>CM076571.1:778298266-778427739 GCA_034641835.2 Pinus albicaulis
CTTTACTTTCATGTGAATATTATAGATATTATGCTTTACTGGTCGGCTCTCTTTCCTGTCATATTCTCACTCCATCCTTCACTCTCATCAAACATAAACTCAACAACCAACACAACCATAGAGCTTTCGATCGACTCAGCAGATCCCTAATACGCCATAAAATTCACAAAACAAGATTCTGGTTGGATCGTCTATCTACAAAAGCTTTTAGATTACATCTCAAACTAGCACAAGTCATCCATCAGGATCTGTGGTCCATTATCAATGCCGCAGCAGAGCTCAAGGCATGAAAAGAAGGAAATCAAGCACGAGAAAAACAAAATAGAAAGCTGGATAAATTGAAAAACAAATCTAGACGGTGGCACCCACAGAACTTCCAAACATATGATTACTCCACTCCACGGATACAATAAAACCGTAGCTCTGGACCGAACAGAAACAGACTCCAGCTTGTACCGAATGGGAGTTGCACAAGAAAAATGCATTAGATTTAAACTCTCAACATGACAACCTGACACAGAATAACGTGGATGATTCAGCTGTGATTACAGACCCTTACGCAGACCGCAGAACAGAGGTAATAGGTTTGACCGAATTGCTAGACACCAAGGTGCATACTAACCTTAACGTTGACAGAACAACGATGGCTTTAGACCCAGCGCAAAAAAGAGGGGAAATGAGTCTATGGGTGACAAAGCCCTCCACGTCGCAAAAAGCTATCGAAAGATCTGAACAAAAGTGCCAAGGTTCGATTAATAAACACAATCTATGGACCGAGCAGAAACAGGAGCTGCACAAAAAAAACGCAATCAATCTAAGCTCTGAACGTGATAACTTGGAACAGGCACAGACCAACCATAATGTCTATAAAACAGCTATGAATACAGTCCCACACGCAAACCGCATTACCGAGTCAACGAGTTTGACTGAATTGCTGGGCACTGAGATGCATTCCAACCGCAACGCTGACAATACAACGATGACCACAGACCCTACGCAAAACCTCGCAGACTGTGGAACCAATTCAATGGGAGGGAAAGCAACTGTTGTTTCTACAAACAATGGTGGTCAAAACAAGTCTTACAAAGACGTTATGGACAAACCAGCAGCGAAGTTTGCAAGGGGATGTTCTAGCGCAGCATCCAATTTTTCGATGAATCATGGCACCAATAATAAAAACAAAAACAATAACACATCAACTCATAACATAGGTAATGAAAGGGTGATAGGTAATGAAAGAGTTATGTATAGCAACTACGACAACAACAATAAGAAAATCATTAACATATCCACTTATGAATTAACTAAAGACGAAATAGAAGTTTTAAACAAAGGACTGAATTTCGCAGTAGCCCCTAATTGTATACCAAATGAAGAAATCATTTGTGATATTGACGATGGCATAAAGGCTCTCAATGATGAGGACAAGGACAAGTTGAGACAAGAATGCGCCATTATCCTGGATAAGGCTAAGCTCCCAAAAAAAACTTAAGCAATGAACAATTAAAAGCCATAAAAAACCTAAGATGTAATGACAAAATTGTCATTCTAAAAGCAGACAAAGGAGGGGCCACAGTGGTAATGGATAAGGAAGAGTACAACAATAAGATGAGGGATCACCTACACAATAGCGGTAGTTATAAAAAACTGAATGAAAACCCATATCCAAAGTTATAAAAAATGTTAAAAAAGCCATCAAGGAGTCCAATCTTGATGATAAATTGAAGAAGCGCTTATACCCATAAGGCAAAATCATACCCCGCATATATGGTGCCCCTAAAATCCATAAGACCGGTGCTCCTTTAAGACCTATCGTCAACACTATAGGTGCACCAACATATGAATTAGCCAAATATGTGGCTCGCACCCTCGCCCCTATGGTGGGTAATACAAGCTCATTCATCAAAGACTCTAATCAATTCATCGATTTCATTAAAAGAGATAAATTGGATCCAGGTGACAAAATTGTTAGCTTTGATGCTATCCAAATTTTCACCAAAATCCCACTTGATGAAGTCGTACAGGTAGTAAAGGAAGTAGCAGACCCGCAAACCGCAAATCTTGCTGAAATATGTCTTCGCTCTACCTTTTTCACCTTCCAAGGGGAAATATTTGAACAAACATCTAGAGTTTCTATGGGATCTCTGTTATCCCCTATAGTGGCAAACCTCTTGATGGAGAAATTTGAAAAGAAGGCTTTAGACTCTTACCCATTAAAACCCAAGTTTTGGATAAGGTTCGTAGACGACACCAATGTCAATTGGCCTCATGGAGAAGAGGAATTAAAGAACTTCCTAGACCACCTCAACACCATATCCAAAGATATCCAATTTACTATGGAAGGCGAAGAAAACAACTGCATCCCTTTCCTTGACATACTTCTCTCAAGAAATGAAGACAGATCCCTCGGACACAAAGTGTTTAGAAAGAAATCACATATGGATAATTATCTACACGCCGATTCACACCACTACCCAGCCCAAAAGACAGGGGTGCTGCTGGCTCTCTTTACATGAGCTTTTAGAATATCAGACAAAACTCATGTGGAGGAGGAAATTGAATATCTAAGAAAATCCTTCATTAACTTGGGATATAGAAATAGGGACATTAACAAAGCTATTCAAAGAGCCAGATCCAGAAATAAAAGAATGATTACTGACAATTCCCATACTACAAAATCATAACTCCCTTACATTCAAGGGGTCATAGACAAGATAGCCAAAGTTATAGCCAAAAAGGACATTAAAGCATCCTTCAAACCTCTAGTAACCATCAGGCAAAGAATGAAATCAGTCAAGGATGACCCCAACCACCTCCAACAAAAAGGTGTTTATAAAATCAATTGTTCATGCGGAGATTTCTATATTGGGCAAACAGGTAGAACATTCAAAATTAGGTTTAAAGAACATGGGGCGGACATCAGGCTTGGAAGAATTAAAACCTCGGCTTTGGCAGAACACTCCAGCAAAACATGTCACCACATATGCCTTGAAGAAGTAGTGGTCATTGCCAAAGAAAAACATCATTTTAAACGTAAAATATGTGAAGCCTTGGAAATCATAAAACACCCTCACAACCTAAATAGAGATGGAGGCTTAGACGTTAGCAGAAATTGGGTCCATGCTCTTTCCCATTAAATTACTCACACCCTTGAGTCTTTGGTCTACTTGTTCCACCTGTCCTTCCTCTGTCCTTTTAGGATTTTTATATGACTTTTGCTTACTCCACCTCATACCCTTTCACCCTCCCTCGATCCGCCTGTTTGTACCAAACCCTTGCCCTTCTCTTGGCCTATACCGTGCTACCCTTCTTTTAAACCTTAAGAAATTTAATAGTAATTATATAAAATCAACCTTATGAATTTCTTAACTATATAACTTAGACCTTAATCAAAATCCTAACCCTCTACAAACCCTAGTTTACAGGATTAATTGGTTACAAGCCTCATCTAGGGGTTATAATCAATTGACCTATTCTAAACTTATTATATTTAAATAACTTTACCATCATCATTATCATAAACTACATAGGACCTTTTAACTTAAAATTAGCATAAGGAAAACTTTAAACTTTAAATTTCAAACACTTTATAGCATTAAAACAAAACAATTAATCTAATTTAAAGATAAAATTGGACAAAAAACTTAGGACTTTACAACAAAGATAAATAATTAGTATTAATAGAGTAGACATTATAATAGGACCTTATAAAATTAATATAATCTAATCTTTAAATCATTATTCTAAATCTACATAGAACCTTATTCATAAAATTAGGATCAAGAAAATGCTTCACCTTAATATCTTTTAAATATGGCTTTATAACATTCTATATAATAATTATAAACAAAATAAAATAATTAATCTAAATTAAAATAAAAATAGAATTGGATAGAAACTAAGGACTTTATAAAACTAGGATAAAGAAAATTAATAATAAAAGATATTAAATAGTATCAACATTAACTCAAAACGTTATAAAATAGAAAATGTTATAGTTTAATAAACTAAAATAATTAAACTAAACCAAATATGAATAAAATAAATTGAAAATATTTAAAATTAATTAAGTTAATAACTGGTTGGCTCTCTTTCCTGTCATATTCTCCTCTATTTATTTAACACAAATTGTCTCTCTTTTTTGCAGATTTGTCCTGAAGATGGGTCTTGTTTTAGACCCGAAACGTAGACCGAAAAATGAGAACTGTGGAGATTCTGAGTTTTGATTCTAAAAATCTACACCACAGAAATCTACAAACCAAAATTTGTCAAAATTTTCTCAAATTTGGCGGGTGTCTCCCTTATGGGGTTTGAAAGACATGTAGAGAATCTTGTGCTAATATTCCAAGGCTAGCTTGGCATTTTTCCTCTTTGAGTTCATGTAGCTTGGCATGAGCCTTCTTGAATTTAGTGCTTGCAACTTGATTTCTCCGTGCATAATGTTTGGTCATCTTTCTTTGTAGATCAAAGTATTTATTTTCTCTCTCCAACTAGGCCTCCAAGTGTATGTTAGCTCTTTCAAGCTAGGGCTCCCGATCATGCTCTATCTCCATTGCAAGAAGCTCATCTAGAGGAAGTTGTTCTGCCAAGGTTGATTCTTGTTCTCTTTGTTTTGCCAAAGCCTTCTTCAATCCCATGGTTCTTGGTCTTCTCCTAGTCTGCCCTTCTTCATTTTCACTTTCCTCATAGGTGCCCATGAATTCTTCTAGCTTTACCTGTGCCCTTTGAGCTTCTTTCCAGGCTTTGATTGCTTCAGCCTCATAAATGGCATGCTGTGCACTCATTTGTTTATTTTCCATCTCATAAAAATGAACAACATTCTTAGCTCTAGCCAACTTGGCTTTCAAGTCCTTGATTTGGGCATTCTTGTCTTGGAGGAGAAAGTTTGAGATCCTTGCTTCATTTTCTTCATCACTGTCCACCTGAATTATTTCAAACTCCCTTTCAACCTCATGATCTTCTTCTTCTTCCTTTACCTTTTTTTTCCTTTTTCAAGCTTTTGAGTTGAGGTGGATGGCATGGTCCCTTGCCTTTTTGAGGCAGCAAACAAAAACCTTGATCCTCTTTGATATGTCAATGGAAGAGGTGTGATTGTGGCTATTTCAGTGTATTGATCTTGGCTGCCTTCATTTGTTACCATGTTTTCCTCTTTACTAACCTTACTGTTGCTTGCCTCTTTGCCTTCAACATCAGCCTCACTTTTAGTCTTCTCACTGATCTCTGCACTTTCATTTTGTTCATCATTGAAGCTGCTTACCTCTTCATTGCTGACACTGCCTTCTTCTCCTGACATGGTGATTAGGGCTGCTTTTGGATAGACTTGGGCCTGCTTGTGAAACTTAGGGAGGAGGAGTGAAATGAAATTATGGTGAGGGAAACTTTTGCAAATGAGTGAGATGGAGGTGGGTTTATGACTGAGTTGCTTTGAGCTTGGGGGAAGGTTTATCTTGAATGATTTCAATTGCCCTAATTAACACCCCTCTTAACTGATAATTTTTCTTGGAGGTAAAAAAAAAAAAAATTCCATGAGGACCTAGGGTTTCCAATGACCAGGGTTTGATCATTTTCTTTTAACCACTAAATCACAAAAATCACTTAGAAGATAAGGAAAAATGGCCACCTACCTATTTTAACTTCTTTGCAGGTTCTTAGATGCAGCATGGAGGTGCCCCTTGTGGATTTTTAACAATTTGGAAAGTGAATGAGGGTTTTGGCCTAGGTGTAGCGCTTGCACGAGCTGTCGGGTGTCGGGTCTTCTAGGCGCAGCGTCGGGCAAGTTCTGGGCCAGTCGGGCTCTCTAAGTGCAACGTCGGGCAAGTTTTAGGCCAATTGGGCTCTCTGAGCATAGCGTCGAGCAAGTTCTAGGCCATTTGAGCTTCTCTCTTCCCTAAGTGCAGCACCTGCCTCTGTATGCGTAGCGCAGTGCAATTTTACATAGGAAATTCCTCACTAAGCGTAGCGCCTCACCCTGTACGCGTAGCTCCTTTTGAATAGGGAATTTGGAGGCCTTCCCAATGTCAAAACTGGGCCCATGATAGCTCATTGGAAATAATATCCTGACTAATTTCCAAATATACCATTTTCTCTCTTATTGGAGTTGATTTGACCTATCAAAAGTTGAGGCTCCCAAGACTGTTCAAAAAGTGCTCAATGATGGTGCAGAAATGTAGGGTGTTGGTGCAGACAACTTTTGGTTTTCTTCCTCAACTCAAAACTGAGCTCATGATAGCTCATTGGAAATTAATTCAAGTCTAGTTATCATTTGACTCATTAAGAAAGTCATTTGGACACTCCAGCTATGAGAAAACGTGATTTTTCCCAAGGTCACTCGAGAAGTGCAGCAATTCTCCTGTGACACCTGTATTTTTTACATTTCTCCCAAACCATGATACTTGTGTAAAAAATGAAGGGGTTTTTTCTTCTTGGACCTATGATGGACAAAAACCTCTGTCACTTTTTTCAAATTCATCTCTGTTTGGTCAAAAACATAGTTTGAAGCAAAACTAGCCCTATGAGTGACAAATGGCTTGACTCTTGGAATGAATTCTTGGAAAATGATGGAGGCATGATGTTTATGAGTTGGTATGGATTTATGCTTGCTGATATTACCTATCATGTGGATCCTTTGCTCCTATGCCTCTTTTCCATAGCTAACCCTAGCTTAGTTGGAAGAGGAAATTAGGGTTTGGTGTAGGCAAAACAGAGGATTTTAGGACTACCTTGTAGAGGCAGGGGAATGAAGGGGTTAAGGGTTGTATAAGTTCTTGGGGAAATTTTGGAGGATAGGGATAGATGTTAGAGAATAGGCGAAATTTTAATTTCAAGAATTGAGTGAGGGGAAAGGGTCCAAAAGGGAAAAACACAGGCCTAGTCTCAAAAAGTGTCAAATTGTAGCAATAGGCTAGGTTTTGTAGAAAAATGATGATTTTGAGGGGTAGGAGTGATGGGAAGTGTTTATGAAGGTACATTTAAGGATAGGAGGAGGTGTAAGATAATCAGGATACAATATTTGTTGATTATTTAACCATGGAAGTCATGAAACCAAGAAAAAATCCCTCAAAAACCCTAGTCATCTACAAGAACAACGGCAGGTAAAAGCACATGAGAAATTTTTTAGGAGCAGTAGGGTGACCATGGTATGGAAAAATGGTAGAATAGTGAAAAAATTTCTCTAAGGATAATGAAGGCAGTGAGATTTCTAAACTCGCAATATTCAGGGAATTTTGTTTTTATAAATCTAGAACCAATCTATAGTCATCTCCAGATAGTAAAAATTATGGATGACTAACACCACCGATGAGTTAGTTTCTATTCATGGGATATGTCTTGGTAAAAAAACGAATAATATTGCAGAATATAGCACAGTCATTGAGTTATTATCTGATTCCATTTATTTTGTTATTCGATTTTTGATCATTAGGTTGGATTCAGAACTCATTGTTTTACATTTAAACAAAGTATATGCAATTAGAAATCCAGTGTTATTGAGATTATTTTTGAAGGTTCGTCTCTTGGAACTACAATTTTATTATATTGAATATCAACATATTTCAATAAATTCAAACACATTTTTTAGCTAACCATGTTTTAAATATACACTTGCAACATTAACAGAGTAAACCAAAACAACATTCAATCCATGTTGAACAAGATACTCAGATAACGAAAAGTAGTAATATCGTTAGGATAGATTAGTTTTTTTCTCAAAAAATATTACATCATCTGTGATCATAGGTTCAAAAACCTTATGATCTAATAGATAATAATACAAAAAACAAAAATGTCAATCTACAATGATCATCCACTATCCGTGATGATGATCATGGAAATAGACTATAGCATTCGCCACCTTGCATAGAAATATCCTAAATGGACTTGGAACACCTGTCACGTGTCTCTGAAGCCTGAAAGGGATATCAGCTATTCCTGTCTCAGGAATTTGTATGGTCAACCTCTCAAGGCTGTGGCCCATGTCTGCTAGGATCTCTATTGCCTGATCATGTGGAGGGCTTACAGGCTGTGCTTCCCGCCTATCAAAGCGGCGAAGTGTTGGTGGTCCTTATGGACCATCATCTACATTTAAATATTTTTTTTAGTATTGAACGATAAAAATAAAATAAAAATTAGATTTTTTAAAAAATCAAAATGATTCGCTTACCTGTCTTATCCCACAATGCCCCTAGAGGCAAAGATTTTTCAGGATCACCCCTGTAATCCATTCCTGCATAAGGAAAGTCTTCATTGGTGAATACTTGGTTCCTAAGCCACATGAAGTATGCCAGAGTAAACCGAACTACTGAGCCACCATTGCAAGCCATTAGTGCCACCCATCGCACCATCCGAGGTTCTTGAGGAGCCCCACGATCTAATGTAATCAGTTGCGGAGCGAGAAGCAGAATCCTCTCAAAATAAAATGAAATGATAACAATGCCATATTTGAAGTTTTTCAACTTCACATTTTTCGCTCAAGTCAATTGGCCTTTCATGTGCGCCAATACTCCTTCGCACCAGTTAAATATGGTTCCTCCAAGACACTCGACATTTGTTTGCATCTGTGACTTAGTAGACACATGTGGAGCTACAGTCTCGCACAATCTGGTTACTGTAAATGCTATCACTTTGAGATGCAATCGCAGGATATTTTTAATATCTATGCGACCATCCTTTAAATCTGCCTCATCGCTACAATATTTCTCTTTTTAACTGGCAGTGGGTAGATCTCCCTGTCTGGCCGCAAACAAGGATATAATTCTTCCTCTCCGTGACAATCTGGTAAGGAAATAAATGTCCTCAAGCTCAATTTCGAGTCGGTGGTCATCGATTATGAAGCATTGGTCTTGAACATCCCATGTGTTTACTAGCCAAACCAGTAACTCCACTTGTGCCTACATCCCTTGGATAGCCCAGAATTTATATAAGCCACAATTCTTCAATGCACGCATAGTTGTATTATCGTCGATAGCTTCATTGTATATCAGCTCGTGTTCACGTTCTCGCCACTCCAACATGGTGGAACAACCTACAAATCAACACATTTAACAGTTAGAGCCATTTGGAAGAGAAATCGAACCATATTTTAAGAGAAGTATAGTTTTTTAAAACATTCATGGCACCTTCGCAGGTTTTGTGTGCAGACAGTGCGGATGTCCGCACGCACTCCACAAAAAACCCATGGTAGCCCGATAATTTTTTCATTTAAAAATTATCGGGGTCTGCAGTTATTGCTTACATTACCCGCCGACCCCTTAGGGCGCAATTTAAAACATAAATTCCTCTTAAAAATGAAATTAAGGCTCAAAATGAAAAATGAAATGGATAAAACTAAAGACAAAGGTGATGTGGATTACCTTATTCTGACGATTCAAGATATGGACAGTCGATTCTCCTTATATTTGCTCCAAAAAAATTTAGCCAAAATATCTCTCTCAACTGCTCTGAATACAAAAGGTGAAAATTATTTGTTTTAACCCATTTTTATAGTTTTTAAATGAATAAAATATTATTATTTTATTTATTTTTCATTTTAAAAGGTCATTTTTAAATATTTTTATGTTTTGGAAACAAGTATGTGTAATATTTTGAGTTTTTGCGCAGGATACAAGATTTTACGGTGAAAATAATTGTTTTGACTTTGAGTATACTTTTATCACTTTTTTGGGCTTTGTAAAATTATGAAAAAGTGAAACCTTGGAGTTCTCTTTTAAGCCCTTTTCAGACTCTTTAAATATGAAAATTTTGCCGAGTACTTGACTATTCGAACTCATTAAAGTAAATGAACAGTTGCCCCTTCAGTATAAGTTTATCCCTTTTCTGAACTGAAATGGACTAATTATGAAAAGGGTATACGTTGACTAATCATGGTCAATAGAGTTCTTTCCTACATTATTTTATCCTTTTTTGGGCCTGAGATACTAAATTTACGAAAAAGAACAACCATGGAGTTTACTTTTGTTTTTCTTCTGACTCCCTAAAACTGAAAAATGTTGAGTTTCTCTTATACTGGACTCATTAAAAATTTAAGAAAAGGACATGTCGATTACAAACAGAACCAAACCACTCCTTCTTAGAGTTTGATTTTAATACTAAGATGGACTCATTCGAAGGATGAGCTTATACAAACAAGAAAATTTTATCCTCCTCAAGCTTGTCAAAAATAAAGAGGTACTTGCCAACAATGGTGGGGGAAAAAGAAAGAAAAAGAATCCAATTGTCACCCTTCTTTAAAAAGCAGCATGCCACTCTTGAACAAGACACTTTGTCACACTTGTACCTGGGTTGGGAAATCCTTTTTCTAAAATTTAATCAAACCACATTGAAAGCCTTCAACCGGTTTTTGGGTATTAGCTTTAGGTTAAATTCTACCAAACCATCTGCAGTGTCGTTATGTGTTCAAGAGAGAGTTAAAATAAACCATTCATTGCAAACATTTTTCTCCATTCACGTTGACCATCCCTGAGTCAGTCCTTGCAATTATTTCTTCAAAAATTGATCTAATGGTTTTGTGTCGTGGGCTTTCCTACGACGGATCACTTTCTATCGACATCATCATCTAGAAAGTTGATCTAGAATCCTATCAGTACCTTGGAATCTGCATACCCTAATGGCAGGTTTCTTGCTTTCGACGAAAGGTTGCATTATTGACCTTCGATCGAATGATTCTATGAGTGTTCGACTCCAAATCATTCATTAACACTTCATAGATTGTACTGGAGTACTTTGAGAACCATTGTCATTATTGGTGGTTTCTCTCACACTTGTTAACGGTTCACATCATTGACCGGTAATCAAGTGGTTTCTACCATGTTCGACTTCGACACAATCAATCACATGGATAGATTCGTACTACTTCGGGAAGTGGAAATCAAGACCCTGGATCTAGTTTCCACCATACAGGCTACGAGGAGTTTTATTATTCATGATAGAGTAGACTACTCATGACATATGGCTACGCCCATACTATGTCTACTTTTGATGTAATATTGAAACCATATATGTACCAGAACATTTAGTTAGTTTTTATCTGAGTATGGGAATGCCTACCTCAGCGATGATATATATATATATATATATATATATATATATATATATATATATATATATATATATATATATATATATATATATATATATATATATATATATATATATATGTTTGCATTGAATGTTTTTACAGGTTTTCGACCGGTGTCTCCAATCCAATCCTCGGAATGATAAAGCACTTCACTCTTCAGAATAACCTCAGACTTCGCACTATAAGGGGAAATATGTTACACATTGTTTTTTCACCATGAAATTTGGCTATTCATATGGGTCTATCACCACCTATATCATGTTCCCTTAGAAGTCAAAAACCTTAAAGTTCTTGAATCAAGTCTTGGAATTAGAGAAAAGCTCTTTAAAACACTTAAAAGTCTACATGTGTGGTTTTTATATCCTTTCACTACGCATGTGTTGATGTTTGGTCAATAAGCTCTGACAACCCCCGCACATTTTTCTACTATTACCTGCGCACCCTTGGGACGGGAAAATTAAGAGAAAAAGTAAATTCTAGAAGCCCAGCTAGTCGAATATTCTCCCAACTGGAAGCTTTTAGAGTCACGATCAGTTCAAGCTTTATCCCTCCACTCATGGACCTTATCCCTTGGTCCATGGAGCTCAAATCCCTTCATTTGAGGAATCCATCTCCCTCTTCATGGAACTGAAACTACCTCCATTTCCCTATAAATTGAACTCAAGTTTCAGGTTGAAGGATAGACAAACATGTTAATTGCTGAAGAGATTCACAAGGGTGCATACATTCTACACTAGTAAGTGGTTATTGGCATGAGAATGATCACACCCTTGTGCCCATAACTCCGTGCTGCTATTAAGAGAGGAAGGCTTATCAAACTAAAGGAGGAATGATCGTTCAGGACCCCGAGAGAAATCTATACGACATCAAGGCATCAGGTTGTAAGATTACTCTTTTTATTCAAGATAATACATATCGATCTCTTTTTCTCATGGAGTTGTTTCTATGTTTATTGAAATAACATCAAATGCTTAGACTCCTTGATTACTAAGTTGGATTATCTTTTCTTGATTATTATATGTTGCAGATTCTTTGATTCTTTTGTCTTGTCCTTGATTGCAGGTTCTACTTACTGAAGAAGCCACTTTGGAGCGACAAGATATAAGACTACATCGAACGTTTGGATTTAAATGTAGGGGCATGTACTCTTTACTTTCTTATAGTAATTATGAAATGAAATTAATCTAGAGAAAAAGGTTTTCAAATCGATGTTTGTTTCTAGCTACTCGTTGAGTACTAGGGAGATCAGTCTTGTCAGCAAGAGGGATTAATCTGCATAACAACACCCAAATCCGTAGACAATACAAAGGCCCTTTCAACTCCAAAGTACCCCAGCTAGGCTGTATCAATTAGTCAATTGATATGCATAAATATGATACCTTATATGGTTATTTCCTATTGAAATGTGGATTGTAATCTATTGTTTCAAATATTTTGGGCTTCTCTATCTGCCCGAGCCAACCAAATATTGGTCATTGATGAAACCAATAAGAGAGATTATAGGTCCCTATATTATATGCCTGAATATAAATGGAATGTATAGAAATATGGAACACTTGACCTATTTATTTTTTTATTTAAGTACCCAAGATGACAAAAAAGGTGGGTTATACTACGTTAATTCTACTATTGTACGACCTAAGATAATATACTAACCTATTAATAGTGACACCCTAATATAAGTCCAATCTAGTACAATAGATATATGAATGATGTCATAAATGACTAATCCATTAGATGTAAATTGTAACTGATTTCTCTTGATGTAGCCCAGACCCATGATTGTAAGGTTACCATGTGAACCTGTGTCATCAAAATAGGGAATGAGGGTTGCTTGTGTTCGACCACTGACTAATTAGAAGCCCTAGATGAGGATGGGATTCTTACCAACCCTTAGCTTAAAATTTTTATCAACTCACCAACTATCACAAGGTCAATTTCACAACATCATTCATACTAAAACATGACACTTCGACATTATTCTTTAATGGTAGCAATAGGAATTTTGTAACTATACTACAAGTAAAAGACCCTCTAGCGAATGTTTTTGAGGAACCCCTTATAAAAATACCCCAGACATCTATTTCTAGCAGAGGTTAATAGAGGAGGTTGGTGGGTGGAGGTTTTTGCGGATGTTTTTCGTCCGATGCGCTTATCAACCTAAACCGCACCAGTGCACACAAAACATTGGCACACCGGAGACCGTGCGCTTCGTACAAACCCACCCGGTGTGTCTTATTACTGTAGCACACTGGTGCTTTACAAAGATTCCACACCGGTGCATCATAAAACCCCGCGCCAAAATAGAAACCGCCAGGTGCGGTCTTAAGAAACCGCCCCGGTGCGCCTATAAAACCCCGTATGGCTAAATAATAAAGTAAGTATGGCCAAAAAACCGCATTTTCACTTTTCTCAGTGCTCTAGAGCTCTCAAGCATCGGTGAAATTTATCCTTGTCTGAGCCGCCCTGACATCGGTGCTCCCATTGCACCCATTGCACGCACTGCTGTTATGCATTGCCCACCAATCTCCAACTTGAATTTTTCAAAATGGTAGGAAATTTTTCTTTTGTAAATTCTACAGCCAATATGCCTCCTTGACAGCCAAATGTATAGGTATTTTTCTTTTTTTTCCATAATTAAGCCTTTTAGCGGATTAGAATTTAAAATTACCTTAAAATTAACCATTTAAAAGAAAAAAAATTGTCGCGCGATGCGCTTGAGCCATTCGGCGCACACCGGTTCGCAGTGCTGCCTGTAAATTTACAAGCTACACCACAATCGGTGCTAACGATATCTGCACCAGTTCTGGGGTAGTATTGAAGGCGCACCGTGTCATTTTAAAATTTTAAAAAAAAGTGTGATGTGATCGATTACCTGGCTGCACCGTTGACCATGTGGAATAGTGGCAATGTGGTGCATTGACTTAAATATCCGCCCAAGGGCAGATATTTTTGTCAGCACACTGCATACCACATTTCAACAGGGTCAAAGGTGTGGCCTGGTAAAATATCACATCGTTGACTAAGTAATGATGTCAGGAGTTCGATGCGCTAACCGAACTATACACCCTGGGGCATAGATTTTACTTAGCTCACCGCACTCTTGACACCGTACATAGTCAACTGTGCACTGAAAATTTCAGGTGCACCACCTCCGGTGCATTGAATATTATCTGGTGCACCGCCTCCAGTGCGTGACAAAAACAGGACGCACCGGAACCGGTGCATGCCTATTTTTGGTGCTGCACCGACTGTTTTGCTTTTTTTTTCCAAAAAAAATTATATATGTATATTCCTAAATACATGTCTCATTTAATAAAAAAAATTGTATTTAATATGTCAATCATTCAGAGATGTGAAATGAGAGAAGAGGAGGAACAACAACAACAACAAGCGGAGTAGTATGAAATAGTTCGCCTATGGGAGGCACGAGAGAGGAAGAGAGGTGCGTACCCTCGCCATATTATAGTAGCTACCCAGGGACTCCTAAGGCATGTAGGCCTCCTCAAGTTCTATGAGGAGGATACTTCCCTAAAGGGCCATGGTGTGTTTTGGAGACATCTTATCCATAGGTGGAATGCCCACCGATAGGCTTTCCAAGTTGGTCCTAACCAGTGGTACATGCGCACTGAGGAGGAAATATATTTCATTACAGGGCTATCGAGGAGAAGGGTGGATCTTCCCTCGTTCCCAGAGGTTCCAGTTGGCTATGCAGCAGGGAGTCAATTGGTGTACTCCCAGAGATACATTAGCGTATATATATTGTCTCCTTCATATTTTCAGGTCTCCGGAGGTCAGTTACGTATTGGTGCATTTGGTAGTCAGGAGGTGAGGTGCCTCTCAATTCTGATTTCGACTATTTCACACAACACCAGTGACGGGCAACACATTATTTGCTCGCTTCTATATTATGTTGATTATTTAGTACAGGAGCCATGACTTGTCAGGTGATCTGCCATTTTTTTGCGGCAGTTCTATACAGCCTTAGATAGATGTCATGCTCATGCACAAGGGAGGGTCAACTTCCTTTTGCTTCAGATGTTTTTTTTTATTTTTTGATAGGTTTCCAGAGATGAGGCCTACTTTTGTTTGGCAGCCTCGCAGGCTGATGTTCGAGGCACAAATGCACATGTGGGGGAAGATGATGCCCAAGAGGGGCGAGACTATGTTTCCAGTGAGGATATCGCATGATGCACTAAAGTTGCTAACCAGCATTGACAAGCATCCCTTCATTATGGTCCCTTGTCCTTATGATGATTTGGATTGCTGAGGGTATGCCAACATCCTCTTCACAGATGATGAGCCCCCAAATAATAGAGGTAATATTAATGTTTTATTTAAAATTCTAACATGTTCTTTAACTTTTTTTTATTAAATTGTATAATGAAATTTTCTAATTATTGTTGTGTAATTGAATATATTTTGCAGACATTGGGTCTTTTGATTGCAAGGACATGCCGGCACCACCACATGATCCAGGTGTGGATCCTGATGACGATTAGCGTATGCCAGATTCCAAGGATCAGCAGGAGGCCGATGCAGAGATACCTGCTCCTGTTGGTGTGTTGGTACTAACTTTTGCTAGGTGCGGTCGGCTTGATATCAGATACTGGATGGAGTTGGGCGACCAACTCATTGCATTGATTGTTGAGGCTGGCATCAGGCCTGCTAATATGAGAGACATACAGGCCGATGGTAGGTTGTTACATATGTGGAGAGGCATGTCGCGTGACATGTAAAGCCTGATGCAGCATGTCGTAGGAGCTACGACCTTAGTTACACGGCTGAGGAGGACCGTTACACGTTCTAGGCATGGTCAAGATGCAGCACGTGATCGATAGTGCGCGAGCAGCGACTCATCATTTGATGATCGTTCACTTCGCGTCGTGCCACATGAGCAGCCTCCACTAGCGTCTAGCAGTAGTCATCATGGAGAATAGGCTGGACCATCGGCCTCATCCAGTCAGCAGCATGCAGCATCCAATAGTACTCATGATCATGAGCAGACTGGACCATCGACCGTCGAGGCTGCACCATTGACTGAGCAGGCCTCAACTAGTATTGCTATTGATGATGTACCACTAGCTGATCTATAACATTTATATTACAGTTGTATATTTTTTACATTATTCAGTTATATATATATATATGGTCCATGTATTTTATGTTCATGTTGCAGTTGTACTTAATTTACATGTTAGTGATCATCATGATGTGTATATTGTTAGGTCATGTTAGATACGTTCATTTAATGTGTGGCTTGCAGATAGATGTGTATGTGATATCATGAGTTATTTGACATGAGATGTATATTTGATGTTTGTGTTGGGATGATGTTATACAATGCTAATTGTGTTTTGTTAGATGATCATGATCACGATGATGTTAGCGAATTTGAATGTGTCTTTTAGTCGAATATGATGTTTGTACAATGGTTATCATGATCGTGATGTTTATTAATTAATTTAATATTAAATGACCATGATATTTATTATAAATTATGTCATGATTGTAATTGAAATTTTAATTTTAATTGTATGTAAAATTGTAAAATTGTATTTATATTTGTAATTGTAATTTTAACTGTAATTGTATGTAAAATATTTGTAAAATTTTAATTGTAATTGTAATATTTAATTTATTGTGAAATGATTGTAATTGTATATATGAAAAATTGTAAAATTGTGATTCTAATTCTAATTGTATGTAAAATATTTATAAAAATTTAATTGTGTTACTGTGAAATGATTGTAATTGTAAAATTTTAATTGTAATTGTAATTGTATGTAAAATTCTAAAATTGTAATTGCAATTCTAATTGTAATTGTATGTGAAATTGTAAAATTGTAATTTTAATTGTAATTCTATGGAAAATATTTGTAAAATTTTAATTGTATTAATGTGAAAATTTTAATTGTATTAATGTGAAATGATTTTATTAAAATTTTTAAATTTGTAAATTTGTAAAATTGCAAAATAATAAATCTAGAATAATATGAATTTTTGTAACATAATAAAGTTTAGAAAATAAATTCATGTATTTTAGAATTATCATTATTTTATTATGATCCTACATACCAAAAAAAAAGAACTTTATACAATACGCCATTTTTATTGAGAACATATTTGCAAATTATCAAGTGAAATATTGATTTTAACATTAATTCAAAATACATATTATAATGTTCAAAAAAAAGAGTCTTATAAGATATAAGGTAATTAAGTCTTCTTCTATACAAAAACCCATTTTAAAAAGTATAAATATTGATGAATTAATAACACATGTACCATTTCACATGTACTAATTCCATTGAACATATTTTAGAAGAATTCGAGTATATTACCATTGTGTTGCCTCTTATGGAGGCTAATTCCATAAACAGATTTTAGAAGAATTCGAGCGTCAAGAATGCAATAGACAAAAACAAAAAAACAAAAAAACATTTTTGGACTATTTTGCATTTTATTAAAATATTTTTGAGATTTTTTGTGGGGTTTATGGGTTCTTGGGACAATAGAAAATACCGACCCTACCGTATTGGTATTTCAGTTGAATTTTTCCTAGCAGCGATATGACCGAATCTTATAGCTATGAATTTAACAAAGAACCCCATATATTTTGAGAATATGATTGAAGATTGTTGTCATATACTTGAGCACTCTTCCATTTCTTCACCATATTAGCACAAAATAGAAAGAATAATTTCTTTCACCATAATAACACACAACTTTCAAACAAGAAAACACTCCATTATGTGTTTCGAGGCATTTTACGCAAATGATAGGCATTTCTATGGAGTTTTATCCATATTCTGCAATTTAATGAGGGTTGGAGGGAGCTTACAATCTTGTATCTATTAGTAACTGCATCCTTCAGTAGAACCAAAGAAAATTCAGGCAGATTCCTCAACGGAGTTGACTGGCCATAATAAATTCCTTCGAGACCTCAACAGAAGAAATAGATATGCATGTCAGAGGCTCCTGTTGGCACCTTTTCTTGTTGCAAGTTGTGGAAAGGTTCAAGTTTCTTTTTCTGAAAGAAGAAGAGGTGTAGTTTTGAAAAGAAATGGCCCAGAGAGTTTAACAGCAAAATGTACATTTCTAACATGTCTAAAAACTAGAATATCTCCAACTTCAATAAACTGCTCAGAAACAAAACTTTCCCAACCATTTGTGAAAACTGCCCACATCTTAGCATAACATAGGTTCACATGCCACAATTGCCCACTTGGGCCCTGTAGTATTGCATCTTCACATGCCCCACATTGCATTCTCTCCAGATAATCAATGGGGACCTCCTACAATAAACAAAATGCATTGGAAGAATAGTTATTTCCATCAAGAATTTTTCCAATTCTAATTCTCGAGAATAAAAAAAATTCTAATTCTAATTGCATATTTCCATCAAGAATAAACAAAATTATAATTCTCAATTTCTATGGTTGGAGTTCACTAAATTTCGGTGTACACACCTAAAAGTAATTTCGGTGCCTTAATCGCAAATCGGTGCTAATGTACATATAACCACACCGGTGCCTTTTAGTTACTGCAGCCCAGTGTGTTTTGGTTACTATGCACCGGTGCCGTGTTACTAATGGATGCACCAGTGCGGTGCTATTAAGTGACGCACCGGTGATGAATAACCACAAATAAAAAAAGCACAACTCTATTTTGTATAAGTGAAAAAAAGGTAAATTGAAAAATGGGCGGAAAAATATTTTTGAAAATCTAATTTCATAAAACAATTCTTTAAATACTAAACACTTTTTATTATTTCACTATTTTTGCAAAAAAATTCAGCCAGAGATTTGCAGGAGACATACCTAGAGCAAGAGAGCACGAGAGCACTGTGGAGTAGCAAAATACATTCGAACAGAAGAATTCAGACAATCAAATTTCTAAACCTCTAGTGATTCAAACCCTATAGCATAGAATTTCAAACGATCTCATGATTAAATTTGATTATTTTTTTTACTTTTTTATGTAGTTTTTTTACAAAGTACGAAAAAAATTTCAATTTGTTTTTCATTTTCAAAAGCAAAAGAAAAAAATTCCATTTTACCCCAAACCCTCCATTCTTTTTGTTTCTGCCATTTCTTCTCCCTATTTCTGTGATTTCAGAATTAGGGCTTTTCATTTTAGATTTATAGGGTTTGTATTTTGTAATGAAATAACTTCCGGATCCATCGCATTAACTGGGTTTTTTTCTTCCATCAACATATCGAACCAGCTACCGAGGTTCATCATCAAGATAAGATTGACATCCAACCCACGAGACAACTTGCATAGTCAGATCCCAATCCATGTCGGCCCTTGCGTGAATTTTTGAAAAAAAAGATTTTTTTTTTAATCGATGCGCCCTGCGTAACCTAGCACACCGGTGCGCTGTATATTCCCAACGCACCACAAAAGTACTGTGTAATAAAAAAAATAAAAAACATTTTTTTTTAATCAGTGCACCATATGTAAAATAGGGCACCGGTGCGCTATTTCATTATGGTGCACCGCGAACGTGCTAATGTTTTATTGTGTTAATTGGTGCACAATGTAACATATAACGCACCGCACCAGGTCTCCTAGTTGACAGAGAGCACCATATGATGGTCCCTTGTTTGCAGGGGGCATTTATGCTACAAAAACTAACACTAGACAATTTTTATTATTTTCTTTGTGTTAATCAGTGTGGTGGTTAACATGTAATGCACTAGTGCTCCTTGTTGACATAGAGCACCGCACGGTCTATTATATTGTTTGGGTGGTGCATTTATAAGGCCTCCACGCACTGACGTCGGTGCGTACACCATGAATGGCACACCTGTTTCTTCAAAATATTTTTTTTTACCTGAAAAGTTGACAATTTATTTATAAATATACTAATGAATGATATGGTACAGGTTTCAGATTGATAAAGAAATTATTTCGAAGAGATCAAGTAACAAAAATACTGATAACACATCAAGAAAAGAAAAAAATGCAAGTTCTTTGTAAATTGTTTACAAAAAAATATTATTTTTGAACTATATGTAATTTTAACTAATATGTATTGTTTATTGTGTATCATGCAGAGCCACAAAATGACGAAGCTCGATAAGATTATTTCTGATCTAGGACCAGAAGAGCATAAAAGCTTGGTGGAAAATTGCAAAAGGATGAATCAGGTGAATGAAAAAATACTATTGATCCAATATGAGTTTTTTTTTTAATTTTCATTAATAATATACTTAAAATTATTAGATAACATCTGTTAAACAATGTATTAATTCACATCTGTTTAATGCTCTACAGAGACCAACAACTCAGAAAAGGAATTTTTTCCTAAGAAAAGAAAAAAACAGAACATGCAAATGAAAATGAATTGCTCCTTAGCTCATCTAGAGTGGTGCTGGAGGTTAACGAAAGGGGCAAAAACTTTTACAAAAGTTTGGGGGATCTAGTGGAATGAATGTATAGACGTTCTTTCCACTTATAATACAAAAATCTGTCCAATGATTCCAAGAACCAAATTTTATCTAAACTACAGAAAGAGATTCCAAAGAATTGGTCAATGAGACATGTTAGACGTTTAATAGAAAAAACGTACAACAACAAAAAAGAAAGAATGAAAAAGTAATATTCCTTTAAATGTTTGTCTAGAATTATTTATAAATATCACTTTTTTTATATTTACTTTTCATATATCAATATAAAAATTAAATAGTTTATTGTCATGTTACATTTTCAGGAAGATTATGAAAATCTCAAAAGATGAACGAGCTGATATCATAAATATTCCAGTAAGAATGTCCAAAAAGGTGTACAAGGACATGGTCAAAGAAATGGACAAAATTGCATCGTAGGAGGAGCCATCTGAACAACAACGTGCTTCAAATGTAATATGTAATCATTAATTTTTTCGATCACTAGGTAAAATAAATAAACAATTTAGCATTAAATATTAATTTTCAAATATTTTCTTGAAGAAAAGAAAAGAAGATGGAACCCATTCAACACATAAAATAGGACGAAAAGGAACAAAAGGGTTGATATCTATGTTTGTGAGTAATTGTTACTTCCTTATAACAACTTAACTAGATTTCATTCTTGTATTTTTTAAGTTGTTTTACAAAAATCATCATTGAATGTCTTCAAACCGGTGCTAACATACAAAGAAGAACCATCAGACGAATTGATTGAGATTGGGTTAAATATGGGTTGTGAGTATATGTTGGTGTACCAGAAATTAATTGTGGAATTTGTAAGCATCTATCGATCTTGTTTTACTTAGCTCCGTCTATAATCAATAGAAAAAAGAAAAAAAAAATTATATTAAATATATGATTTGCTATGGGGTATAAAACTTGCAGGAAACAAAGTATGGAACTGCGCCAACAGATGAAATCTTGAAAGATGGCATGGTACATGGTTTTGAAAGAATGTGTATAGTTTATGCATCAATTGTTGCTATGGTACGTCATTTATTTTTTATTTACATTGATGTATATTATTTAATATTGCAATTTTCATTATTCTCACCAATGTATATACACTCATTACAGTTTATTTTTATATTTGTAGATGGAAGGTGAAGAAGAAGGAAACAATCAACACCTTGAACAAAACATTTCTAAAAATAACCCCAAGTCATGGAAGTAGCTCTAACAATGAAAGCAGTTCAAGCGAAGAATGATGATCACTATGTTTGGATATCAAAGCAAGGCATTATATTTTTTGAAATATTTGTCTGTGGAATCAGAAATTTTGTTTAATGTAATGGACATAGTGTCCCAATAGAAAGACAAAGGGATACCAATAACTATCCCATTTTGTATGACACAGACTCTTGTATGACACAGACTCTTATATATATATATATATATATATATATATATATATATATATAACAAAATATGTTTTAATATATTCCATTACATTCTCCATTGTCGCTGTGGAATGTAACACCACTGATTAAATTTATGGATGATTAAATATTATAATGAAGAGATGTGAAATTTGATGATATGATATAACAAATTAATCTAAACATCACATTCAAATGCACTAATAAAAATTTAATTCATATGAATATTGTTATAAGATATATATGTGTCGACTTTGATGAATAATGAATTTTAAAAAATCACAATAATTATGATATGATATAACACATTAATCCAAACATCACATTCAAATTCAATAATAAAAATTTAATTAATATGAATATTGTTATAAGATGTGTCGAATTTTGATGAATACACTACAAGAAAAAAGGACATTGGTGAGGGTCGTGCTTGTGACGGACCTTTAAGGTCCGTCACTAATGTCACATATGGTGATGGTCCTTAAAAAAGCGTCACTGTAAGTGTATATAGTGATGGTCCTTTAAGGTTCCTCACCAAAGCCATTTTCAATGACACTTTTGGTGAGGGTCGTTAAAGGCCCATCACTAATTCTCTCTTTGGTGACACTTCTAGTGACGGACTTTTAATGATCCTCACCAATTCTCTTTTTGTTACTTTTGGTGACAGTTAAAAAATGTTCGTCACCATTTATCATTCCAATGAGTTTTTGATTATTTTATATGCATGTTAATATATTATTTTTCAAAAGGTAATCATTTAAGGCCATTATTGTGGATTATTTTTTATGATATTTCCAAGGCCATAGTGGTTAAAATCAGTCAATTTTTTAAGAAGTAATTAGTGTGTATCATTTCCCTCAAGTAATCACTAGTCGAATAGAAATTTCCTATGATTCAACACATGATTCATATGTATTAAGTTTATTATCTATCAAATTCCCTTTAGATAAAGTTCCACTAGTTTTTGTGGGAAATATATCATTTAATACATAATCAAGCTATGACAATTCTATTAATGAGAAAGACCTAACACTCCTCAACAATTCAGGCACACCTTAAATTAACGCTTTGTCACACACTAACATTTCTTAGCACCTCGCATGTTTTGGAACATCTTTGTACCTAGAACATCTTGTCATGAAACTGACACCAAAGCACATGTTGGCATGTGCTAACACAACATGGAACTCTCCTAGCATGTGTTGGCATGCATGTAGTCCCTAGCATGCCCTGGAACACCTTGGTTGAATGCATTGACATACATTAGCACTTGGCACACTATGCCACTTGACATGTATTGGGACCTATTATTAGTGTGACTAGCATTCCCCTTTTGAAAAATATAAAGTCTATACTTATTAACCCTCTTATGTGTTCATTTACCTACATTTTAGCTTGGTTCTTCCTTTTTTTGCCTTAACACTTCTTGACACATATTGACATACCCTGGCTCCCTGCACATCCTTATCACCTGGCATGTATTGGCATATCTTGACACTATTTGGCACATATAATTAGCACACCCTGGAACTCCCTAGCAAACTTTGGGACTTATTTACATGCCTTTATATTCCCTAGCATGCCTTACCAATGCTTAGCATACCTTGTCACTCCCTCCTTGGTATGAAAACTAGCACTCATTAACACTAGTCCCTGGCACACATTCCTCATATTCATTAACTTCCGTGAATTTTGACCTAGTGTTCCCTTAATGTTTTTTCCTAGTACTCCTTGACACTCCTCAACATGCATTAGCACTCTCTAGAACACCTTAGCACTCTTCAACATGCCATTCCATTTCATAGCATGCATAAAACTCCCTGACACATATTGGCGCTTGGCACGTGTTGACGCTTGGAAAGTCTTAGCATGTATGGAACACGTTGAGATGACTTGGTATGATTTGGCATGGTTTAATATTAAATTTATCTGAGATCAATTTTTGGAAAGTAGACGAGAAGCAACAAAGGAAGACTTGGCACTTAGAATGCACTAAGACTTTGCACTTGGCACCTATTAGTGCCTAGTGTTGGTGTGCCTAGCATGCCTCTCTTAGAAAAGGTAAATGGATGACTCATTAACCCTCTTATGTGTTAATTTCCTTTTAGTTTAACTTGTTTCTCCCTTTTTTTTCCTTGACAGTCATTGGCACGCATTGACACACCCTTGCACATCTTGGCATGCCTTATAACTTGGCACATCTTATCATGTTTGACATGCCTTCGCACTATCTGGCACATCTTAGAATTCCCTAGCATGCCTTAAAACTCATGTTCTCACAACTAGCCTTTACATTTTTTCACGACTTGGGAACCCAATCAAGTCCTTGGCTACTACAATTCATGTGAAAACATTGGCCTGCTTCAACCGCAACAACCTGACAAATTGCACCTACTACAAGTAGATTGTGCCTTGTTCACCTAAGAACTACCTATAACTCATCTTATGCCACTCATGTCCAAGTTGAACTTGTCCCACTTAACTATTTACCAAGACAAGTATCACATGATCTATCTTTCATGGACATAAAACAACTAAGCAACATAGCTTACATAGGCAATATTTCAGATGTATGTTCAGTTCATATAAACAATAGAAAATTAACTGAGAGTTTTTAAGAACCACTAGATTCACAAGGCACACAAGATATAATCTAACACAAGCTGAGTGCCCCAAAACTTATACACAACAATGTACAGTATGAAATTATCTAGAATATTTTAAAACATGAGCACGTAGCCAAAGTGTGCCACATCTCATATAAAAAAAATAACTAAAGGCAAAACAATGTTGTGCCTAGCACAAAGTGATATCCCTTTGTCTAAAACTGCTATGTCGAGCCCCTTATAACTACTGTAGGCTTGCCTCTTGTAAATCCTATTGTAAACTTCTCCTAACACACTTATTCCTTAGCACACTTGAATTTGCTAACACTCCCTGACACACACCCTTATTTGTTCCTTTCCATGCATTTTGACCTAGTTATCCCTTGATATGCCACGACACTCCCTAACACTCTAGTTCAAAATGCATTTCCATTGTCCGACATGTGTTAGCATGCATTTTCATTCCTTCTCATGCCCCGACCCTCCCTAGCTATCATGCCCTCAAAACTACCCTTACTTAATTTTCAACTTGGGAACCCAATCAAGCACTTGCTTGACTACAAGAGCTTGACCAATTTATAGTTACTACAACTAGACTATGTTGTTGAATTGTGTAGCTTGGGAGGTACTCCACAAGCCTAGTGAGATGGCTTTGTGTGAGTTTTTTTGTTATGCGGAATTATGAATTACAAATAAAACACATTCCCTAAATGTCTTACTATGCATTTAGAACAACATATCAAAGAATTTGCAGACACTTTCTCTAAGAGTAAATAGACACACAGAAAGATAGAGTAACTTACTTGTGATCCAAGTGCTTCCTATTCTTCTTTTGTCGATCTTGTTATAGCTTCCAATCCAACTTAGATCGCCAGACTATTTCCTACAAGTATAAACACTAAACAGCAAAGATATTGCAATATGCAGATGCCTATTTATCTTAATCATTTAAATCGATTGAACATGAAACATATATATCAGTTAAGAATCCATCATATGAAAAGTAGAAACATAAACAGATACATATATGAGAAAATGAGTAGCAATATTTATTAATGGATAGAAGGGGGAGGTTACAACCAAAGATCGATTTGATGTCACCAGCTCTAGCATCATCCCAGCCTCATCACAATCAACATGTCACCAGCAACATATCACTCCTATCACTCTCTCAATTGAGAATTCAACAACATTTCTTTACCAAATTTCTTCCTTCCCTAGCACTAGGATCTGTGCTCAATTTATAGGGAAACTGATGGTATTTTCTCAATCAATGACTTTCTAATAATAGGAAAGACATGTTCCCAAGCTCAGAGGTGTTAGATGGACACATGGATTCAAAGTTTGACACGTATGGACTCTTCTAGAAGGCACTGGCCATGTGGAGATTCCAGAACAATGAGAATTTTTCTCCCATTTGACCAACTCACTCTTGAATGTCGGGAAGTTCTTTGCAGAGCACCCCTGAATGGAGGGAGCTGCATATGTAAATTAGTTAGTCCCTTGAGAGGCAGATTTGATGAGCTCATAGGCGATATAACATATACTTCAAACCTTGGAAACCTTGCAATGGAAGTCATGAATGGTTTTTTCTTGTGTTAGGGCATATAGAAACTCAAATGATAGGGGATGATAAACCCTATTTCATTGGTTCTGGGGCTGATGTCCAGTTTGACCAAGTCATTGGGAATGATGCCCAAATTGACCTATAACATTGGTCACAATAGGTTTTGTGGGAATAGAATCCAAGCAAAGGGATTTTGGACCCAAGATGAGCTTTAAAATCTAAAATAAAATTAAAAAGTAAAATTAATATTTCCTAAGGTCTAAGTGGATAAAACTCGTAAGTTATAGAGGCTTCCTAATATGTCTAGGAAAAACTATTTAAGGAGTCCTTAGGATGAATGAAATAAAATCAAGTGAGAAGGAACTCATTTGATCAAGGGGGTGAAGAGATATATAGTCCTAAAGAGGCCCCGATGATTATCATGTCTAGCATTCATTAAGATGCCTCAGGATGCTTTGGCATGGTTTAATATTAAAGTTATTTGATATCAGTTACTTGAAAGTAGAAGAGAAGTAACAAAGGATGATTTTGAACTTAGAATGCACTAACACTTGGAACTTGACACACATTTCCCCCTAGTGTCGATGTGCATAGCATGCCCCTCTTGGAAAATGTAAATTTATGACTTATTAACCCTATGATGTGTTCATTTCCTTGTATTTTAACTTGTTTCTCCCTTTTGTTGCCTTGATAGTCCCTGGCATGTATTGTCACACCATTGTAGATATTCGCATGCCTTATCACTTGAAACATCTTAGAATATTCAGAATTCCTTTAAACTATCTAGCACATGTTATCATTCCCTAGCATGCCTTGGCACTCATGCCCTCACAAATAGCCTTACATTTTTTCATGACTTGGGAACCCAATCAAGTCCCTAGCTACTCTAGTTCATGTGACATTGGTCTGCTTTAGCCGTAACAACTTGATCAGTTTCACCTACTACAAGTAGCTTGTGCCTTGTTCACCTAAGAACTTCCTATACCTCATCTTAGTCCAGTCATGTCCAAGCTGAACCTTTCCCACTTAATAACTTACCAAGACAAGGATCACATCTAGACATGGCCATAAAACAACTAAGCAACATAGCCTGCATAGGAAATATTTCGCATGTATGTCTAGTTCATATAAACAGTAGATATTAACTGAGAGTTTGCAAGAACCAAAAGATACACAAGACACACAAGATATAGGTTTTCACAAGCTGATTTCCCAAAAACTTATACACAATAATGTACAATATAGAATTTTCTAAAATAGTCTAAAACATGAGCATTCTGCCAAAGTGTGCCACATGTCATATAGAAATAATAGATAAAGGCAAAATAGTGTTGTGCCCAACACAAGGTCTCCCTTTCCTTAAAATTTCCTTTTCAAGCCCCTTATCGCAATCGTAGGCTAGCCTCTTAAAAATCTTATTATGAACTTTTTCAAACACACTTCATCCTTGGCACACTTGAATTCACTGGCACTCCCTAGAACACACTCTTATTTGTTCATTTCCATGCATTTTGACCTATTTCTCCCTTGTGATGCCTCGAAAATCCTTAACACTCATCAACATGCATTGACATTGTCCAGCATATGTTAGCACACATTTTCATTCCTTGGCATGCCCTAACCCTTCCTAGTTATCATGCCCTCACAACTACCCTTACTTAATTTTCAACTTGGGAACCCAACCAAGTCCTCGCTTGACTAAAGGAGCTTGAACAAGTTACGATTACTACAACTAGACTATGTTGTTGAATTGTATAGCTTGGGAGGTACTCCACAAGCCTAGTGATATGGGTTTGTGTGAGTTTGACCACAAAAGGTTTTGTGGGAAAATAACCCAAGCGAAGGGGCTTTGGACTCGAGATGAGGTTTAAAATATAAAATAAAATTAAACGAAATAATAACATTTACTAAGGTATAAGTAGATAAAGTTCGTAAGTTCTAGAGCGTTCTTAAGAGGCCTAGCTAGGAAAATCTATTTAAGGAGGCCTTAGTATGAAGGCAAGAACATAAAGTGAGAAGGAGCTCATTTTATCAAGGAGGCTAGGAGAGATGTAGTCCTAAAGTAGGTCGATTTAGAGGGTCAAGTAAGCGTTGCTAAAGGGAGGCCATGATCATCCACCAAGAGTAATATCATCATGTGAGGGTTCACAAGAATTTCACATACCTTAATGGGTTCGAGATAGGAAGTAGGATGTCATATTGTTGGTTCTCTTAGGGTAGATAAAGCTCAAGAGTGGAAAATCATGAGAATTTGGGCATGTGATTTCAGTGGTATTTCTGTGTGAAGTCCACATCAAATTTTGAAATAGTAGAGAGGGTTGAGACCCTACCTTGTGGTGGTTACTAGGTTGCAAGGTCTGTGATAAAGACCAACACAAATGGAGGAGGGTATGCACTAGAATTTAGGGCCAGAATAGAAGTACTCACAGGTGTAATATTGACTGAGGTAGCCGTAGTTTGAGGGTAATAGAGATCTAAAGTTTAGTTCAAGATTTAGTCAAAGAAATGATCAGAATCTATGGATCCATTTGAGCTAGGCCAAGTCTCTTATGGATGAAATATTTTTCATTTTTTCTATGGGTGGATATGGTTTGTTCTAAATAAATTAGAATAGAAGTATAATTCCCTATTTAGGGAGGTTTCCTAGCATGTTCAATCCATAAGATATGCCATTAAGACTGTGACAAATATGCATAGAAGAAGATGGGTTGTGACCCTTAGAGAGAGGTTTATCTCTACAATATATACCACAAATTTGGAAGATGGTTTGTAGAAGTATGTGAAGAGATAGAAAATCCAAAGGAATGTGGAACCTGAGTAGAATATGGAGCAGAAGAAATGTGCCATATGAGAAATGGATTGACATGAAGAGGAGTTAATTTTGTTGGACTGTCCATAGAGTTTTAGACAGAGATCTGAAGCAGACTATAAACATTTAGTCAATGGACTATTAATGGATGATTTGTGACCCTATTTTAGTCATCTACAAATTTTTAGGAGGATGATGCAATGAGTAGTTCAGACTTGTTCATAGATTGGACAACAAAAAAATTGGTACACAAGAATAGTGATTTTGAGAGGACTCAAATCACTATTCGGCAGCATATTTGAAGAGCCCTAGATGAGGGAAGTGTTTTGGGCACTAGATCAGTAAAAAAATTTACTGTGGTTGGGAAAATTGATGGCAGTCCAAGTACAATTGGGGGGTTGTTAGGTGACTATCAAAGAAGAGCTCTAAGTCCTGTACTTGTGAAGGAAAACAAGACTAGTAGAAGGGTAGGTGTATTGGGCCTGAGTACATGCAAAATTTGAAGGACTAAAGTAACAATCAAGTGGGCTAGCCAACTATCCCTAGTTCATTGTATTGTAGAGGATTGCTTCATTGAGAAGAAGGGAAACCTCCATATCCCTAGACTTGTCATCTTGGAGCAAGAGTATGGCAAAACTGGGCAAACCAAAGAGTTGTTCACAATGGAGTTGTGAACAACTAATCGAAAGCCTTAAGTGTTGCAAACCTTAAAGGAAAAAAGAGGTATATAGAGGGAAACATTTTTTGAGCCGAGTTCAGTAACATAAAGGAGTTGAGTTCATTGATAGAGGCATATTGAAGAGTTGCATAATGGGAGGAAAGAGGACCTACCGGATGTGTTCAAGACATGTCGATTGAAAGGGCTATGTGTGTCCACCATCAAAAATTGGGTCAAGTGTTGTCTTGTTCAAGGTTTATTGGTTTTCATAGGACTAACACCAAGCCCTAGTTGTATTCCTTGTATCAGTGTGATTTTAAAGGGCCATCATCCTTGGTACGAGAGTTCTAGCCTATTCTATTACATTTTGCAATTTAACGAAGAAAGGTTTGAAAAAGTTAAAAAATTTCATGTACATTGATTCATTCCCTAATATGTGTAGATTTCATCGTGAAAATTTGATGTGTTGTGGCACTTGATTGTGTTTGCATCAGAGATTTTAAGACCAAATCCAAATTCTCATGTGTCGTGGAAATTCAACATATGCCTTGTTCACCTAATAACTACATGTAGCTCATCTTAGACTACTCATGTCCAATATCAATTGATCCCACTTAACAAGTTACCAAGAAAATGCTCATCACATCTAATTGTGGTCGTAAAACAACTTATAAGCAACATAGTTTACATCTTGACATGCCATAACACATGACATGTCTTAAATGCCTTGGAATTATGTGGCATGTGTTAGCATCCCCTACATTCCTTGGCATGATTTTACACTCCCTAACACACTGTAGCACTTCCTAACACACCGTTGTAGTTTAACATACCATGGCATTGCCTAGCATATAACCTTGTCACTCCCTCTTTAACACACCTAGAACTCATTAACACTCCCTATCACACACTCTTATTTGTTCATTTCCATGCTTTTTTATCTAGTGATTCCTTGTGTTTACCTGAAACTCCCTAGCATGCATTAGCACACCCTAACATCTGGCACATCTTGGCATGCCACCCTAGCACTCTCATTCATTGGCACTACCTAACATACATTTTCCCTCTCTCCTTAGCACACCTAGAGCTCATTGAAACTCCCAGTCACAAACTCTTATTCATTCATTTCCATGCATTTTTACCTAGTGCTCCCTTGTGTTTCCATAGCATTCCTTAACACTTATTGGCATGTGTTGGTACACCCTAACACCTAGGACATCTTGGCATGTCGCCCTGGCCTCTAGCATGCCTTAACACTACCTAGAAACCATGTCCCCAATTGGTGTCATGTTCAAACCTTGTGGGAAGGAGTTGTGGATAGAATCCACTTATGGGGTTCCTAAAGAACATACATGCTCAAGGAAACATCACACAATCCTTGGAAGGAACCATGAATCTTATCTTACCGTTATGTTCATTTTACAGTCTTGCCTACATACATTATATATTCCTTAATAGGTGGAGTTATATTGTCTTTATCCAATCTTATAAGAAAATCCTACGTGCATTATAGATTCCTTAATAGGTGGAGTTCTATCTTCTTTATCTAATCTTATAAAAAAAAAGGAGCTAGTGGGAGTTGCACTACCACCCCATGATGGGAGGCACCCACAAAATGGTTGCAAGAGTTGGATCCATCAATGCCACAACTCAATATGAAGATAGTTTCCATGAACCCTTAATACTTGTAAATGGTGATAAAACATAGATAAAGGGCCTAATATTTGAAAAAATAAAGGGCCATGCCCATGAAAATAATGTAGTGTTTATGAGTTTTAAAAGTATATATAAATAATAAATGTAAAATGAAATAGATTGAGAGCAGAGAAATTTGAAGAGGATAGGAGAGAATTTTACTTTAGACACATATATTTTGCCTATGTGTTTCCATAAAAGCTACCATAAAAGGGTTAAATCATTCCTCTCTAACCTAAAAAATAATAATAATAATAATAATAGAGCAATACAAACAATGAATTAATTAATAACATTGGAGTAAGAGTAAAAAAAATCAAAGGTGAAGTGAAAATAATTATCTAGAAATAATAGAAATGCACTGAGCTTATGCATTGGTTTACTTAGGTTCATTTGCTAGAATCCTCAAAATACCCCAACAATATATGGATTTTATTAATCATGGCTTTTAATTTCCTTCAAAAAAATCCCTAGTATTCCAAATATCATTTTAATTTTAGATTATAAAAAATTTTAAGATCAAACCATGGAAATGTTATAAAACTACACAATGATTAAGTTAGATTATTGATTAAATATTTATATTTTTTAAATATAAAAAATGGATTAATTATTAAAAATCCAAATATTCTTTAAAACCATGAAAATTAAATTCCCGCCCATCAACTTTTAAGTAAACCCAACCCAAAACAAATAAAAAGAAATTAGTGTTTGCCCAAAGATCTTTTGGCAGAAATACAGCAGGGGTTTATAAAACCCCCCTTTTTTATAATGTTTTAGCTCTTTTGGGACAGGTTGGAGGAGGATCGGCTTGGCCTTAGGTGCCGCAGTGGAAACAGGTTGGAGGAGGATCGGCTTTACCTCATTTTGACTTCTTGCAGGGGGAAGAAATAAATCGAGAGCAGAACAAATACATAGTTTACCATTGGAAAGAGTAGTTTAGTCAATACATTAGATCTTTGGCAGTTAGGTAGGCTATTAATTCTTCTTGGTCCATTTATGCGCTCGGCCTGACACTACACTCACTGTAGCACATAAATTCACACATAATCAAGTGGATGGAAGAAGGATTAATTCGACATTGGGGTGCTGGCAAGAAACTGGATTCTGTTCGAAACTCACATCATGATGGTTGGCGTGCCCTATTCTTTCCGTCGTGCTTTATTCCAGTGCCCTCAAACTTTAAACCACGCATTTAGTTAATGGATGGGAGGAGCTAGTCTAACCCTGGTTTAGGATGGATCAGTCATTTTACCAGCCAATCTAAGATATTGAATACAAAGAGCAAATTGATTATAGTTTCGAAACCTTCGGGGGTTGAAATGGGGGTGGCTTCTGGCCCAGTCAAACAATTCATTTCAGCAAGATGGGTTATATTCAACTAAATAAGGTGCCCTATAGCAGTATTGATGGCCACTTCGGTGTGTGAAAAGAAAAATGAGTGGACCATCAATGAAAAATTGTGAATCCTCAATGAAAAACCATTTCGATCTGATTTCCCCCAAATCGTTTTCTATATGAAGTACTATCGAGCGACGTCACAGGTATGTCGGAGTCGCAAAATCCATTTCGATATGCTTTTAATAACTACCCTTCCCCCAAATCATTTTCATATGAAGCATTGTCCAGCGGCATCACCGGTATGTCGTTTCTCCCTAGGTTACATTTTTTTGTTCCACGTCCAAGTTCTGTTTGGCCTATGCAGAGATTGGGGTTCAAATCACAAGAGAAATTTTTTCAGTGTGATGTTTCGGATTTTATCTACAACTCGTTATCTAAATTTCAGCTGATTTTAAGTCATTGTATTCTAGATTAGATTTTGGGAACTTCAAAGATGCAATAAATTGTTGATTCTATTCAATTGTGTGCAGAATTGGTTTGGTATTTTCATAATAATTTTTTTTCTATATATTTTAATATTTTATCTAAAAATAAAGTTTGATTATGATAAAATAAGGTGCTTAGGAATTTTAGTAAGATTAGATTTGAGGAAATTCAAAAATGCAATAAATTGTTGATTCTATTCCATTGTCTCCAGAATTGGTTTGGTCTTTTCATAAACGTTTATATATTTTTTATCTAAAAATAAAGTTTTATTATTATAAAATAAGGCTCTTAGGATTCCTTTTGTCCAACAGTTTTTTTAATTAAAGTTTATTAGTACAACCTTGCATCAAACGTTGTGCACCATTGTTATTCCTTGTGTCTAGCAGTGTTTTTTTTATCAGAGTTATTAGTACAACCTTGCATCCAATCTTACTCACCAATGTTAAAATTTAATTTTTATATTTTGTCTTAGAGTTTTCTTTATGAATCTTTATGACTACAATCTTTCATTAAACATTGTGACCGAATGTTAAAATCTAGTTTTCATTTTTTAATCATTTGGTTTTTTATAAGATCCATTTTCAACCTCTAACATCAATTAAAAAAAAGTGTACACTTACCAATGGTCATCGTTCAACACTCGGGGTCTTATCATTTTACATATTGGTACCATCTTCAGAATTGAATTAGCGCAGTTGTGTTTGTGGTAATCAATTAGGGCTCGATCAACTAGCCTTGTTATTCGTGATGCTTGGTATCAGTATCACTACTGGACTGAATCTAGGTAGAACAAATACTTACACTTGGGTCTGTTGATTATAGTGTTGTATAAGCATCTGAGTAAGCGAACCAACTAATTATCTACCTACTTCTTCATTCTATTTGAGCCAAAACCCAACTTTTAAAAGGTACATCTAAACTTTTTTTAATCGCACCTTTACACACAAACATGTAGCATTAATGGGACTCCAGGCCTGTAGTACTTGTTGAAATGAATATGCAATTTTTTGCTAATCAAATGATGAATTATGAAATGACAATTCATTTCTCTCTTACGGCGTGTTTTTGTATATTTTAGATAGATATTTGGGGTTTAAGAAGTTCATTCTTACTACTTGAGTGGATAGGAATGAGCACCATGCTCATTTTTTTCATGGCAGCTGAGGGTATATTCCCAACATTTTTTAATGGATGGTACTATGACACCCCCAACAATACCTTGGTATGTATATCTATATGCGTTCTCATTTTCACACTCTCTCACCCACACACTTTCCTTGTTTATTGTGCTTTTTTCACATTAATATAACCATCTTCATAAAACCGAGAGGCATACTAGCACTCTTTGATAATTATAGCCACACTTCCCTTAATTTACTCTCAACACAAACATATTTTCCAAAACAAAAGCAATACATATGATTTATCATGTTCTCAAAAATACATTACAGTACATATACATAAGTCTTTCATAAAAAAATTATTTAAATTTCAACAATTCTAGAAGTTAGTAAACCAAAATCCGAACATCCTACTACTCAACACTTAGTAAAAAACTTCAAACTCCAACTATTATCTTCAAGCTTTCTAGCTGGTTGATTAATTCTTCGACCTTCACTACCAGAAGTAATCATTTTGATAAATCATATTCTCTTGTGTTATGTTCTCTACAAGCTTGATGATAGGATATGTTGGAGAAGAATGTCTCCATTTTTTTTATCTGATCTAGCTTAAGGTGCAAATTGATATTCCCCATTTTGTAGGATCCCTTCATCTTATGTATAACCACATCATAGTCACCAAAAATCAACAATTTTGTCACCTCCATGTCTATTTCCAATTTCATTAAGATCATTAGATCCATAAACTCATCATAGTTATTAGTACTACACCCAATCTTGAATTGAAATTAAGGTGAAGAGAATCATTTATAAATAAGTTACCTCCTATAGTACAGAGAGTATGTTGCTCTTCGCTATCACCATACAAGTCACCCCAATTTATCAATTTATGGTTTCTTCTGCATCCTCGATTTATGTGTGTTTTGATGTATTTTTATGCTTCCAAACATTGAATTGATATAAGACTCACATTGAAATGGAGGAATGTATCTCTCCTAAAATATAGGGATGTAGGCCATAATATTCCAATAGATTGGACTTGCTTCCAACACTGCCTTAGCCAATGTCAATCTGCCTCCCAAGAAAGCCATTGATTAAAATGTTGGTTAGTTTTTTTTCTATATTATTTATTAACCACTTCTAGTGATTCTTAAAATGTGGATACGTAAAGCCTTCTTGAAAATTTGAGCTCTAAAACGAGAAGACATACAAGATAATTCTTAGTTATTACTCCTCTACCTAATTAAAACCAAGTGAAGATTTCTATATATTGATTTCCATCCTGGAAACTGTACAATATGGTCAAGGGTTTCCACTAACTTATTTAAATATTGTCAATGTGAAATTGTTCAATGGTTTGATGAAATTTCACTAATAATGCCATGATTCTGCCAATCCATGTTGCATCTTTCCATTAACAATGTTTACTTGTGTAATACAATGTTGTCTCTTTTTTATGTTATTTTGAATTTTCTTTCAGTACTGTAATTGGAATATATGATATTAATTTATTCCTTGCAATTATATTTGTTGAGATACTATTCTTTTTCTATATTTTATTGTTATTTGTGGTCCTTTTGGTGCTTTTTTTTCTTTTTCTTTACTAGTTGAAGGGATTAGTAATTTTAGATTTTACCATATTGCTTGTTGGTTCTATGTAGATTTAATTGACATATAATAGGTTGTTTCTGTTTTTGGGATGTCTGTGAAGTTTTTGGTACATGAGATTGACTTTCAATAATGTGCATCTCCCTAACATTTAGATAGAACCTTCATTGAAAATTGTGAGGTGGGTTTGAAATTCATGTTGGATAACACCCTCCTCTGGGATAAAAAGTTTAAAAAACACAATAATAGATAAGCCATTAGTGACATCACCAAAAATCGTATCCTTTTCAAGGTCTTTCATCCCTTCATCAAGAGCAAGAATCTATACACTGAAGACTTCTTATGGCAATGATCGTGTAAGAAACACAACCACACGAAAACCTCTTCTGTGTTGGTATTTATAACCCTTCTATAATCTAGCTTTGGCATTTTGTCAAATGGCTTGCAACTATGCTCGGTAATTTTTATTTTCTTATAAGTTTTCAGCCCATGTAGGCCTAGTATTGCAACCTGGGCGCTTTGATACCATTATAACATCGGTAGCCGCCTTTGGGTAATGCCACTCACAAAACCCCCCAAATTGCTCCAAAATTTACCAAAAGTAGAAGCATAATTTAACCACATAATATAATTCAAGCACATTAGCAGACCTTGATGCATAAAATACATATACATTTCAAACATAACCAAGAATACATATACATACACAGAATTAACCATAACAATAGTTCCATGCAGAGGTAGACCATAAATACACAACCCTAGGCAAAATTAAACTACAAATATATGTTTATGTGAATTGACCAGATTCATTTAATCGATTGTATTGTTCCAAAGTATAACCATAAATATATGCTCAACTTAACCATAATATATGATATTTAGCATAGTCAACCACAATATTACAAAACCATATGTAAATGTAGTTGGATGAACAATAACAAGTTATCAAATACTTATCTGTGAATGTTGTTGGTTGGTTGTGAACCTTTAACGTTCCACCCCACCATAGAACGTGTTGTTCATTTCCTTTCAACAGTTTGTGACACCCGAGTTGGGGCCTGACTCCATGGCTACCCAGGCCATAACCAAAACTGCCAAGGCTCTCACATCAGGGTCCATCCTCTATGGCACGATTTATTAAATAACCATGCTTCAATTGGTTACAAATTCCGTGCACAAGTCTCACTGATTGGTCAGTCAGTTACAGAGTCCAAGCCCAGGACTCACTATCTCAAAATTCCATGGCCAGCAAGCCATAACCAGAGCCACCATGCTCTCAGAGCTACCAAGCTCTGGGGGCCACTAGGGCCCACAAAGACTTAGATGCATCCCAACTAGTTATTTTCAGAGTCCAACCCCTAGGAGTCACTGACTCCTCAGTCACCATGACTGAATTCCCTCTCGAGTAACCTATTTCCCCCTTTTATAAATATGTTTCCCCTTTATTTAATATTGTATTATAATATTGTAAAGTTACTTTTTCATTAAGATGCCTTTTCCAACTATGGATTCATGGGCCCCTCGTACATCTTTTGTCTGGGTCCGCCAACAACCATTATGTTTTTATTAGTATACATGGATTAAACATATTTAACACACCACACCTCCCGATATCATAACATATAAGAGCATAAACACGTGGGCACAATGACCCCAACACATAGTACACATACACATGGGCGTAACGCGCTAGAAGAAACTCTCGGATCCCCAGCCTAATTATTTCTTGACTCACTAGCCCAAAAGTCACAGTCCCCAAACCCATTACATAGGCACACCAACCTTAACAATATTCATAACTTGGCTCCACTGGCCTAACATGTATATACATAAAGAGGCACACAAGCCTCAATGAGTCTCAGGCTCACCACCTAACACATATTATACATGGCTATTACATTAATCATCCGGGGTGGAACCAGGGGTGTTACAGTTATGTTCAATGTTATTACTGTCTCTATCAAGGCAATATAGGACTTTTAACAAACCTTTATTATGTATACTGTAAGCATTGTAGTCTGTCACACCAAATCCCCATGCCCAACATAAGAAATTTTCGTGGCATATACATTAATGAAATATTGCAATTGGAAAACCTTTGTAATGTTGATGTAAATTTCATGAGTGTAAAATTGAGTGGGGTATTTTCAAGTTTGAGCCAATGATTTTCCCCTCAAACCGAGCCTCAATAGAATTTTACCACTAGTAAAGAGAATTTTCAACGCTGCATTCAAGTTAATAATGGCTTGACATGCCTTCACAATTGCCTCCATGAGCATATCATGAAGATTGAAAACTTCGTCATGACAAATTTTTCTCTAATGATGGCAGTCTGGTTAAGGAAAAACCCTCTCCAATTAAACCAAAATATGTCTGCAAAACAAATACAATATATATTGTCACTTCTATACTCCATTTAATGATTTCATGAAACAGTTTGCAAACATTATAATAGTTTGTCTTTGTTGTTTATATTCAACCCATGCATGTCTGATGTTCCATATTGCTGAGAATAATTGCAGGTCCACTAACATTCACCACCACATCTAACACCATCAATTTTGTAAGATTATGTAACTTGCTAGGCAATACCCCACTTAATCCCTACACACACTAATCCTCTAGAGTCTTACCCAACCTGAAGATGTAGGTGAATGAAATCAAGGAATTAAAGAGCTTCTCAAGGAATCATCTAGGTGACACCGATAAATCCATGAATGTGAAGGAATCGAGAGTTGACACATAGATAAGCCAATATACATGCTTAAAAAACTTAAGATGCACCTTTGAATTGATTGGTAGTCCCAAAAAGCGTGAACCAAAAAAATCCATTTCCTTCGTATCTATGACCATATAATGTGTATGTATACCTGCATACTAATTCAAAATAGCCTCACAACCTGCTACTAATAAGAGTACGTGGTGCCATGTTGGATTACAACACTATTGTGACTATTGAACTTTCTCAATTACTTTAATTTTATCCTCTTCAACCTCAATTAATCACTCTCAAAAAAAATATAAATTTGTAAGAAATCCAACTAGTGTCATCATAATATTTTAGAAAGTAATAAACATTGGGACTATGATGAGCATATTCATCAAATTATCTCTATATCTCTCTCACCAATGTTGATTTTATGTCATTTCTCCACCTCATGAGAAAAACCTATTTCTAATTTCACATCATATTCTTCATGGCATTGTTCCATAGGTTTGGAGCAAGAAGTTAATGAATTTTCCTTCATGGTTTATGAGCACATCATCAAGATCTTGTGTCCTCCAGTTCTAATAACGCCCGTCATTCCAGGAAAACAAGACAAGGAAAAATAGAACACTCCATTCTAGCACCAATGGTGGAAAAGATTCACCATAAACAAATCTTAGCATGCCACACATCTCACTATGAATTCAAATTGGGACCAATCTTTAAAAGGCTACTCAATTGTTGTAAAATCTATGTCCAATCCTAGTTAAGATGTACATTTTCATATCTGGGCCAAAATGTGGAGAGTGATCTTCAGTTAGGGTAACCTATGAATTGGAAGACACAAGTTGCATATTTATATTATGGTACAAGTTTTTGATTCAAAGACATGAGTTTTCAAATTTTTATATTCCGGCGGAGAGCACAATCACAAGACATGGACCCAAGAAACATTGGTCAAATTATTAAAAAGAAGAATGATTTGGATTTCCCCAATAGATTTCGAAATAGTGGCTTTACTAGTTGGTAAAAGTGAGGTGCTGAAATTTCCCATATCAGTGTTCAAGATGCTTTGATGACAAAATTGTGTTTGTGCTTATGGATGCAACAAAAAAAAAAAAAATGGTTGGAGTTAGATGCAAGTTCTAGGCATATTTTGGCAAAATAAATGCTCCTCACTTTCAATCTCCTAGTGGATACTATTGGTTCCAATTTGCCTCACTTATCTATCCACATTGTGGTAAGAGGAGGCTAGTTTAGATTCTCTCTTCGAGACATATAGAAAGGGAAAATTTGTCAAAATATGTTAGAGTAGTCATCTCTATTAAACTTCCTTTTCAAAATCTTGGGTTAAGTTTGTTGACTAGCTTAAGAAAACATAACTAAGTTCATTGCATCTTGGCTAAACTTGACATGATTTGACTAGGTTTGGCCCAAACTCAAACAAATTAAACATTTAGGAACAAATTTGGGAACTCTTATTTTAATGTTGGAGAGTAAGAATAGAGTGTAGCACAAAACCCCAATGCCATACATATAGGATTTATTCTAGATGACAATATATCTTCCTTTTTACTAAAGAAGTAAATGGAATTTTATCAAATGCATAATCAATCATGTTGGTTCTTTTGTTTCCTCTAATCTTTGAGTACATTTGAACACATGTTCAAATTAATAGATTTCATTTCTTGTTATTTTTTTTCTTATCATATTTATTTTTCCCACTGTAATCCTATTCTCTATGGATCTTTTTGTTATTCCCATCGATCTATTCTATAAATGTGTAGGGGGGATGAAGTGTATTTTTGTATTGTGTAGTTCTTTTTGCTTTGAGGTTCTTGTCTTCGCACCCCTTTGCTAGTTGAAGTACTTGTGGGAGGACATAGTTATCACTGAGAGGTAGAGAGTGTTTTCCTTCTATCCATGCAATTGCATCTTTGGATACTCGTACATGATGTGGATTTGGAAGTGTTTGAATGCCCCTTGGATACTTTGTTGGTGCAAAGAATATCAGCCAAACTTTGTGCCTAGAATTTTAACATCTACTGTTTAGTGGTTACATTTCAGGATCATTGTTATTGATCATTGTATATTGACATCTTGAATTAATTAATAATGATAATCACTCTCAAATAGTTTTCTAGACCCCATAGCTAATATGTTTCAAGCATGTAGCTCAGTATTCGTAAGTGCATCATATATATTCATTGTTTTTTACTTTTTGGCATGCAAATCAGTGTTTTAGAGGTATATTTTTATGTTGTCACAACATATTTACATGATTCACAGGTTGAGATATCAATCTTTGGTGTAATTGAAAATTTTAGGTTTGATAATTTTTTGTATAGGGTTTGGAAATGGGAGGATAATACGATAAAAGTAACTAGAACCTACCCATGGGACATCCTGCTAGGGAAATTAAGACTATATATTCATAAAAAAATTCCCAAGACTTGCAGCTACCCAATTGAGAAGGCCCACTAGGTACAAACCTACTATGGCAATTGAGAATATCTATTTAGAAAAAGGTGTCCAAGACTTGCAGCTACCCAGGTGAAATAGCTCACTGAAGACAAACATGTTTAGGGAAATTTGAACCTTGGTTGGGGAATAGCAACACCTCTGTTTTACCAACCAACCAAACCTCATTTAACTTGTTTTTGACACTGTGTGTTTATGTGTTTTCATTTTCAACCCTTTTCTCTCTTTTTACTTCTTGTGTGTACTCTTGGCAAATTTGACACAAGCTCAAACCCAGTGGAACCATCCATGCAAATGTTGTACAATCCCCACAGCCAAGAACAAATTGCACTATAGTCAGAGAAATAGGAAATATATCTCCTATATGTCTATATTCTACCTACACATATGGTTATCAATTCAATTTTTTTTTGGTTATTGCATTCACTACTACAATATAAAGTCAAACGTTGAAAGAGTCTGGCTATGGAAACTAGATCATTTATCACCTAAGCAACTCAAATTATTGTTTTTTTGGTTTCCTAGACTATTTGCAGTGCCTACAAGGATCAAGACAACAATGAGTGGTATCATTGAATTTCAAGGCTATATAGAACCCCTTGAAGACAGGTATTATGGGAATAAAATAGTTAACCAACTAGACAACTTAATTCATTAAGATGCTAAGCTTTTTTAATCTCCTACAAAATACATGATGGTTTTTTGCATTAGGGAAATAGTATGCTATCATTTTTTTTTATATCACCATGAAAATGGTCATTAAATTTATGAAAGGGTTCAAAGTTGTGCCACTTTGTAATATCAATTTTCTAAATGAAAACCATATTCTTGCAGAATGTATTCCCAAAGTTTTTATAAACTACTGAAAAATAGAGGTAACATTATCAATGGGAAATAAATAATAATTTTGCAAGCCCCACAAAGATTTTTTAAGGTCTACTCCCATTTTCCCTTGTCAGTCATTGTTTTAGTCAAGGTTAAGAATATTCATAAAATTATAAATTATCTCAAGATAGATGGGTTCTTTTACTGGTTTGCATAACTCTAAACTATAGATCTATCACTCAAAATCTATATAGACGATATGGCATGTTCTCTACCTATGGAAGAGAAGCTCTGCATTAAATAGGGAAGTATTATTTTGGTCCTATAATATGCTAGAACTTTAAAGATAGTAATATATTTACGCAAGGGACATTCAAAGATATGTAGTGTAGAAATTGTGCCCCAAAAGTCATAGAAATAAATTCCTCTTCTTGATTTTGTCTTTTACATGTACATTACTTTGCAGTTGGCTAACACTACCTATTCCATATTGGTGCAGGATATAAATCTTCATAGCACAAATATACGTTTAGCAGTCTTGATTTATTCATTGGAGCATATGCATATTTTACAGAGAATAGTTAACTTAGTTTATATAGACTACAATCTCAAACTTGTTCTAATACTTCTTATAAAATGGAATAAATGTATTCTACTTGTATGTTTGGTACTTCCCAACACTTTAGTTACACCTCCACCCATTTTTCATAGCTTCCATAACAATTAGGTAGGAAATTGAAACTTTGATGTTATTTTTCTTGTCTCATAAAATATTTGCCAAGACTTTACAAAGTATTATAATTTCTCGAAAGTTGCATAATTTAGAATTGATAAAGTTTCAATGTTTAATTTTTTAAAGTCTAGTTCTTTAAAGGGTGCTAGCTCAATGGAAGAGCACCTACTTTATAGGTAGGAGGTTGGTGGTTCGATTCCATCGTGCCCTGATATCCATATGGAATGGTGACGATGGCTCTTTTGACCATCACCAATGACCTTATGGCGACATTTTTCGACCCTCACCAATGACCTTATGGGGACATTTTTTGACCCTCACCAAATATGAAATGGTGAGGGTCAATGACCGTGTTGGACCCTTGGTTAAACTAAGAGGGGGGGGTGAATCAGTTTAATGCAGTCATGCTCTTATTAAACTTTATTTAATAATCATTCACATCATCATTTTGTGATCAACTTAATGTACAATGGAACAACAATCTTAATAAATGAGCAGCAGGTATTAAGCAGAATAAATACAGAGTATCAACACATAATCATCATGCATACAGACAACAAATATAAGTGGAAACCCATAAGGGAGAAAACCACATCTTATTATTGTTGTGATGCAAAGGCAAGCTCCAACTCCCTCTCACCACTAATTTCTGTAGGCACCAACCTACAGGAGGCTCCTACCTCAATTCTACAAGCTACAACTTGCAAGGAAGCTCCAACTCCCATCTATTTTCTGCAGGCCACAACCTACAGGAGGATCCTACCTCAGTCAGCTACAACTGACATCTGTCAAGCTACAACTTGATATGGAAGCACCAACTTCCTCACTCTTTCATAAAAAAACTTGCTGATTTACCTGGATATCAGCTATGTTCTATTCCTTCTTCTCTGTTGTCCATCAGTCTTCATATCTGTCTTATATCATTTCTGAATCTTCACAGCTTCTCTATCTGCCCCTTCTTCTTCTTACCCTCTCTGTCTCATTTCTCCATTCTCTAACATCTCTATGCATATCTATGAGATATCATTTATAGAGTTCTCCTCTTGACTGTTTGGATTCTACAGAGAAGCTGAAGTGAACAGCCATGACTCTTTGACTTTTGCCTTCTCATTTCTTTGTCAATCTCATTCAAAAAAAATATAAAAATATGTAAAAATTTCAATATTACAGTGGAGTATTGTTTTCCTACCGGAGACTTGCCTTTGCATCACAAACAATATAAAATTAATGAAAACATTTACTCACATTTTCAGTTGCATATATCAATTTCACTCAGCCCTTTTCTGGCCCTTGGCTTGCTGGTTTTGTCTTTTCTGCTATTGTCAAGTAACTATTCTGCATACCTCTGTTGTTCACTACAATTGTGTATCTGCTGCAAATATAACTTCTTTACAAGCATGTACGCCTGCTTTTTCCTCAAATCTAGTAATTTAAATTAATGCTGAAGCTTTTCATCACTATGGTAAAATCCTGTATCAAGAGTTCATTTTATGGAAGCACCCAATCAATATTTGCTTTGGCTTAATCATCAACATAAATCAGGCCCACCATTATTTCCAATTACTTATTTCATCCAACTCGGTGATATATCTGGCCCACAGTTTTAATGCATGTTTGGTCATAGAATTTCATACAAAATCGGACTTTTATTAAAGACCAAACACCAGCATATATTAAAGGTTTTTATATGCTTGCTTATTCAAATAACTACGACACTAGACCTTTGAGCTTGGAGTTAAATCTTCAAGTGATAAATATAAGTGCCTTGGGGGCCCACATCTTACCATTCATGCTTCATAAACCTTGGTTTTAAAACCCATACTTCAATATATACAAAGTGGGGCCCACACTCACTTACCATAGACCTTTAATTAAAACAATCCTGGGCATTTTGATCTATAATGATGGACTTTCAAAAGTCGAAAGGTTTATTATAGCTCGGACCTTATATTAAGGTTTCCTATCTATGCCTTGACCATATCACATTTCAGTCATTTTCGACCATGTTGCAATGTTTCATATGTCCTCGCGGAATTTATTAAGGCTCATATATCTTTACCATTTTCCAATCCTATGGCTAAACCATAGTCCGACCCACTTCACCAGCTCATCAATCGTATATTTCAACTTTGTAGTATTCTCAATACACATTCTTCGACCGACACATATATCAATGTATGTATAACATCTCACCATATCATAACACCAAAGCATATAATTATAACAGTCACAACGTACCAGCCATATTTATGTAGGGTCCACCGCCATTTTCCATCGATAATCGTTAACATTATTCAACCCATGCCTTTTCCTTCAATTATATTCGAACCACATTATATGACTTCCTCAAATACCAATAAAAAGGCTTGATATCCTATATATATCGAAATTGACTTTAATCCAACCTTATTCGTGCACTCACACAAACATTCAATTCATATTAACCTTCAACCTTGAATTAAATATCAATCCTCAACACAAATTAGAGTTTGGGACCCGCATTTACATACCTTCGGTCATAGCATTCTGGCTTAATTAAAATGCCGAACACTAACATATATTAAACGTCAGGCCCACAGCCTTTATGCCATACCTCTATGCAATTTCAGTCATGATCCAACGATGGATATGTTCTTGTGCTCCAAACTCATTTATACGCCCATCCGACGATGATCGCGCTACCAAGATGCGCAAAGGTTACTTCTCCGAAACTACGCGATGAAACTGGGCCCAGCACTTAACTCACCCTTTACATCCAACGATTGATCTATTATCGCGCTTCAACCCCAAATCCGATGGTTATCATGCTATATTGCACAAATTAACTACATGAAGGTTAATTCTCCAAAATCGCGCAATATAAATGGTTTTTCCAAACCACTTATCGCCACGCATCGACCAAAGGCATATATCGCGTTTTTTTCACAAAATCCCCTTACCACTTTTTAAAAGCGCGACACTGCCTGTTTTGAATACTGAAACCGTCGTTACTGTTCAGGTCACTGTTCCGCCCCAAGGTTCCACTTTCCATTACAGTTCCATCGCTAACATTAACGCTTTGTTCACAATTTCGTTTCAATCTTTCAACACGAATTCTTTACACCAGTTGATGCCTTCCGACCTCGACGCAAACCTCTGCATACTGCAAAATAAGACTCAATTCAAAGTCTGTGGAAACTTCACAAATAGCATAGATCCACTCACAGAATTTACACAAATGAATATTCAACCCTGTCTCAGCAATTATATGGGTTTTCTTCAATTTTATGCAGAACACCATTAAAACCCCAATTATAGACTTTGTCACACAGCATTTGAACTCAACAATACTGATACTATCTATGCTTCTTTGCTACCTCTACTATATCTCTGCTTCTTTGTTGCCTCTACTACCTTTCTTACTGCTGCCTTTCTTACTTTGCTTCTCTCTTTGCCATCAATGACAATATTTCCAACAGGCTCCCCCTTTGGCATTGATGGAAATACACTTCCTCTACTTTCCTTTTAGAAGACCCTTTCTTTTGTTACTTGCTTTTCCTCCCCCACTGACATCAATGGCAAAGGGTTCCACATTTCCTAGTGTGGTTTCAAAATCTTGTCCATAATACTCTGATCTTGAGGACCTGTTCCATGCACTGCTCACTTGCTCTAGCTCTTTTATGACAATATTTGTTCACTTATCTCCCCCTGGAATGATGCTTTCTTTTCTAATCTCCCCCTGGAATGATGCTTTATTTTCATGTCAGAGAGTAGCATCTACAAACACTACTCCTAGTTTGTCTCTCAGATATTCGAATCGTTCTTTAGCAAGAGGTTTTGTGAATATGTCTGTTGTTTGTTCCTTTTTTGGTACATATTCCAGCTTCACTACTTTCTCTGCTACTTGTTCTCTGAGGAAATGGTACTTAATAGGGATGTGCTTTGTTTTTTAATGAAATACAGGATTTTTTGATATACTTATTGCACTTGTATTGTCACATTTGATTGAGATGGGATCATCCATGCTTACCTTCATGTCTTGGAGAGTTTGTTTCATCCACATTACTTGTGTGCAACATGTTGTTGCTGCTATGTGTTCTGCTTCTGTTATAGATAGAGAGATGGAAGTTTGCTTCTTGCTTAGCCATGCCACCAGAATTTTTCCCAAATAGAATGCACCTCCACTTGTGCTTTCCTGTCATCCACATAGCTGGCCCTATCTACATCTGTATATGTTGTCAAAGTGAAGTTTTTGCCTTTTGGATACCATAGCCCATAATGTGCAGTTCCTTGTAGATATCTAAATATTCTCTTGATTGCTAGTAAGTGATTTTGTTTTGGTGCTGCTTCATATCTTGCCACAAGTCCTACAGCCAACACAATGTCTGGTCTAGAGGCAGTTGGGTATAGCAGACTTCCTACCATGGATCTGTAAAGTTTTTGATCTACATCTGTTGATCCATCATTTAAACAAAGTTTGCATCCAGTGATCATGGGAGTTGACACAGGTTTGCAGACTTCCATTTTTAACCTTTTCAACATCTCTCTTAAGTATTTTTCTAGTGAGATGAATGTTCCTGTGTTCTTTTTTTGAATTTGAAGTCCTAAATAGAAGGTGAGCTCTCCAATCATAGACATCTCAAATTCTGATTTCATTTCTTCAGCAAATCCTTTTGCTAACTCATCTTTTTTGCTTCCAAACACGATGTCATCTGCATACACTACTAGAATCAAGAGTTCATTTTCATTAGCCTTTATGTACAAATTGTTGTCTGCTCCTCCTTTCTTGAACCCTTGTTTTTGCATGTAATTTTCCAGCCTTGAATACCATGCTCTAGGAGCTCATTTCAGACCATATAAGGCTTTCTTTAATCTGCACACATAGTCATGTTTATCTATTAAAGAGAATCCTTCGGGTTGTTCCATGTAGACTTCTTCATCTAGATCTCCATTCAAGAAGGCAGACTTCACATCCATTTGATATACCTTGAAATCATGATAACATGCAAAGGCCAAAAACATTCTGATTGCTTCCATTCTGGCTACAAGGGCAAATGTTTCATCATAATCAAGACCTTGAATTTGTGAATATCCCTTGCATACAATTCTTGTTTTATTTCTGATTACCTGTCCTTGTTCATTCTTCTTATTCTTGAATATCCATTTTGCACCAATGACATTTTTCCCAGTGGGTCTTGGAATTAATTCCCAGGTATTGTTCTTCTCAATTTGGTCCAGTTCTTCATTCATAGCTTTTACCCACCATTTTTCTTTGTTGGCTTCTTCGAACTTCTTTGGCTCTATTTGAGATAACATGGCTAGGTATGCTTCTTCCTTTTGTTCAGCTAGTTGTCTTCTAGTCTGGACTCCCACACTTTTGTCCCCAATGATTTGATCTTTTGGATGATTCTTTTGAGTGTGTCTTGAGGGACCTTTTGAGTTTAATTCAGTATCTTCTATTCTCTTGCTTAGTTCATCATTATCTTGGTTCTCTTCTTCATGATCTTCTAGAGGATTGCTGCATCATTTACTTCTTGTTCTATTTGATAGATCTTCATCAAATCTTACATCAATGCTTTCCACAATTTTGTGTAGTGTTTTGTTGTAGCACCTATAACCCTTACTCTTGGATGCATATCCTTAAAATATTCCTTCATCAGCTCTTGCATCAAACTCCCCCAGTTTTTCATCGTTATTTTTTATGAAACACCTGCTTCCAAAGACTCTAAAGTGCTTGATTGATGCTGGTTTACCATGCCATAATCCGTAAGAAGTCTTGTCACTGTTTGGTCTTAAATGAGCTTCGTTAAGAATGTGCACAGTTGTGTGTACTACTTCTACCCAGAATATTTGGGGAATGTTACTTTCTTGCATCATTGCTCTGGCAATCTATTGTACTGACCTGTTTTATCATTGCCAAAAGTTACATTTCCAGATTTCTTTTCATCAAATATTATAAACTTGCTTCTATCTCCAGTCATATATTTTGAGCATCCATTGTCCAAATACCATTGGATTTTCTAATCTTGGGCTATAAGAGCCATATCACATTTATTCAACTTCTTTTTCCACTGCAGGCAGCTATTTGTTTGGCACCTTTTCTGAGAAGATAGACCATATTCTTTGAGAGGACATTGGGAAGACATATGTCTGATTTTATGGCATACACAGCATTTGATCATATTTTTAGCAGAATTATGAGTATGAGTGAACTCTCCATAATTCATAAATCTCCTTGAGGTTTTGAACATCAGTCTTTGTCCATATGTTCTGCACTTCTTGGCTTTATGGTCGAATTCCTTACAGTAAAAACAATACCCATAAAAACAATTAGCGTACATGATGAGGGTTGTTTTCTCCATTTGTTAACTTGAGGTAGTCTTTTCATTTTTTGCATCCTTTGCAGGTTGGAATCTATTCTCCTTTTATGACAATATGCAGCAATATGTCCCAGATTGTGGCAGGCATAACAAGTGACATTTTTCATAGCGGGGAAGAATATCCTTTGATAGCTTCCAAATTTTATATATTCAGGAGTGTATGAGCCTTTTGCAGTTGATTTTTTATTAATTTCTTTCTTTGTCATTTGAGGTTACTTCTTGTTTCTGTTTACTTCATTGCAGGCTGCTACTTCTGTAGGAACCTTCTGATCTACTTCATTTTCCTTAACAGCTTTTACAAAAATGATATTCCTGTTATCTTTTTCTTTGGCTTTACTTGTTTCTCCTTCATAACCTATTCCAGTTTTTATCAGTGGAGACCTTTGAGCATCTAGTATGTTATTCAACTTATCAGAGCTTGTCATTTGAGAAATTTTTATTGACAATTTCCTTTGGGTGTTTTCTAATTTCTTCCTCAAGCATACTACTTCTTAGCTCTCCCTCAAGATCAAATTCACCTTCTTCCTCATCTTCTAGAAGGAATCCTTCAAGTTCTTCCTTGGCCATAAATACAAATTCACAAGTTCCTTCTTCACTTGAGGATTCATCTGAGTCTTCAGAAGCATTGCTATCTTGCTGAGCATAAAATGATTTTCTCCTAAATATCTTCCCTTTCTGCCATTTATTTGTTTTGGTTTGCTATGTTTCTTGAGTGTGATTCTTTGTTTTCTTATGAGGACACTTAGAAGCATAGTGTCCAACTCTTCCACAGTTAAAGCATTTAAATCAAAGTTTACCTTTATATTTTCCTAAGCCTCTATCCAATTTTTTGATAAATGTGGCCTCTTATTCATCAGAGCAAGAGCATATATCTTCTTTTTCTTCTTTCTTCTTCTCTGTCTTAAAGGCTGCCTCCCTCACAGTTGACTTCCTCTGTGGCAGTCTCATCTCATAGGTTGTTAAGTTTCCAAGTAATTGGTTCATGGTCAAAGTTTCCCAATCAGTTGTTTCTTCTATGGTAGAAACCTTGGGATTGAAGCTGGATGGTAAAGATATTAGGATCTTTTGAACAATTACACATTCTTTTATGGTTTCTCCTAGAGCTTTCATGTTATTCAAAATTTCTGCAACCCTTAAAAAGAAGCTGGCAATGTCTTCATTATCATTCATTTTTATATTTTCAAACTGAGCTCTATAGACTTGAAGTTTGGCTATCTTCACCTTTTTGTCTCCCTCATGGATGTTTTCTAGAGTATCCGATATTTCTTTGGCAGTCTTTTTGTGCATTACTTTGATAAATTCTGCCTCACACAGTCCACTTAAGAGTGCATTCATGGCTTTTGCATTAGCTACAAAGTCTTGTTTGGCATCTTTCTCTGAGCCAGTCTCCTTTGGGGCATATCCCAACTCCACAGCAACCCAAACTTCTATTCCCAGAGACATTATGTACATACTCATTCTTATTTTCCAGAAGGCATAATTTGTACCAGTGAACAAAGGGACTTTATTTGTTGAGCATCCTTCCTGACTAGCGATCCTGGGGACCTAGGATCTCCCTCCAGTTGTTAAACTGATACAGAAGGAACCGGCTCTGATACCAATTGTTGGACCCTTGGTTAAACTGAGAGGGGGGGGGGTGAATAATTTTAATGCAATCATGTTCTTATTAAACTTTCTTTTATACTCATTCACATCATCATTTTGTGATCAACTTAATGTACAATGGAACAGCAATCTTAATAAATGAGCAACAGGTATTAAGCAGAATAAATACATAGTATCAACACATAATCATCATGCATACAGACAACAAATATAAGTGGAAACCCATAAGGGAGAAAACCACATCTTATTATTGTTGTGATGCAAAGGCAAGCTCCAACTCCCTCTCACCACTCATTTACTGTAGGCACCAACCTACAAGAGGCTCCCACCTCAATTCTGCAAGCTACAACTTGCAAGGAAGATCCAACTCCCATCTATTTTCTGCAGGCTACAACCTACAGGAGGCTCCTACCTCAGTCAGCTACAATTGACATCTGTCAAGCTACAACTTGATATGGAAGCACCAACTTCCTCACTCTTTCATAAAAACACTTGCTGATTTACCTGGATATCAACTCTATTTTGTTCCTTCTTCTCTGTTGTCCATCAGTATTCATATCTGTCTTATATCATTTCTGAATCTTCACAGCTTCTCTATCTGCTCCTTCTTCTTCTTACCCTCTCTGTCTCATTTCTCCATTCTCTAGCATCTCTATGCATATCTATGAGATATCATTTATAGAGTTCTCCTCTTGACTGTTTTGATTCTACAGGGAAGTTGAAGTGAACAGCCATGACTCTTTGACTTCTGCCTTCTCATTTCTTTTTCCAGCTCATTTAGAAAAAATATAACAATATGTACAAATTTCAATATTACAGTGGAGTTTTGTTTTCCTACCAGAGACTTGCCTTTGCATCACAAACAATATAAAATTAATGAAAACATTTACTCACATTTTCAGTTGCATATATCAATTTCACTCAGCCCTTTTCTGGCCCTTGGCTTGTTGGTTTTGTCTTTTCTGTTGCAGTCAAGTAACTATTCTGCATACCTCTGTTGTTCACTGCAATTGTGTATCTGCTGCAAATATAACTTCTTTACAAGCATGTACGCCTGCTTTTTCCTCAAATATGATAATTTAAATTAATGCTGAATCTTTTCATCACTATGGTATAATCTTGTATCAAGAGTTCATTTTATGGAAGCGCCCAATCAATATTTGCTTTGGCTTAATCATCGACAAAAGTCTGGCCCACCATTATTTCCAATTACTTATTTCATCCAACGTGGTGATATATCTGGCCCACAGTTTTAATGCATGTTTGGTCATAGCATTTCATACAAGCTCGGACTTTTATTAAAGACCAAACACCAGCATATATTAAAGGTTTTTATATGCTTGCTTATTCAAATAACTACGACACTAGACCTTCGAGCTTGGAGTTAAATCTTCAAGTGATATATATAAGTGCCCTGGGGGCCCACATCTTACCATTCACGCTTCATAAACCTTGGTTTTAAAACCCATACTTCAATATATACAAAGTGGGGCCCACACTCACTTACCATATACCTTTAGTTAAAACAATCCTGGGCATTTTGATCTATATGATGGACTTTCAAAAGTCGAAAGGTTTATTATAGCTCGGACCTTATATTAAGGTTCCCTATCTATGCTTTGACCATATCACATTTCAGTCATTTTGGACCATGTTGCAATGTTTCACATGTCCTCGTGGAATTTATTAAGGCTCATATATCTTTACCATTTTCCAATCCTATGGCTAAACCATAGTCCGACCCACTTCACGAGCTCATCAATCGTATATTTCAACTTTGTAGTATTCGCAATACACATTCCTCGACCAACACACATATCAATGTATGTATAACATCTCACCATATCATAACACCAAAGCATATAATTATAACAATCACAACATATCAGCCATCTTTATGTAGGGTCCACCGCCATTTTCCATCGATAACCGTTAACATTATTCAACCCATGCCTTTTCCTTCAATTATATTCGAACCACATTATATGACTTCCTCAAATACCAATAAAAAGGGTTGATATCCTATATATATTGAAATTGACTTTAATCCAACCTTATTCGTGCACTCACACAAACATTCAATTCATATTAACCTTCAACCTTGAATTAAATATCAATCCTCAACACAAATTAGAGTTTGGGCCCCGCATTTACATACCTTCGGTCATAGCATTCTGACTTAATTAAAATGTTGAAGACTAACATATATTAAACTTCGGGCCCATAGCCTTTATGCCATACCTCTATGCAATTTCAGTCATGATCCAACGGTGGATATGTTCTCCCGCTCCAAACTCAGTTATATGCCCATCCGACAATGATCGCGATACCAAGATGCACGAAGGTTACTTCTCCAAAACTATGCGATGAAACTGGGCCCAAAACTTTACTCACCCTTTACATCCAACGATTGATCTATTATCGCGCTTCAACCCCAAATCTGACGGATATCGCGCAAACTAACTGCACGAAGGTTAATTCTCAAAAATCGCACGATATAATTGGTTTTTCCAAACCACTTATCACCACGCATCGACCAAAGGCATATATCATGCTTTTTTCACAAAATCCCCTTAGCACTTTTTAAAAGCGCGACACTGCCAGTTTTGAATACTGAAACCATCGTTACTGTTCAGGTCACTGTTCCACCTCAAGGTTCCGCTTTCCATTACAGTTCCATCGCTAACATTAACGCTTTTTTCGCAATTTCATTTCAGTCTTTCAACACGAATTCTTTACACCAGTTGCTGCCTTCCGACCTCGACGCAAACCTCTGCATACTCCAAAATTAGACTCAATTCAAAGTCTGCGAAAACTTCACAAATAGCATAGATCCACTCACAGAATTTACACAAATGAATATTCAACCCTATCTCAGCAATTATATGGGTTTTCTTCAATTTTATGCAAAACACCATTAAAACCCCAATTACAGACTTTGTCACACAGCATTTGAACTCAAAGATGCTGATACTATCTCTGCTTCTTTGCTACCTCTGCTATATCTCTGCTTCTTTGTTGCCTCTGCTACCTTTCTTACTACTGCGTTTCTCACTTTGCTTCTCTCTTTTCCATCAATGAAAATATTTCCAACAGAAAGGTCCACCACAAAAAATCGTTGTTATTCATATGAAATGGTGACGGTCACTATCCATCATTATAATCAATATTTGTGACGGACCTTGACTGTCACCACAACACATACTGTCAGTGATGCCACCTTTGGTGACGTTCAATTTTTTGGTGACGAAGGCTATTTTCCATCACCATTGCTCATATAAAATAGTGACGGTCACTATCCGTCATTATAAATCATTATTGGTGACGGACCTTGAATGTCACCACAACACCTATACTTTTAGCAACGCCACCTTTGGTGACGTTCATTTTTTGGTGACGAAGACTCTTTTGACCGTCACCAATGAGCTTATGGTGACATTTTTCACCCCTCACCAATGTCCTTTTTTCTTATAGTGATAATGAATTTTAAAAAATCACAATAATTGCACTGTCACAGGTCGATGTTTCTAAAAAATACAAAATGAACACCAGTGTGTGTCAATTACTATACACTGGTGTGTTTGTATGTTGTAGCACACCGGTGCGTTTCAACGACCTATGCGCACTGCCCAAATACCAAAACCAATTAAAAATCTCGGTGTGTTTGTGCGATACTGTGCATCGGTCTGTTTATGTGAGACTACGCAGCGATGCATTTGTACAACGTATGGGCACCGTACAAATACCAATACAAATTATAAATTTCGGTGCATTTGTCTAATATGGTGCACAGGTGCGTTTCTAAAAGTCTACGTACCGGTGCGTTGAGATGACCTATAGACACTGCATAAATCCCAAAACCAATTAGAACGGCCTTGTGCGTTGTATCACCAACACTGTGCCTGGTGCGGATTTATATACCTTGACGGCCTGGTGCATGCACCTTCAACTGCCCCGGGGCCACCATCTAGATGACATGGACCAGTGCGTTGAAACCTTAGTAGCGCACCGATGAAAAAAACATTTGTAATAACCTTCGGCCACCTACTTTTTTTAGTTGTGTTGAATTTCCGTTAAAATTTATGCCAAAACCTCTGTAACCATAAACATATGTTGTAGCAAATATATTTTTCACAATTTTGGCCAATTTTATAACACTAAAAACCTCTGTTATAACCTTTGCTAGAGGGTATTTCCTTATAGTGCTAGTACTATAGTTATCTTACTTTTTCCTCAAAAATAATAAATAACATGCTCCTTAATAACTAACATGAAGTCGTGGATGTTAAAATGAGAAAAAGGATAATGTAGAAAAAATTTAAATTAAGCCAAGTCTGTCCCTCTATAAATCCATCTCAAGTATGAGAGGATATCAAAATCAAAGAGCCCATCACTAAAAATACAGTGTACTTGAGAAGAGTGGAGAAACATGGCCATATAAGAAGAGAAGGAACCCAATTGAATTTTTCACTACAGGTTTGAAGTTCCAAATCATTAAATAGTAGGGAAACCCTAAAATATCCCAGGTATGATTTCTGCAATTGTAAATAAAGAGAAAAATAGATCTAGTGGATCCATTAAAAACAATGGGGTTTCACATGCATTAAGTTAACATGTCTCAACAACCAATAGTAAACACATCTCTGCAAAATTTTATTCAATATTTAATGTGAGAGAAAGAGAATATGGGACATCCTCACAATTTGATGAGATCTGAAACTTTCTTTTCCAACCTGGCGACCTATCTATGAGCTACAAAAACTAATCCAATTGATTGAATAAAAAATGATTATAATAATAAGCCTAGGGATGAAAATATCAAATTATAATAACGACAAAAATAGGTGCAACCATATGTGGAGAAAGGATGAAAACAAAATCCCTTGAAGCTTATAATTCACAGATACTTGATCTGGGATCTAAACCTAGCTAGAATTTATAAATTTATGTAAACACAACCTAAATGGTGAAGGTCCCCAATTACTCTTGAATGGAGGTCAGCTTATTACTGTGAGGGCCTAGGTTTAACTCTTAGACTTTCCATCATTGGCATAATTGAAAACATATGTTCATTATGTATCTTACGATGAAAAATCCGTGTTCATCGATTCACATTCAAACGAGAGGTTTTGGGAGGCCAAGCTATCTAAAAATCATGGACGCATGTTCACAATGTGAAATTTCTAGATGTAAAATGTGTCATGCAACTTAGTACTCTTTTAAATGCAACTTAATACTATTTACACATGGAGAAGCATAACATCAAAAAACTAGTTGATCAATTATAAACAAATTTGTGGGCCTATTTTGTGACCACTTGTAAATTTGTGAATTTGTGGACCCATTTCGTGGCCAATTCTCTAGCATGTCTGTTAAGGAGCTACCATAAGATTATCATGCATGTTTGCTAAGGAGCACTTTCCCTTGACCATAAGATATATCATGCACGTTAGTTGAGGAGCTACTTGAAGATATATCATACATGTTCACTATGGAGCACTTCACCTATGAGTGCAAGTTACCTAAAGAACCAATTTTATTCCCTTATTCATCCATCAATTTCCTATTATTCTACAATTTGGTCAATAATATTTTTTATACTATTTTATGTACAAATCCTATTTGAAGGGTATGGAAAATTAAGCCCAGAGTTTGGTGCTCCAAATCTTCTAAAATTTCAAGGATTCATAGCTTTACAATAGCTCATTTTGTTACAATACAATACTATTTAAACCATTTTTCTTTATTATTATTAATTTTAATCATTTTTTCATTTTTTGCTAAACTGAAAATGTTATTTAAAGTAGAAGTGGTCAAAGTGCTCCATGTCTTAAAAATTAAGTGTTTACGGCCTTAAAAAATTTCCACTCTGCAACCAATTACGGATATTTTATTTAAATAATATTATTTATTTGTCATTTTTTTTAAATCTCTTGGAGAAAAATGGAAACCTTGTTTTAGAAAACCAGGAGATGCATACAGTTCTTGCTATTTCTGGGGTACACTAAATTTTTTTGCTAAACTGAAAATGTTATTTAAAGTAGAAGTGGTCAAACTGCTCCATGTCTTAAAAATTGAGTGTTTACGGCCTTAAAAGTTTTCCACTCTGCAACCAATTAAGGATATTTTATTTAAATAATATTATTTATTTGTCATTTTTTTTAAATTTCTTGGAGAAAAATGGAAACCTTGTTTTAGAAAACCAGGAGATGCATCCAGTTCTTGCTATTTCCGAGGTAACACTAAAATTTGTTTGGGGATATTTTTCATTTTTCCTTTGGTATTTTGATTTTGGAAATGTAGTCAGAGGAAAATGTTCTAAATAACAGTGAAATTATCCACTAAATCATAAAACTATTAAAATAAAGTGTTCGATTGCATTTATTCAATTTCATAGTAAGAATTCCATTCCCAACTGTCTTTCTAGAAGATGTATTGCTAATTTTGTCTCGTTTATCATTTCTCTTGTAGGTGTGTTGGAAAGAGTTCCAGCTAAATTCCATTGCTAATTGTTGTTTCTCACCAAGGGATTAGATCCTAAATTTGAGCTTTTCCAAATAGTCGTATATAATGAATTGTGAGTTGTCATATATCTACCATTTTCCTAATCAAACCAAATGGAAATGGACAGATAGGATCTTAGATTTATGTCCTATTGTTTGCATATGTCACCCTACTAAGTTGGAATAAGGGTTTCTGGACTTCTTCCCATTATGCTTATGGACTTAGGTTTCCAGTAGAGGCTCCATAAAAGAAATCAATGACCTTGACTTACATAAGAAAACATCAAAGGATAATTCAAAATTTCCATAGTACATTCCCATACCAAAGGTTATTTAAAGGACAAGAGTAAAATATTATTAAAAATTCATATAAAGATTTATGTTATACTGGATAATAGGACCGAGATTCTAAATGGTTTTGATCCAGATTTGAAATAAACTATAGTACAATCAAAAGATGGTTGTGCCACCTAAGGAAATCATATCAATGATATCATAGTATAACTTGAGGTACTACTAGAGTACTTTCCTCCCTAAATCCTATGATATCTTGCTCACATTGGGTGGATACTTTTGATTAATTTTTTTTAGTCGATAATTTTTTCAGTCTAACGATTTACATCTATTTAATAGGATTAGGTGAAATATAGTGACATACATAATAGTGCAAGCAATGCTACAGAAGCATGAAGTAATTTTACATTAATCAAATATATAATAACAAACTCCTATAATTATTTGGCTACCTGTAGTGTTCTCCTTATAGCATAAAATGCAACCTCTATTTAAATGTGGGTATCTTGTTTACTTATTTGATCTATATAGTAATGCAGTGACATATTTCATATGTTAAGAGGTATTCAACAATCTATTAGATCATTTTTATTCTAGCACTCACTTGTTTTTAGCGCTCTATTGAATCGGGACACTAAATAATCTTCTGTTAATTATATCCCAAAAAAGGATAGATGGAAACCAAGATACTTCTTACAAACATGGTTTCCCGGTTGGGTTCAAAGCTATTTATGTAGGCGTGAGTATTTGATATTCGAGCATGGATAGTTATGAATTGTTCTGAGATTTTGAGAATTAAGCAAGCATTGGAATTTTGTATTTAATACTTTTTTTTTATTGATGTAGAGCTTAGAAGAGAGATACTTTATCCACAACCATTTATTGATGTGAATTTATGAATTATATGTGTTGATTAACAACTTAAATTGTATGGATTCCCATTATGACAAGGTATGTAACTCAATGGACAAGTTTTGGGTTTATATCCTAGTTGTCTCTAAATTTCATCCTAGTTAGGATGTTACTTCAATATCATCCTAGTTAGAATTTTACTTCATCGATTGTTGAATAATCTTAGTAAAATGTGTAAGCCTCGGCCTTTTTGCTTTAGATGTAAATTCAAGAATAAAACTAGACCCATTGAGAGGGACTTTCAAATCTTGCTACTTCGTAGCTCCCCTCATTTAATTATGAACCTCAAACCATTGACCTAGGTAACTTTATGTTATCCTTTAAGAAAAATTCCATCTCCATACATAATTTGATTTTTGCATTTATGAAATATAAAATTTGATCGGGGATTTTCTTGAGAAAATATTAATCATATGTAACAAAGAATGTAATTTTGAAAAGAGTGACCAACTATTTTCTACCAACTAATATTTCAAAATAGTTTTTAAATTAAAAATAAAAATTTTAAATGTTGCATGCAAAATCAATTTTAAAATAAAAAATAAATATATTTTTTAATAGAATTAAATTTGATTTTCTCCACTTTACATGTTGATCTCTCTTTCAATTGTAAGCAAAGATGTACAACATTTTTGGTTAATAAAAATCTCTATTTAAAAAAAAATAAAAATTGATTTTAACAAAAAATCATGTAGAGCAATTTAATCGGTGATCACCTTGATATTAAAGTTCAAGGTTTAAACTTCCCCATAAATTAACCAACAAAAAGATAAGATTCAAGGATTAAACTTCCCATAAATCAACCAACAAAAAGATGTTATTGCAAATTTGGATGGGTCTAAACTTTTCAAATTTTGTTCTTGTAATTAAAAAGTGTTAATGTAATTAAATATAAAATGATAATATAACTTTTTATAAATTTTAAATGTGTTATTTTTTCTAAAATTTATTAATTTTAAATTTTTTTATTTAAATAAAAAATATTTATTTTTAGCAATCAAATATGGACAAATTTTTTTTTAAAAATTATATATAAAATTTTGATTAGAAATTAAAATTCATATAATTTAATAGAATTATATATATATATATATATATATATAACCAATGTCACATTGTTATTTATTATTAATTTTTTTAAAATTATTTATATAAAATGAATTTTTTTAAATATTTAAAATGAAATTCTTTAAAAGATATGGAAGAACTCATTCTTTATTTTCTATTAAAGTTTAATTAAAACAAGTAATATGTTGATCTTATAATAATTTATATGAGTTGTCTTTAATGAGATTTTTTGAAATATTTTTTTATTTATTTACATCTTTATAAAACATATAAAACAAAATTAAAATGGAAATAAATTATGATTTTTAAAAAGATCAATTGGAAAATAGATAATCACAAATTTTACTATATCTTGAATATCTTACTTTATATAAATCATATTATTTAGTACAAAAACTTAATCTTAATATAGTATTCCTCTTTCTCCCTCTCTTTGGGGATCATTATTAAACTTTCTCCCATTTTGAATTTTAAAGTATAAATATCATAACAACACACAATACAAGATTCATTTAATTATATTTTGGTGTAATAAGATACAATGCCCTATTAAGTAGGGAGTCAATACAATCCATAAAACGATGATGGGTTTTTAGGGGGGAGAAATAGTATCCAACTCCTAGCACTCTCCCACACTATGAATATAAAAACTACACCCCCAAATCCAATCCCCATTCCAATTCTGAGTGCTAACAATGACATCTTTTCCTTTACATGGCTCAACCATTTCATTTTACAATTGTTTCTATTACTAGAAGTATTACCATGTCTAATAAGTTCCATCTTTTGATTGCTACATTGATTTATGGGACACCCCCATAAACATTTATTCTTTTGAAATGAAACTGCATCAAAAGTTGAAAATTGAGTCCCTGTTGGAATTGGCCCACAAAGGTTGTTAGATGAAACATCTAATTTGCGCAACCAATGTAACATAGAGAGTTCTTTAGGAATCGAGCCACTCAAATTATTTTTGGATAAGTCCAACACCTCTAAAGAAAATATGTTACTAAGAGATTTAGGTATTATCCCTTCCAATTGGTTCCCAGATAAATTCAACCATCGCAAGCTACTCATACTTCCTATACTTGGAGGTATTTCCCCTATAAGATTATTGTTGGAAAAATCAAAGTGAGTATTTGTAGGTATCACCTCTGATAGTCTAATATGTTCATTTCCTTCAATCTGATCAATTGATATCGGTTCACCTATTGTGCCATTTGAAAGTGGATCATAATATTCACCATATAATTATTCCTCTCAAGAAGATATATTCACTGCAAATCCTTGAAGTTTCTCAAGATGAAATGGTATTCTTCCACTTAATTTATTGTTGGATAGATCCAACCATTGCAACTTTGTGAAACTTGTGATCCAGTTAGGAATACCACCAATGAGATTATTATACCCAATATTTAAAACACTCAAGTCATGAAAGAATGCAAGGTAACTAGGAAGTTCCCCTGTTAATCCATTCAAACTCAAATCAAGCACCTGAATTTTGGTACAATTGGTGAAAGATTTAGACAAAGTCCCAAATAAGTTATTAGAGTAACCATAAAAACAAATCAAAGAAGTGCAATTGCTGATACCCTTAGGGAATGGCCCCTCTAGACTATTATTGGATAAATCTAAAACTGCAAGGAAAGCCAAATAGCTGACGCTATTAGGAATAGTCCCAGAAATATTGTTATTATGTATGTCTAAAACATTAAGATATTTTAACTGACCTAGGTTATGTGGGATATGTCCAATTAGGCTATTTGAATTCAAATCCATATATGTGAGATATTGAAGGTTTACTATGGATTTTGGAATTGTACCTTTGAAATTGTTGTTAGCCAAGGAAAGAGAGTCAAGCTTGCTCAAATTTGTAATGGTTTTAGGTATAGTACCTGTGAGCAAATTTGAATCAAGAAACATGGACACAAGCTTGCTCAAATTACCAAACTAAAATGGTATGCTTCCAAAAAAATGGTTTTTACGCAAAGATAAATTCTCAAGAGAAAAATAAAGCCCCAATTCAACAGGTATTGTGCCACTCAAATCATTGGAAGACAAGTACAAATATTTTAATTTTTGCAACAACCCCAATTCAACAGGAATTTGTTGAAATTTCTTAGAATTCCATAACAAATCACAAAGAGAATAATACTCTCCTTTGAACACAGAGAATTAAAAAAAATTGCTCACTGCCAGAAAGAGGTTTCAAAAAAAACGCTTCTATTCCATTCACTGTAAAATCTATTACAAAAGAAAAACTTCCTCTAATAGAGGGATTACAAACTACTACAAAACCCACTGCTTAAAAAAATGCTCTGTCTCTCTGTTATAAAAAAAAAAACACACAGTTTTAACACACTGTTGTGTATATATTAATAGCCTCTGTTTCATTAAGCCTTCGAGCTCTCTCTATGTATATGAAACAATGCACACACTATATTAAAATAAATTACATAACATATATATTATAAATATTACATATTTATAATATATATGTATATAACCAAAGTTAAAAAACGTTGCGGTAATAAAAAAAAACTATGTGATAAAGGTTTTTTTTTTAATTTATTTAGGCCTCATACTCCACCACATAAAATAGACATCACAAAGCCCAAACTCCACACGAACGCAATTTTATTGGCCAGCGTTGGGCCCCATCGGATCTCAAACCATAAACTGAACTATGTTTTATAAAAGTTCGCATAACAAAAACTTGTGATGACGTCAGGCCAAAACGTTATGCGAAAACTTTATGAAATCCGTTTTATAAACTTTCGGGTCCGGATTTCCATTGTGTCGACTCGGCTTCAAACTTATGCGAAAAATTTCTATTGGTCCACGTTGATTGTCTTGGCTGTTGAGTTGGCAAGTGGGACCATATGCATTTGTGACCCAATTTAAAGATTTAAACACTGCCGTGTAAATTATAAGTTGGTTGGTGAGGGATTTATGATGAGAATAGACTTGTTTCAGAGAACTGTGGTGGCGTGGTTAAGCCACCAAAACATTCAATGTAAAATCAGTTTTTGCAGAGCCATTAAACCAAAAATTTCAGGCCTCGTAAATCCAGTGATAGCGTGCAAATAAACTTCAAAAAAAAACAACGATGTCGCTTTCGTCCTTCTGTTGTAGTAGTTGAAATTAATATTTCAACACTCCCCCTTAAGTTCAACTGTTGGGTTATCTATCATACCCATGCACTTCCTAAGTATTCAAAGCTTTTCTACCCCAATAGCTTTGTCAATATATCTGAAAATTGCTCCTGAGTCCTACAATGTTTTAAAATAATTTCTCCATTGTTCACTAGTTCCCTGATGTAGTGAAACTTAGCATCTATGTGATTTGTCCTTTTGTGAAACACAGAATTTTTAGACAATGCTATGGCTGAGTTATTGTCACAATAAATTACTATGCCTTTTACATGTTCTTGACATAAACTCCTCAACATTATTCTCATCCACACTGCTTGACATGTTGCTGTTGTAGCTGCCACATACTTTGCCTCTGCTGTAGACAATGCTACAATAGGCTACTTTTTAGAAGCCCGTGAAATAGCTCCTAAACCCATATGAAAAACATAACCAGAAGTATTTTTCCGGTCATCAATACTTCCAGCCCAATCACTTTCAGTATAACCAATTAATTCTGAATTTTCTGAAGTAGTATACAAAATCCCATACCTTTTTGTTCCTTTAACATACCTTAGAATTCTCTTTGCTTCCTACCAATGTGCTTCTTTTGGTTTCTCCATGAATCTGGAAATTAAAATAACAGCATGCATAATATCAGACCTAGTTGCAGTCAAATACATAAGGCTGCCAACTATGCTCTTGTACAAGCTAGGATCAAAATCCTTGTTGTTGTCCTCTTTGCTGAGTTTCAATCCCATTACTGTGGGTGTTATTGCTGCTTTGCAATCCTGCATGTTAAATCTTTCTAAAACTTCATTTACATACTTAGCTTGAGAAATAAAAATCTTATTTTCATTTTTCTCTACTTCTATTCCTAAGAAGTATTTCAGCAAGCCCATATCAGTCATCTCAAATTCATCTTTCATGACCTTTTTAAAATTTTTAATGAGGTAATCATCACTACCTGTGAAGATCACATCATCAACATATAAGACAACAATTAGCATCTTACCATATTTCTCTTTGATGTATAATGTGGGTTCTCCTTCACACTTTTCAAACCCATTTTCCAGTAGATAGGAATCTATCCTACAGCCCATAAAGAGCTTTCTTCAATCTGCAAAATTTTTGCTCTTGGCCCTTTTTCTCATAGCCTAGAGGTTGTTCAACATAAACCTCTTCCATTAACACTCCATTTAAAAATGTTGATTTTACATCCATTTGGTAGACCTTCCATATGTTTTGTGCTGCTATGGACAGCACTGCTCTTACTGTTTCCATTCTTGCAACTGGTGCAAAAGTTTCCTCATAATCTCTTCCATCTTGCTACTTATAACCTTTGACAACAAGTCTGGCCTTGTGTCTCTCAATCTTACCTTCAGCATTACTCTTGGTCTTGTAGACCCATCTAACTCCAATAACTTCCTTACCTTTTGGGAGTTCAACCAAATCCCATGTTTTATTTCTTTCTATGGCTTTAATTTCTTCATCCATAGCTTCTATCCATTTCCTATCTTTTATATCTTCTTCAAAATGAATAGGATCATCAACATGACAATATAAATCAAATAAAGAGTTCATACCTTCATTTGCTGCCTCTTGCTCATAAATGTCATTTAAATTTCTGAATCTTGTTCCTCTTTCATTTGGTGTACATGTGCTTGAAGTAGCACTCAAATCAGCGCCTTGTGGTGTGCTTGGAGAATCACTCTCATTATTTCTCAAGGGTGTTCTTACTCCAGCTTGTGGTGTCTCTTTCTGCCCTTGTGTTGGTGGAGTAGTGGTGCTAATGATGGATGTATTTCAGCCATATCATCCTCATTTTCATCATGAGACAAACAGTTCTTTACATTGACTGTTTTCTCAATGCTTCCATCCCAAGCTTCTTCTTCAATGAATTGAACATCTGTGCTCACAATAAATTTCTTGGTGGATGGGTTATACAACCTGTAAGCTTTGGATTCCTCACTGTATCCAATAAAAATACATTTCTCCCCCTTGCTGTCCAACTTCTTCCTTAGCTAATCTGGAATGTGTGCATAAGACACACAACCAAAAAATTTCATGTGGGTGACTCCTTGTTTTATCCCACTCCATGCTTCTTCTGGAACTTTATTCATCACTGCTTTTGTTGGGCATCTATTTAGTACATATGTTGCACAATGTATAGCTGTAGCCCAATAATCATTTGGCAAATGTTTTGCCTTTAGCATACTCCTTACCATATCCATGATTGTCCTATTTTTCCTTTCATCAACACCATTTTGCTACGGTGTATACCTTTCTGTAAATTTCTTATGTATGCCATTTTCACTGCAAAAACGCATAAATTCTTTAGAGATATATTCACCTCCTCTATTAGTCCTAAGGACTTTGATATGCTGCCCACTTTAGTTCTCAACAAGTGCTTTGAAATTGCAGAATTTTTCAAACACTTCACTTTTATTTTTCAAAAAATAAACCCAAGTCTTTCTTGTAAAATCATCAATAAAATTTAACATATAGTGGCTGCTTGCAAGTGATGGTGTTTGCATTGGTCCACACAATTCTGAATGGAAAATTTCTAAGGGTGCCTTTGCCCTTATGCTTTTCCCTAATGGAAAACTTTCTCTGTGTTGTTTACCTAAGATATAACCTTCACAAAGGCTGTCCGATTTCTCAATAAATGGTAATCCTCTTACCATTCCTTTCCTATGTAACAAATTAAGACCTCCAAAGTTGAGATGTCCAAATCTCAAGTGCCATAACCAATTCTCATCTTTTGCTTCTCTTTGGAAAGCCTTTTGTGTCACTGCTGCCATTTCTTCTCCATTCTTCAAATCTGCCCTCATCCTGAGAGGGAACATTCTGTTCCTTTTCATTCTTATTTCAACAATACATTGTTTGCTTGGAGGTTTATCCATGACGGTGCATACATCATCTTCAAAGAAAACAGTGTAGCCATTTTTGAATGAGCTTCCCAATGCTTAACAAATTACATTTCATACCTGGTACATAATATACATCAGATATGCTCTTCTTTTCTTCCTTCTTTATCAAGACATTTACTATGCCTTTTCCTATGACAGAAATCTTACTATCTGTTCCCAATGTGACTTAAGACTTCACATTTTCATCTAACATAGAAAACATAGCAATGTTTCCTGTCATATGGTTGCTACATCCTGAATCTAGAAACCATAAATCTTCACTCTTTTCTTCAGCCATATTACATGCTAAAAACAATTTATCTTGGCTGATATTTTCTCTAGTGGAATTTACACTGGGTCTATTACCCATATCATTCTGCTTCTTCCTACATTCATTTGCATAATGCCCATATTTTTTACAATAATGACACTGGACATTGGATTTGTCATCCCTTTATCCATGAGCATGTTGTTGTCCACTTTGATGGTTGTTGCTTTGGCCTTGGTTCTGATTTTGATTGCTACCCCTTCCTTGAGCATTTGTTGGGTTGTTTCTTCCTCCTCTGTTTGGGCTTCTGCCTCTTCCTCTCTTGTTTCCTCTACCTTGACATCTTCCTCTTCCAAAGGAAATTTGGGTCTTGAAGGCATTCTCCAAAGATGAGTTTTCATTTCTACCCAATCTTTACTCATGTGTCATTAGTGATGCATGAAGCTCATCAACTGAAAAGTTTGAGAGATCCTTGTCTCTTCTATGGTGGTGAATATAACATCAAACCTTGAGGGTAAGCTCCTCAAAACTTTCTCCACAATCCTTCTTTCTTCAAGTGTCTCTCCATGAGACCTTATCTGTGTGACCATTCCAATCACATGGGTGAAGAATGAGTCTATGTTATCATACTCCTTCATGCAGAGAGTCTCAAAATCTCTCCTCAGTAATTGTAGTTTTGTTGTCTTTACTTTCTCCATGCCTTAATAGGCTGTCTTGAGAGTATTCCATGCTTCTTTAGATTTTTTAGCTGCTGCTATCCTTGGAAATACACTCTCATGTACTGCTTGATAGAGATAGAAGAGGGCTTTAGAGTCCTTCTTCTTATTGCTCTTCAACAAGTCCTTCTCTTCCTGTATTAAGGCATTAAACTCATTTTCATCTACTAGTTCTTCTAAACCATCCTCAACAAGTTCCCATAAGTCTTGAGAGGCAAACAGGGCTCTCATGGTGATTGCCCAATAATCATAGTTCTTCCCATTGAATTGTGGGAGCTGAGCATTACCAATACTCATGCTTGTGCTGGCTCCTGCCATGCCTAGCACTCACTATGCTTTAAATCTTGATTGTGATTCTTAAAATAAACTGATTGTCTTCAAACGGTAACACAAATTTTTTTTTGAGAAATACCTTGGATTTTGGCTAAGCCTTCACACTGCTGAAGAAACTGCTGCAACAAAAAAAAAAATCCTTCCTTCAGCTTTTTTGACACCTTCAAAGAGCCTGGACTAGCTCTGATACCATGTTGAAATTTCTGAGAATTCCAGAACAAATCACAGAGAGAATAATACTCTCCTTTGAACACAGAGAATTAAAAAAAAAATTGCTCACTGCTAGACAGAGGTTTCAAAAAAAAAATGCTTCTATTCCATTCACTGTAAAATCTATTACAAAAGAAAAACTTCCTCTAACAGAGGGATTACAAACTGCTACAAAACACAGTGCTTAAAAAAATGCTCTGTCTCTCTGTTACAAAAAAAAAACACAGTTTTAACACACTGTTGTGTATATATTAATAGCCTCTATTTCATTAAGCCTTCGGGCTCTCTTTGTGTATATGAAACAATGCACACATGATATTAAAAGACATTACATAACATATATATTATAAATATTACATATTTATAACATATATGTATATAACCAAAGTTAACAAACGTTGCGGTAATAAATAAATAAAAAACTATGTGATAAAGGTTTTTTTTTTTAATTTATTTAGGCCTCATACTCCACCGCATAAAACAAAACCATAGTTTAAAAACTATAGAACCAGATTTCAAACTTCAATAAACCATATTGCAAACAAATTCGCGTCACAAATCTGTGTGACATCACAAATCCCAAACTCCACGTGAACGCAATGTTATTGGCCAGCGCTGGGCCCCATCGGATCTCAAACCATAAACTGAACTATGTTTTATAAAAGTTCGCATAACAAAAATCTGTGATGACATCAGGCCAAAACGTTATGCGAAAACTTTATGAAATCCGTTTTATAAACTTTCGGGTCCGGATTTCCATTGTGTCGACTCGGCGTCAAACATATGCGAGAAATTTCTATTGGTCCCCGTTGATTGTCATGGTTGTTGAGTTGGCAAGTGGGACCGTATGCAGTCGTGACCCAATTTAAAGATTTAAACACTGCCGTGTAAATTATAAGCTGGTTGGTGAGAGCTTTATGACGAGAATAGACTTGTTTCAAAGAACTTTGGTGGGGTGGTTAAGCCACCAAAACATTCAATGTAAAACCAGTTGTTGCAGAGCCATTAAACCAAAATTTTCAGGCCTCGTAAATCCAGTGATAACGTGCAAACAAACTTCAAAAAAAAAACAACGGTACCGCATTCGTCCTTCTGCTGCAGTAGTTGAAATTAATATTTCAACAGAATTGTGCCACTCAGATCATTGGAGGACAAGTACAAATATTTTAATTTTTGCAACAACCCCAATTCAACTGGTATTGTGCCATTCAAATGATTGTAAGACAAGTCAAGTTCGACTAGCTGAGTAATATTACCCAAGCTTGGAGGGATGTGACCACTTAGTGAACTATTAAAAAGGTTAAGGTTGGATAACTGTGTCATCAAACATAAAAAGGACGGAAACTGACCACTAAAATTATTACCTGAAAGGTCAAGATAGGATAGGGTTATCATCGAACCGAAAAAGGAATGGATTGGACCAATAAAATTGTTGTAAGAGAGGTCAAGATAAGATAGATTCTTCATCAAACTCAAAATGGAAGGGATTGGACCAATAAAATTGTTGTAAGAGAGGTCAAGATAAGATAGATTCTTCATCAAACTCAAAATGGAAGGGATTGGACCACGACTACTGACTTGGTTCCCTCCAATGGAGAATTTTCGGAGAGAAGTGCAATTGCTGAGAGAAGTTTGAATACCTCTACCTAGATTCCAATTCCCACTTAGATCGAGATTTTCCAACTCGACAATATGACCAAACTCTACTGGTATGCCCTCTGTCAACGAATTATATGAAAGGTCAATCCATTTGAGATGCGTGCAATTAGACAATGATTTCGGAACAGATCCCGAAAAATTATTGTAGCTTAGGTCAAGTGTGGCCAGTGCTTTAAGCTGCCCCAATTCCGGTGGAATTCCTCTGCCACCATAAAATTACCAGAAACATTCAACGTGTGCAATAAGGATAGGTTGCCAAGGGATGACGAAATAGTACCTCCTAATCAACCCACATCAACATCATCAAAAGAAACGGACAGTATTATGGCAACAACTCTTCTGGTTTGTAGCTTGCAGGTAATACCATACCAGGAACATACCTCCTTTAAGTTGTCAGCTGCCTAGTTAGACAGCTTTCAAGATGGATCCGACTTGATATGCTTTTCAAAGGAAAGAAGAGCTTCCACGTCTCTTTTCTCTTTTTTCCTGGATGATCGGAATAAGTGACTGTCCGTCCTGAGACAGGAAATGCCCACCGCAGGATGATGTTCTGCTTTAATTTTCCGATGGTCGGTAGGAATTTCCTGCCTCAAGCACATTTATGGACCAATGAACTGGAAAATAACATTTACCATATCAACCTCACATATTAGACTAATAACATATTATCGTTAGTTATATTTTGTATTGATCTAGAGAGGTGAAGAGACATATCGACTCGCAGTCGTCTTGGGCGGTGGTCTTGCAAGCACGACAAGAAATGTCGTGAATGAAACGTTAAATAAGAGGTAGGCCAGTGTGAGGTGAAAGCCACAGAAACGTGAGTTTATTAAACTTGGTTGGTGAGTAGGTGTTGACAATACACCTAGAGATGCCATGAGTGCCACGGTAAAAATGAAAACGATAACCTAAAGAAGGATAAATCCATGTATTGAGGTAAATTTTAGATAAGCATACTCGTATTCCCCAACTTTATTAATGTTGGATGGGGTGGCCTAAATTTATTTGTTAGCTTATGCCACTCTTGTTCACAAACACATGGCTTATTGAATATTGATTGGATTGGGTGGTGTTTGTGCTGCTCCTTGGGTGGTCTCAATTAATTTATCTATTAACTTATGCCACTCGTATTCACAAAAATTAGTAAATATTAACCGGATTGGAGTACTCATAGGATCATACTTTTGGTATTGATTTAGTTTTTTTTTTTAATGAAACTTTTGTTTCCAAAATTATAATCTTTTGAATTTATATTAAATTATTTATTAATATTTATAAAATTATTTCAATATTATTATGAGTTATAATATATAATATTTTTTAACATTATTATAAATAATAATTTAAGTGAATTTTATTAATTTTATTTAATTAGTATTTAATTATTTTTATTTATATTAATATTAATAGATATTCAAATTTAAATTTAAGATTATAACTATATTTATTTTATTATTAAGTGCATTCTATAATAATAATAATTATTTATTTATTTAATTATATCGAAGGTGTTTTGAGATTTAGTTATGCAAACACTATTCATGACAACGAATGAATGAACTTAGATTTGGTCTTTTTATATCCAATAGTATTTCACCAGTTCCTATTGTTATCATCAGACTTGAAGCGTCTTAGACTTGAGTGTCTTAGGTTCGACTCTCTACCACAACCTCATCGTCGTCACTGCTCTCTCTCCAACCCCGCCTCTATTGCCCCCTCTGTATAATTGCTCGGTAGTTTTTGATTTTAACTAAATTAACTAAACTCAAATAACATAAGACATGGTTTAAAGATTTTAGCTAATCTGGTGAGGTGTAACTCTGGTTTCTGAGCGAGGTGTAACTTTGGTTTATGAGCAAAGTGCCGATTTTTTCACAAATACAGGAAAAGAAGAAGGGGAAATTTTAGTGTAATTAAATTTCATGGCAATGGCGAATCCAACTATAAAACCCAAACAGTGTTGGCGTGGTTCGAAATCACTTGTAATCGACCACATTTTACATGGAATTATGGCTATTGTTCAACCAATACTCTGCCACAAGCTTTGAAAATAGTGATAATTTATTTTCCATGAGTTTTGCAGGTTGATCATATTCTACAAGTTTGCTTGCAATAAACCCATGAACGAAAAATCTATTAAGGTTCAATATCCAGTGATTAGATGACATCTAAATTAGAATAAGAGCATCATTTTCATACCTTCAGAAAGCAAGACCATGCCAATGTCAATTACTGTGGGCAATTGTTATCACTATGCAATTGGGAAATTTTTGTATGATGACATTACGAAGAAGTGCATTTGTGAGAGAGTAGATGGAGGAAGTTGCTTTCTCCATAAGAAAAATTAGGTTATGCTTTAGAATAACATGACCTAAGTACAAGATTTGACTTTTACTAGCACTCTAATTCGCTCCTTTGTCACTCACTGTAAAAGAAAACAGATAAATGCATCACAGACATGGAAAATACCCAAACACTATTCTATGCAAAAGCTTGATATTTTATCAGAGATTACTTAAATTAGTATATGTAGATAAACCCAATGTATATTTTTGTTAATTAATGATGGGGGGACTAGATTTTGTTTGTAAACGACGCATATTCCTATATTTCTATCTATTCTCACTATATATATGAACATACTACAGTGAATGAAGTCAAAGGACAAAGAAACATTTCTAACTAGAAGAATCAAGTTTGTTCGGTAAATCTTCGAAGGACTTGCCCATTTGACATTTTTGTAAGGCCTGCTTTTACAAAAGTTAGAAACCCTTATGATATAAGTGCAGATGTTCTGAGAACAAGTTCACACCTAATAGAAATAAGTGCAAATGCTTTGAGACCGATTTTACCCCAGTCGAAATGAGTGCAAATGCTTTGAGACCAAGTTTGCATTGCAATTAAATTCATTTTTTAAAACTTTTAAATAAGCATAATTGATTTTGAAAGTATGAAAGATTATCCAGACTTGAAAAATCAGTATAGTAATGGTTAGGAGATGCCTTCCACAAATCGAAAAAAAAAAAAAAAAAAGCATATTCTGGAAAAATATTATCAACACCTAGAGTTCAACCACGATATCCTATTCTTCGAGTCCTATCGATCCAGGTTCTTAAAATTTCGCTTTTATAGTTAACAAAAAATATGAAAGGTCTTCCTTTTCTTAATTTCCAAAAGTTGAAGCTTCATTTTTGGTTGGATCCAAGCTGACTCCAACCTCGGACATTGAGCTCTCAACAGCATTCACACAGTCCCTCGAAAAATTATTGCCCAAAACAATAAATTTATGTTTTTTCAGTGACATTTCAGTGGGCTTCATGATGGGAGACATTACGACGAAATTGAATTTTTGGATCTCCATGTTTCTTTTCCTGGTTGCACGAGACTTGGGCTCACATGGTAGCATATTTTTCTTTGCTATGCTACATGGGCTCCTGTAGACCTCTAGGCCTTCCATGCCATAAAACCTTAATATATACCGACTACAAAAAATTCTCTTCATTGACGACAACAAATAAAAATCCCTTCAAGCTAAGAAAATATGCTTTCAAACTAGGCTTGAAAGAAAGGGTCTTTGGAGCAGACGAGCCGCTAGACACCAAGGGTTTTATTTTTCATTCAAGAGGAGGCATAGAATTAGATAGAGGGTTTAGGAAAGAGTCTTTTTCCATCGCACATGCATTGCTATGTTATGTAAAAGGTCGACGCGTTGATATTTTTCTATAATAGATGGACACATTACCCTATCATGTGGCATGTGGATGAATGTTCAGGTTATGTAGGGACAGGGCAACAAAACAAACATTAAAAAAAACAAAAAAAACAAAAAATCCCAAAACATTGATTAAAACAGTATCTACATCAATAAAAAAAAATCTATAAACCCAATTTAAATTTATAATCCTCCAGGAGGGTTTTTGGATTACAAAATTCAACCTTATTTAATTAGTTTCCCAAAGGCAAAGGTTATGACCAAAAAAATTCAAGATATCATAACATAATTAAGCTCACTAGAAATAATAGAACTGATTGATTGCATGTTGGAGCTATGAGCTATGAGGATGATATAGACTTCAGGATTCTTGGAGTGACCATTGGTAAGTGGTAAATTAAGTGCCTAGAGGAACCATAACTGAAAAAAGATGGGATCACATTTAGTCATGAGTAACTTTCGTGACAATGACCTGAAGGTTCTATGGACGATTCTAGCTTTTACTTTGGCCCATTGTATTTCCATTTGTATGATGACTCTTGATTTTCATTTATATGTATGATTTCTCTATCGAATACATATACAACTGCAAGAACTGAGATACCTGTCTTTCTGACAAAATTATTGTCGACACCTGATCCGAAGGGATTGGGTGAGATTGTATATTATTGTAATTTAGTAAACAAGGAAGGCCAAGAGACATTTGGAAGTGAATCCCAATAGTCTCACCTCCATGTATAAGTAAACACACAATCTCCATCTAATGCATCTTCAGTTTTGCGGAGTTACCTCCTGGTCTGACATGGTATCAGAGCCAATCCCTTTTTTTCCATTCCTACCCTTGGTGTTACTCCCTCTTGTTCCAGATTTTTGCAGACTGTCATTGTGCGTTCAGATTTTTTCTACTGCTCTTGGCATTCATATTTTTCCCTGGCATTATGCAATTCTCGAATAATTATGCATCTGGTTTTTGGCAAATTCTGCCTCAATTTTTCTTCACATCACTATGCAATTTCAACTCAATATTTTTTCTACACACCACTGTGAAAATTCAGTTCCTTTTTACTATGCAAATTCAGCTAATTCTTTTTCCTACATTTATCACCACTCAACTCTCCACGCTCACCTCACCTTTGTATGCCCTCGCGCTGCCCCTTACTTCACTCACCCGCATGCAGATCCTCACACCCCTCTTCCACCCATCCCTCCCTCGTGACTCTCCCCAACCTCACGGCTCGCCCCTCTCATGCAAACCCCCTCACTTGCACTCTCCACTCCCTCAAACCCGCGACCCCGCTCCATCTCGTCCCCATCCGCCTTGGCCCTCCCTCACAACCTTACTCACCTGTCGTCCCCATCCCCCTCCATCCTCCCCTCGCCCCTCCCTCATAACCCTAATCACCTCTCGTCCCCATCCCCCTCTGCCCTTCCCTTGGCCCTCACTCACAACCCCGCTCACCTCTACTCGCCCTCCCCTCCCTCGGCCCCTCGACCCTCCCCTCCTGTACCTTCCCCCTCACCTCTACCCTTCCCCCTCCTACCTCCCCTCCTGTACCTTCCCCCTCACCTCTACCCTTCCCCCTCCTACCTCCCCTCATCCCTCACTCACAACCATCACCTCTACTCTCCCTCCCCTCCCTCGGCCCCTTGGCCCTCCCCTCCCATCCCTTTCCCCTCTCACGCAAGCCCTCAGCCTTCCCTTCCCATTCCTTCCCTCCCCTATTTATTTTTTTTTAATTTTACTACAGTAAGTACCCCCTAGAAAATAACCCCCCCCCCCCAAAGAAAACGCCTCCCCTAGCAAATACCCCCCCACCCCTCAGAAAACGCCTCCCCTAGAAAATACCCTCCCAAAAAATTCCTCCCCTAGAAAATACCTCCCCCAAATAGACCCTCCCTCAGATAATACCTTTGTTTTTCCCCAATTTTTTTTTTAACAAAAAAAAAACAAAAGCAAATTTTCATAATTTAAACCAGAATTGAGTTTTTATCGTGACAGCAAAATATTTTTTTCTTCAAAATAATGCATTATCTCATATCCATTGTGGGAGTTGTTCTCTCCAGCAAGGAGAACTATCCTGAATGCTCTCGGAAAATCAAGCACACTCTCATTTTTAATGAGTTGTGGAGAGGAATTTGTGAAGGAGAAGGAGACCATCCACCAGCGTAGCCCACTTCAGACAAGGAGATCGCCATTTGGGAAAATAATAATTGCAAGGCCTATGCCTTGATTGGAGCTTCCGTAAATGAAGAGGTGAGTTTCCATATTACAACATTTTAAAATGCCCATGAAGCCTTGAGAAAGCTAAAAGAACTCTATGAATCACATTCAGAACTTGAAATTGTTCAATTAATGATTAAGCTATTCATTCTTGAATTGAAAAATGATGACCCTCTTTCTTTAGCTTGAGAAGTAAGATCTATCATGCATGACATTAAGAACATTGGTGTAGAAGTTGAAATACATCTCATAGCATATGTTAAGGCATTGTATCTCACTTACTCACATTACCCTCAGTCATTGCAAGCAAGTGGAAACCTCGTGAAAATCACCTTTGATTCCCTTGAGAAAAAGTTTGCAGAAAGAGAGAAGGCCTTTGGAAAGATGAAAGCCCCTCTGTATTCTAAAGAGGCTATATGTTTTGCAAATAGAGAAAAGAGTCATGCTCAAGAATCTTCTAGAGGAAAAGGTGGCCGAAGAGGAAGAGGAAGAAGAAATTTCAGAGGAAGTGTGGGCAGACAAACTCAAACTGGAAAATCTAATCTTCATTGCATATACTGCAATAAATACTAGCATGATGCATCTACATGTAAGCTACCTTGGGATAAAATTGAGCAGAAAAGAAATCAAGAAAAAGGTAAAACTCATGACAGAGACAAAGGTAAAGCTCCTGAATACGATCATTATGTTGTAGCATATTGTAACAATGGAGTAACTGAAGACTTGTTTGATGTTTCATTTACTTCTTGGAGAAATGATTGGTTGCTAGATTTAGGAGCAACATGTCACATGACATTTACAAAATATTTTTTTGAAGAATTTACTGAAAAAGTTTATGGATCAGTATAGTTCACAGATAAATCCAAACTCAAGTCATCAGGGCTTGGCACAATCAGGCTTAAGTTCCCTGGTCTTCCAGATCATCTTCTACATGAGGTTCTATACCTCCCTAAGTTGAGGAGAAACTTTTTGTCCTTGGTCCACATCCGCCAGCAAAGACACTCCATTCACATGTTTGATGGCAAGATTGAGGTCAGAAAAGCATTAGATCGCTCACTTTTCATTGATCTGAAATGTCAGAACTTCTTATTTCTAATACAGAGATGGATTGTAGGGGAATTTACAGGATATGTCACCTTTAAAGAAAGGATGAGATCCTGAAGCTTGCTGGCCCTTTACAGACTCTGCCTAAAGAAATAATAGAAGTAATCACTAATGATCTGGAAATGAAACTACTTGTTTGTTGGTGCAAGGTATTCATTATCCATAAACTTATGTGTACAAACTGTTTAATATGTTTTGCAATTGGAACAAAATGCTTTTGGTGAATTTATGAGTCTTTTGTGTGCATGAGGCTTAATTATTTTTACTGTTTAACATATTTAACTCTGATAAAACACAACAAATAAATCACATAATATAACACAGCATATGATAAGGCAGTTCACCCCTCCTGGGCTACATCTGTCGGGTCCAAGGCCCCCAAATGGGCATGTCCTTGCTCTTATTGTGCTCAAAATTAGTTATACAATGTGAATAAAGCCTAAACAGGAAAAAATAGCTATAGAAATGAGTTCAGAACACTGAAAACATTAAATATAGGCTTTTGTTTCACCTCCAAAGGTTAATCATAGCACAATACAGCTCCAACACTCCCTAGGCCTTCATGGCTCTCCAAGCTTCTCTGCTGAAAAAGTACCTGAAGATGATCTCTGTTGCCTCTACAACCTACACCATTGGCTCTGGAATGCTCAAATTACCCAAAAAAAAAAAAAAAAATCGCTCCAAATGGTCTCCTCTAGAAAAAGTTATGTCCAACTGAAGTTTTGCCTAGTTTGCCCTAAACAAACTCCACCAAATCTGGGCTAACTGGAGTTAAGCCCACTACATATGGAAATCACGCCTAAAAAAACAGACTCTGCCAACTTTACCATGCAGTCAAGGTTAGCATTAAATGAGATATGGACGTGGCCACATGCGTCGGCATAAAATGTGGGACTAACGGTTTTAAAACCATAACATTCAAGTTTCCGAACCCGCCGGACATGTGACCGCGATAACCGTAGACAATAATGTTAACTGTCACTTGGTAGACCCCTGGTTCCTGGCACTGGGACATATGACTACCGTTATGTGGGGACTGGCCCCCCTTTTTTGCTACCCATAACATCAATAAACCATATATAGAAGTGGTGGCCCTTATGGGTAAGAACCACCACGGAGGCGGGCCGGTCAGGCGCATTGGCTGTCAGCGCATAGACCAGCATTCGAACCCTGTTGCCATACAAAAATTTTGCACCATAAAAAAACTTTGAACTCTTGGGGCCATGTGGCAGCCTTTGGGCAAGCCACGTGGCACCCCCCGATTGGTCCCTGCATAATATTCTATGGAATATTTTGTGGAATATTCTGTAGAATATTCCCAAAATATTATGTGGAATATTCTTTTTTTAATATTTTTTATTCAAAGTCAAACATGGTCAAACTGGACTTTTCCCTGAAATTCAGAAACTTCAAACTTGAATATCTTCCACATACAGTATCGATTTTGAGTGTCGTTTGCGGCTACAAGATCGTTTTGATGAGGCCTTTCCTGTCGTTTTGGTTTCAACCAATTATGAGAAAATAAAATTTTGAGCATTTTATCCAATTAGGACATGATCACCTAATCACACCTCCCAAATGGGAAGCTTTTGGACCCACAAAAGCTTTTTATTACAGAAATGAAGATGAGGAGACTGATTCTCCACTCTTCCAACCTTGAACCACTGAAATCTTCCAGAATTCATCAAATTGAGCTTCTCATAAAAAGATAAATTGTTCCTTGAATCCACTAACCGAACGTTGCTAACATTGACTGAGTCATGATGAAAATTCTTAAAATTTTCAGAACAACAACTATAATTTGCAGAAATCATATTATTTCTACAATGGTCAAACTTCAAAGAAGACTGAAAATAAGATTCACCTTGCCAACTGTTCACATGGCGAATTTTTGCTAAATGAACCCTATACTTGTGCCGAATCTCGACCAAGATTTCTTGCCATACAAATCTGCCATTTTGAAACCAACATTGACCCATGCTGAACTGTGTGCCCTCTTTGCTTGCATGCCTTTCCATCTCATGGACTCTTGCACCGCTTTGCACCAACACTTCGTTCTCTGCACCGATCGTCACCAAAGGTACCTTGTGCAACATAATGTCATATTCTATCAAAGACAAACTGTTATCAGACTGAAACGTACCATCATTTATATCAGCAATATCATGAAAAGGTAAATGTACAAAATCTTTTCGTTTAATCATTAACAAAGTCAGATTTTGACTTGCATTAACTAGCCTTTTCAATTTCCCTGCATGGAATAAAGAAGATTCTAGCTTCTTTTTATGTGCTCTTACAATGTACTCTTTTCCATCCTTGAACAAGTGATACTTGTTCTCATGGCGATGAAAGATGGCCTTTCTGTCATATAAATATGGACTACCCAACACAACACCTGTAATGTCAAGCGGTACTACATCCAATTCAACCCAATCAACATAATGAGCTGTTATGGCGAAGCGCAAGATGCACTTCTTTGAGACTTATAAGTTTGCATCCTTGCATATCCACCCAAGTGGATAAGGCTTCGGATGTGGAATTGTCTCAAGTTTCAGCTGTTTGACCAAGTCTTCTGAGATGAGATTAGCTTGAGACCCACTATCAAAAAGTGTGTCTATCTTTGTGTGGTTTGAGATTATCCTCACATGAAATAGCTCTATCCTCCTCTTTTCCTCTTGATTTTCTTTGTGACAGTGTAATGAGCTAGAACTGGGATTTGTGTCTTGTAAAACCTCTTTTCCCTTAATTTTCTTTAATACCATGGTGATACTTTTTGTCTCATCACCTGATTTTGACCCTAAGTCCTGTTCAACAGTTGCTACAGTTTTCCTCTTTTCTTTGGTCTTGTCTTTGTTTTTATATTTCTCTGGTTTCAGCTCAGGATGAAGCTTCCAACAATGATCTTCATCGTGGCTTGTTTTTTAACAGTTCTTGCAAAATAATTTACCTTTTTCCTTTCTAGAATTTGCAACCCTTTTTCTTCCTTTGCTTTTAAAATCACTATCCTCATTCAGAGCATCAAAAATGTTTTTCCCTCTAGCCTCTAAATGCGTAGCTTGTACACAAACTTCATCTAGACTAGTAGGATTAAACATAAGAATAGTGTGTTGAAGGTAACTGTGCAAACCACCTATGTACTTTAACAAAGTGTCTTGGCTTTGTAAATCTACCCCAAGTAAGAGTGCTCTTCTCCTAAATTCCTAGGTATAGTCTTGCACATTATGTCCCTTAAGCTGTCTAAAGTTTTTCCAGTTCATTATAGCCTTCTGAAGGTGAGCAAGAGGATAAAATTGCTTCTTGATTGCAGTAATAAATTCAGTCCATGATAGTGTAATCTTACCATGTTTCCTGATTTCCTTCTTGGTCTTGGCTTCCCACCAAACTAGTTGTTAGTATGATTCTTGATTCGAGGTGTACGAAAAAAGACCACTTTAGTTGCGCATAACAAACAGCCCTAACAGCAGAAATGACTGCTAATATCTTCAGATCTGCAGTTAGATGATCAAGACAAATGCTGCAAAAATCTAGATCTATGCATTAGAAGACATTAAACAGTAGAAAAATAAGATTTACTCCATAGATCCAATAGACAAGACAAAAATATATCCAATGAAATTTTTATTAATGGGCACCTGGGAGGAAAACACAAGAGGGTGTTCCCTGTTCTCCTCAATGGGATGGGTTCTTGTAAACCCTCAGTGTTAGCCACCTATAAAAAATTTTATATCAAAAGGTGGCTAAATCATTTTTTTGAGCCTTCAAGAAACAAGTTTTGTTGCAAAAATTGTTAGTTCTTGAAGTCTTGTGAAGGCATCTTTTTCCTTTGATTAATCTTCAACACATATTTCATTAAATTTGGAAGTATTCAGCTGATCTAGAATTTTAGAACTTTAACTAGATTAAGTTTTTTCAAAATGTGGAATATAAAATCACTTAGTTTACAAATTTTAATGTAGATATTCACCATTTTTTGTGAAAAAATTGTCATGGTAAACTATATAAAACAAATTTATATAACTTGCAAAAGTAAATCTTTCACATCTTAATCTTGGATTCCTTACATTATCTCTTTTAAGAATTTTTATGGTTTGTACTAAAAGCTAAGTTTGTTAAGGTTATCTTATGAAAATAATTTTGTGTATGTTACTATTATTAATGTTATGAAAATAATGTTGTGTATGTTACTATTATTAACCCATTTAATTATAATCGAATATAGTAAATATCATGTATGTGTTAAGTTGTGATTATTACTAAGGTGCGATTGGCACAATTTAAAAGTCTATCACCTTTGCAACACTAGTAATATGGTTGAAGATGAAAAACCCTCTTAGATCATCCAGTTTATACTCATATTGGATTTGAATTTCAAAATATTTGTGGCGCAACCAACCTTTTATATTTTAACTAAACAAAATTATGATGATCTTGAAACACTTATTTTAATGCTTTTTTAGCATAACAATAAAATTCTAAAGAATTTTAAATAATATCTTTATGGCTTCTTATATACCATATTTAGTCTTAGTGGATGATAATCATCATTATCACTATCATCATTACATACATTTTTTTTTACTTATAATCGATATTATTTTTCTATTTAAAACATATTTTTTGTTTTTTTGTTTTTAATTTAAAAGGGCATGGAACATACAAACTTACACATCCCCTCATACTAGGTTGTAGAATGAGCCCGGCCTCTCTCAATTGCTAATCAATTTAATTATCAAAATCAATCGTGCATTAGAATAGTAACAAAGTAATGCAATTTGATTATTTTCAAATACAAGAGGAAAGAGAGAAAATTGACTAAACTATTTATTACAAATGTTTAGTTTTTATTCCTTTAGTGTTGAAAGATATTATATTGAAAAGAACATATTGACATTCATCTAAAACTTAGATTCCTTACATTATTTCTATTATCTTGAATATTTATGTTTATGTATTAAATTTGACTAGTGAATAATAGATTTTGTAAAAAAAATCTTACCTAGTATAAAGTTATTTAACAATATATTAATATTGTGTTTCTTACTATTATTGACCATTTTAAATTGACACTAACTACTTTTCCTATGTTGAGTACAATGTTGGCACCACTTCAAAATCTATAAGAGGAAATATTTTATAAGTCTAGTTGTGTTGTTCAATGATCAAAATCATTTTTTTATAAATTAGAGTACAACAAAAGAGAAAATTTGATTTATATCAATTATAATCAGGAATATTAAGGAAAACTCACTTCAAACATTATTACAAGTGTCTAAAATTTTTTCATTAAGTGTTTAAATGGTTTATAATAAATAGAATACTAATTAGCTACTCCATTATTGTTTTAATAGACCAAATTTAGAAGATGTTATTTTTAAGTGCATTATTGTGTATGTTACTATTATTAAACCATTTAATTATAATATAGTAAATATCATGTATGTGTTAAGATACCATCATTACTAGGACAAGGTTGGCACAATTTAAAAGCCTCAACTTTGCAACACTAGTAATATGGTTGAATATGAAAAACTCTCTTAGATCATCCAGTTTATACTCATATTGGATTTTAATTTCAAAATATTTGTGGCACTACCAACCTTCTTGATCTTTTAACTAAACAAAAATATGATGATCTTGAAACACTTCTTTTAATGCTTTTTGAGCATAACAATAAAATTCTAAAGAATTTTGAGTAATCTCTTTATGACTTCTTATATACCATATTTGGTCTTATTGGATGATAATCATCATTATCACCATCATCATTACATACTATTGTAGGAAGTTTGAACCATTTTAGAGTTGACAGGAGAAAATATTTTTTTACGATCAAAATAAATGTATGAGAGTAATAGTATAATTTATTTACTATTTATTATTTGTACTTTTGTGTTAAAAACTAAGTTAATTGAGACTGACTTAATGAATAATAAATTAATATGCAAGATATATATTTCGTATAAAGTTATTTAATGACAAATTATCATAGTAAGGTGTCCAATATATACCAGCATAGATCCATCTTAAATAGGGATTTAACATGAGCCTAGAGGGATCAAATTTCTTCACGTGCAAACATTTTTAGAGTGCAAAATACAATGTGTTATTCTTCATTGTTTAACTTGCATTTTTGAATGCTAAATAGAGTATATATAAGACCAAACAAAAAATTTAACCATAAAAACTTATTTTTTTTTCTATATGTAGTTATATATGAAGTTGATATCCACATCAATTAATTAACATAGATCTTCAAATAGTTTATTTGTGCAAACATTTTCAGAGTGCAAAATACAATGTGTTATTTTTCATTGTTTAACTTGTATTTTTGAATGCTAAATAGAGTATATATAAGACCAAACAAAAAATTTAACCATAAAAACTTAATTTTTTTTCTATATATAGTTATATATGAAATTGATATCCACATAAATTAGTTAACATAGATCTTCAAATAGTTTATTTGAATCTCTCGCTCAAATATTTTTTTAAAGTAAAATATTTAAACATATATTCACACATTTTTTTTTTACTTCTAATTACTTTACAACATATTCATTTTTTCTTTAATTATAGCCAATATTATTTTTCTATTTAGAACATTTTTTTATTTTTTTACTTTTAATTTAATACGGCAAGAAACACACAAACTTACACATCCCCTCATACTTAATGAGCCTGGCCGCTCGGCTCAATTACTAATCATTTTAATTATCAAAATAAATCATGAATTAGAATAGAAACAAAGTAATACAATTTGATTATTTTCAAATACAAGAGGAAAGAGAGAAAATCGACTAAACTATTTATTACAAATGTCTAGTTTTTATTCCTTGAGTGTTTAAGAATAAAATATTGAAAAGAACATATTGACATTCATCTAAAACTTAGATTCCTTACATTATTTCTATTATCATGAATATTTATGTTTTATGTATTAAATTTGACTCGTGAATAATAGATTCTCTAAAAAACATCTTACCTAGTATAAAGTTATTTAACAATATATTAATATTGTGTTTCTTGCTATTATTGACCATTTTAAATTGACACTAACTACTTTTCCTATGTTGAATACAAATTTATTATACTAGTACAATGTTGGCACCACTTCAAAATCTATAAGAGGAAATATTTTGTAAGTCTAGTTGTGTTTAAAGTGCAACAAAACAACAAATTTGATCTATATCAATTATAATAAGGAATATTAAGGAAAACTCACTTTAAACATTTTACAAGTATCTAACATTTTTTCATTAAGTGTTTAAATGGTTTATATTAAATAGAATACTAATTAGCTACTCCACTATTGTTTTTGTGGACCAAGTTTAGAAGATGTTGTTTTCAAGTGCATTATTGAATTTGATTATGCATATTTGATATGGTGAGAAGTCTTGTTGGTCAAACAAAGCTTTCAAAACTTAAATATTTTATGGCATTGTCATGTCATTTGTATCACCACATGATTACATTGAAATACTAAATAATATAGAACTTCTCCAAAAATAATATGAAGAGAATATTTGATATACAACAAATATTGAAAAGTGTGTCAAAATGTATACTAATAGATCCTTCAAAAAACAATTACATTCATGAATCATATAAACCTAATCTTAAGATATTCGCTCAAGTAGGTCAAGAACAGCTACTACACCATATTTATTTATCTTGGTCTTCTTGCAATGTTCTTTCTTTAGCATCCATGCCCACACTATGGTATTAATTGGAATAGAGCCAAGTTTTGTGTCATCAGGATTTGGTATCCAATATTGCTCTAAAAATTTTCCATTGTATTTCCCTGAAATAGGCTTCCACCAATCAACCTTTACATGAAGATTCTCACTTTCATTATCCTTAAAGATATCTGAGATGGATTTTACCATCCAAATCATCTCTCATGCATCCTCATTTCCTGATCTAACTAGCAACATCTTTCCTTTCTCAACATCAATCATTGTATTGAATGTTGGCTTTGGCTTGTGGCATTTGGGTCCAACATATACTGCTTCATCTATTGCATTATCAAAATCTTTATCCATAATACTGGAGATTACATGTAGTGCATTACGATCAACATCAACAATGTGCCTTGTCTTGGGCCAGAAATCCTCAAAAGATGGATCACTTCCATCTATTATTCTATGATCATGATAGATTCCATCTAATGTATGAAGAACTCTTTCCCAATACACTACTTTATTTTTCAATTCCTCTGTAACAATTGGTGAATCCTCATTCCTGATAGTGTCTTTCCACATTTTTATATATGATGTTCCTTCCTTTAGTTCTTTTAAAAAGGCATTATTCTTTTTGGAAGCTAAGAAAGATGAGTTCCCTATGGGAATTATAGGTCGACCTTCATCAACTATATTCCATAACTCAACTGATTCTGACCACTCAATATCTCTAATGGATTCTTTGTACCTTAGTACTAGAATATCATTGAGTACAAGAAACTGGAAGTATTGAACATTAAGATGTCCAACTAGTGCATTTTTTCCCTCCTTGATGTATCCATTAAGGAAACTTTTGAAGTCATAGACATTGTCAATAAGTGTAGGTGGAAACACTCGATTTTCTTCAATTATGTGATATGTGTCCATCATTTCAGGTAAAGAATATATATATATATATGTTTACTTTTTAGGTTGGAAGACATTCTTCTATAGGTTCCATCTATGTCTTTATTGGTGTGCCCCACAGGAAAGAATCCAACCTCAATAGTGATGAAGACACCAAGTGCAGTTAGAAGTGATAGAAACATGAAAAGATAGTGATTCTTATTATCACTTGCTGCATTGTCCAACTGTAACAACAAATGTGGAGGAAGAGGTTTAAAATCAACATATTGACTCTTTGATCTTCCATGAGATATAAAATCATCCTTGTACACTTGACATTTTGAGTAAATAGAGGTGTCAAGTAATGCATTTGTAAGTGGGTTTCTTGAACTTCCACTCTCATAAAGTATATCACCATACATATCAATTTGTGGGTCTTCAAGGTCCCTTAAGCACTTTTCAAGTGATGTGATAGTAAATTGTGATCCCATATGTACAAATGGTAGGGAGAAATGACCAAAACCTCATGTCTTATGCCCATGTGTTAGCATACCTATCAATGACAAACCTGAATTTGTTCCTACAATAGATTTTGATTTGACACGTAGCCTTGGTATTGAAGTCTTTGTTTTATCCATTTTATCATGGATAATGCTCAAATACTCCTTTGGAAACCGCTCTGACATAATTCTATGGGCATAGTAGCAATATCTTCCTCACATAAGAATATTGTTATGTTTGTTCGGCCTACCTCGTGCCTTTTCTTCCAACTCTTTTGTAGTCGTTGACTTCATATGTGCTTTCAACACAATACATTCACTGCATTTACTGAAGTTGGTGTTCTTTGAAAATGCCACATCTCGAAACTCAGTATTCCAGATCTTGCTCATTGTTGAGTTGTGATATTGACGGGTAATTGAGCTTTTGAAGAGCCACATTGATCTCTTTTAACAAAGTATTTTGTGTGTAAGTCGAAGGAAGCAATATTAAAGGAGCAGAAGTTCCATCTTCTTCAACTTGACGTGTTTGGTTTGGTGAAAAATCTGAATTATCAATTACAATTTTGTGCAATATTTCTATGGCTGTCACGGTGTGTGCTCGTGCTTTGCATGTGTTGGTGTTACCATGAATAGCTTTGATATGTCCATGTCGAAAATAATGCTGGTAGTTATAGAATGTGCTTTAAGGAATCTTATGTATCTTATACCATGCTTTCTTACAAATAATATTCCCATTAAATCATGTCATTTACATTTCTAGCAATAAGTGGTAGGCCATGGCCATGTTTCCTTACATGACTGTGTTTGACATTAGTGAATTCAAAAAATCGCTAATACCATTTTTATTTATGTCTCATACCTCTTCTAGCACCTGCAATGGCCTTCCTATCCACATGTTGAAGACAATCTTTTCTACAACATACATCTGCTGCCAAAAGTCGAATTTCTTTCTCTTCATCTATTTTTGTTTGACATTTTGCAATTTTTGTTGTAGCCATAACTCATTTTATCCTTTTATATGGCCTTGTTACATGCATATCAATTGAGTTTCTATCTTTTTCATTACAAAGAGACCCATCCCATTTGCTTAAGGGATTTGTGTCCTCTATAACATCCCATATCACCATTTCCTTGGGTGGCTCCTTGAACTTTTCCTTAACCCTTAATATCACACCTTTGTTGTCCACCAACCTTTTTATTGGCCATCTAACCAAACAATGTATATACTTATCCCCAATTCAGAATATTTCACAATTTCCATCTATCTCTTCCAAAAGAACACCAAATTCCATTTCACCTAGTTCTTCACCTTCAACAATATTATCATCCTCGTGGACATTAACTAGCACTCCTTTGGCAATGCACATGCTTGTTCCCATGCATTCATGTGTAAGAGAAACCTTTGTATACATGAATCTAACCCTATATCGGGGAATATTTATGGCATGATCATGACAGTGAGGTTGCAAATCTGATTCTCACCAAATCTCATAAGATTCCAATGCACCCCCTAGTGTATGCTTAAATCCTGTTGGATGTGGTAGAGGAGCATCATGTTTTAACACCACCTCAATTTTTACCACTATACATCATTTCTTTACCATATTTCTATGCACTTTATGTCCAAGCTCGGTATTGAATATGGAGCCCTCACCCACCTTCACTCCATGTTGTAGAAGATCTACCTTGTCGCCAATAGAAAATGTAGAAGAAACATTTGCACCTATAAACAAATGTAAATAAGGTTATTATGTAGTCAAAAAAAAGTATTATACTATCAATAATATTTGAACACATGCTTCAATATTTTGATTTACCTATGTTGTGCCTCAAATCCATGATCTTCCATGGATGTATGTACCCTTCATCAACATCCTCAATCAAATTTGGTTGAGTGACATCAATTATCAAAATTGCAACATAACATGCATTAACCCATTCTTCGGCATAATAAGTTCCACACTGTGTAGATTCAACCCTTCCTAGCCCAATGACTTGATCATTAATAAGGAGATCAACATAGACCCCTTTTGCCAAAATTATATTTTCATTCTAGCTTGTACCAATTTTGTAACAACAATTAAATCATAAATTGTAATTAAAAGGTTGAACCATGTAAAATGTGATTTTATATTTTCACAAAAAACAAACAACTTTCAAAAAAGTAATATAGATGCAATAATTTAAATAGTATGGTAGTCATATTGTATGTACTGAAACATTGTTCCCCACCATCTAGTGCCTACTACCAAAAAGTACTTTACATGCAAAATACACAAAAAAAAAACATATATGAAGACCATGTAATTAGAGATGTAGATAGTATCATAGAATGGAAAATATCAACTCATATCAAACCACCAAGTTCCTATTTAACTTCAGAAATGACACTTGTAGTCTTAATGCATGTGTATGAATAATGATCATAAGAAATTTGTAGACGTTCAAGAACCAAAACGTGGCTCATTGGAAAATCTAAGAAATTCCAAGATTGATGCTACATAAGATGTCTAAAAGCCCCATGAAAAGGAGAAATTATATTTTCACTTAGTGAGGATGTTTGATGTACATATGAATCTAACCCCATCTTGGGGAATATTTATGGCATGATCTGAGGTTGCAAATCTGATTCTGGCCAAATCTCATAACATTCCAATGCACCCCCTCGTATCTTTCCATGTTTTAACACTTTCTCAATTTTAACCATTATGCATCCTTTATTTACCATCTTTCCAAGCTCTGTATTGAATATGGAGCCCTCACACACCTTCACTCCATGTTGTAGAAGATCTACCTTGTCTCTAATAGAAAATGTAGAAGAAACATTTGCACCTATAAACGAATGTAAATAAGGTTAGTATTTACTCAAAAAAAAGTATTATACTATCAATAATATTTGAACACATGCTTCGATATTTTGATTTACCTATGTTGTGCCTCAAATCCATGATCGTCCATGGACATATGTCCCCTTCATCAACATCCTCAATCAAATGTGGTTGAGTGACATCAATTATCAAAATTGCAACATTACATGCATTAACCCTTTCTTCGGCATGATAAGTTCCAGACTGTGTAGATTCGACCCTTCCTAGCCCAACGACTTGATCATTAATAAGGAAATCAACATAGTCCCTTTTTGCCAAAATTTTATTTTCCATTCTAGCTTGTACCAATTCTGTAACAACAATTAATCATAAATTGTAATTAAAAGGTTGAACCATGTAAAGTGTGATTTTATATTTTCACAAAAACACACAACTTTCAAAAAAGTAATATAGATGCAATAATTTAAATAGTATGGAAGTCATATTGTATTTAATGAAACATTGTTCCCCGTCATCCTCCCTTGGAGCAAGCCTCCGTCAATCTTGCTCAACGTTATGAACAAATGCGACAAGAAGCAAATAAATTAAATGAATCAAGTTTCAAGGCCCCAACCGAAATCCGCAGAAGCTACATGTAATATACACAATGCAATGAAGTTGTAAGGAGCTGAAACAAAGTTCTAAGATTTGAAGGAAAATATGACATTTTTGGAAAGTAAGTTGTAGTTTCAATGGCAACTGAAGAAATCAACAAAGGTTGACTCTTCAACATTTTATTGCCATGGTTGAAGCAGAACACACATTCCATCAAAGAGTAATGAAAGTTCTTGTTGATGTTCATGGAGAGATTCTTTCTGACAGACAATGTATTGAATTTTCACATTTTGCATATATATGAATGGAGTGAAGTTGCATGACTTCACAGATGCAGATTGGGCAGGCAATCCATTAGATAGAAAGAGAACATCAGGGGTGGTCTTTAATATCAGGTCTATAATGGTTTCTTGGTACAGCAGGAAGCAGAGATCCATGGCACTCAGTTCAGCAGAAGCAGAATACATGGCTACGATTCAAGCTGCATGTGAGGCTATCTGGATGAGAAATATCTTGGTTGGTTTGTTTGGTTCTCATATGGATCCGATAGTGATTCATTGTGATAATCAGAGTTGCATTAAAATCTCGATTAATCCTATGTTTCACGATAGATCTAAGCATATATATATATATATATATATATATATATATATATATATATATCTAGTACGATCGTCTCAGAGATTGTGTGCAGAGGAGAACCATATTGCTTCAGTACATTCCCACGGAAGATCAAGATGCAGATATTCTAACGAAGGCACTCACCAGGAGAAAATTCGAATACCATAGAGACAGGATCGGGGTGAAGTATAATCCCTTTCTTGTTGAGAGGGAGCATTGAGATTCAATAATAAGATCCTAGCGAGAATTAAGCACCTACACTAGGATGGAGCCTCAGGCTATTTTTAGGTGTATGTCTATTTATAGATGTATGTGCATAATCTATTTATATAATGCATGTCTATTTATATATGCATGTCTACTATTATTATTCCTTAATATTAGTTGGACAATAAACTATAATCTATTCTCAATGAGCACTTGGAAATAGTTTACTGAAGTGGAAATCAGTTAGCTAAAGGAATTTCAATTTAAGTGGTTGGTTGGTGGGAAATGCATGTTGACTTAGTTGTAACTGAGTGATTTGAAGTTGTAACAGAGTTGGAAGTGCAGTTATGCAAGTTGTAAAGTAGTTTAACTCAGTTAAGTGAGTTAAAATCAGTTGTGCTAGTTGTAACTGAAGATACACTAGTGAGAGATCAAGTGAATTAATTATAATTAATTCACAATTAGTGGTCTCCAATGCAATTAAAGATATACTATTATTAATTTCATACATGTCAGATCCAATGGAGACCTGTTTGAGTTCTAGGTGAAAGGGAACTAAACTATCAGTTGTGACATTATCCAGTTGAACACATGCAACCACACACACTTTGGATGTTCCCATGAGTATTGCGCAGTCAAGGTAGGCAATGTTGCATCAATTCAGGATTGCTATTAGCAGGGATTGCACAGTGGAGGCAGGTTATCTGGAGACAATAAATTGGGTAAGGAACTTGCCAATTTTTGTATGACAATGTGAGACAATTAATTCATGTACTCAGAGCTCTTGGATTGGAGCTTTGAATGTATATGTTTCATGATCCATGATATAATATACAATAGAAGATAGTGGGGTTTTTAGCTATAAGCTTTCCTCGAGAAATTATCTGTGTTGTGTGTGATTGATCTTTCTTCATGATATTGTAATTGGTGATTGTGTTTTTAATTCCGCAAATATTTGTAGAAGAGATTCTATATTTAACAGTAGCACATTGTTAGATCAGGAGAATCCATGACATACATGTATTTTCTATAAATTTCTACTGGAAACCCCTAGGAGTTGCAACATTCTTGGTGAAATACCAGGGCTCACCACTTTTTGGCGCCATTTCCAGGGAGGTGTCTAGTAGATGCTTTGATTTTGTTTTAGTTTTTCTGCTTCATTTTTTATTTTGTTTCAAAAATATTGAAAAAATACAAAAAAAAAAGAAAATCTGATTTTCATGCCTCATAGGAGTAGGGATACTTAGAGAAAGTTATACCTAAAACCCCCACATCACCACATATCCACCCTTCACTCTTCTTCAGTGGCCATGAGATTGAATATACCATAGGAGAGCCTTCTAAAAAATTTGAAGAACCCATTGGGGAAGAATAATATCTTGTTTCAACTGAGGGACCTGCTTCACCTATCTGAACCATGGCTGACAATGAAACCTAAGAAGCCTTTCCCATTAGAGAGGTAGATGGGGAAACTAAGATGAAAAACATCATTCCCTTAGCTCTTCCACACTTTCATGGAATTATCTCAGAAGACCTTGACACATTCATGTTTGAATTTTCTGTTGTCTGTAGGACCTATGACTATGCCTTGGATGATCAAAAATTGAAGCTATTCCCATCCACCCTTAAGGATGTAGTCTTGTGATGGTTCATGGGTCTACCTGGGAATAACATCACTACCTAGGCATAGATGCAGGAGACCTTCAACAACAAATACATAGACTATTGTATGTCTAAGGAAACTAAGGATGAGATATTTAGGATAACTCTAGGGCCTGATGAATCCCTACAAGACTATGAAGAGAGGTTTCAGTTAAACTATAAGAGAGCCAACTGTACTATTGATCCTAGATCACTTAAACTTGTACTTCTCCGAGGGATCAAAGAGGAGGTGATAGAAACCCTAAATATGTTATCGGAGGGAGATATCTACCAAATTCCTTATGAAACAATCAAGATTCTCTTCCAGAACCATTCTAGGGATATTAGGAAGAAAGGCAGAGTTGGCCAAAGTACATCCAATACCCCTTCATCTTCCACCTCCATCAAACATGAGATTGGAAACATGCTGGAGGACTTCAAAAGTGACATGCTGCACGCCTTTTCTTTGGAAATGGACATAATGCAGGTCAAAAGGAAGCAAGAGGAAGTAGAAAGAGCCTTGGATATACTTTACCCCAGATGTACCAGAAAGCACCCAAGAAATGAATGTCCACTAAGTATCATAGAGGTTTGATTATATTGTGAAGATAATCATGCCACAGAAAAGTGTCCCTCCTTACTTGGACTTAAAGCTATATATCAAGGTGGGAAGTAGGGCTAGAGAAACTCTATTTCATCAACCAAAGAAGGCCTCAATGCCATAGGCCATATCAACATGGAATGCAAGGTGAACCTTACTATTACTATCACAATAATCAGAGTGCACCCATGCAACCTTGGTACACCCCCACTCCTACATCTTGGCCTACACCTCCTAGTTTTCCTTACAACCCTCCATATCACCCTCAACCTGTGAACCAACCATTTCAGTAGTATGTTTCAAAAAAAATTTAGGGCAACAATCCATCCCAAGGGTGGAGGCATCAACATAATCAACTACCTACTCTAATGCGTCCACCCCTACCTCAACCTCAGCTTACTCATGTTGCTCCACCCAAGTTGCCTCAAGTGCCTGTATAGCTAAATCTGAACTCGAAAAACACACAGGCACAATAGGTTTATAGTGGAGAAACATCCTATCCAGCTTATGCTATGGAGATACAAGATATTAATCTCAGATCAGGAAGAGTACTCCTAGACAACCACCCTCCATCTCCACTTGAAGGGGTTTAGGAGGAAAAGGAAGAAGGTAACACTCAGATCCAACAACCTCTTTTTCCTGAGCTCTTGATCCATCCTAGTGAGAACATCCCAGAGGACATTTAACTTCTGGGAGAGTTGAAAATTTTGTGTGTAAAGATACTACTTCTCCATGCCATTAAGGATGTTCCTATTTACAATAGGCTCATCAAATAAAAATGCTTCAAGAAACCTAGGAGAAAGAAAAAAGACACCCCCGCCATCAATGTGGTAGGACAATTGTCTGACTTAATGCCGGGGAGGGTGATCTTTCCAAAGTACCTGGACCCTAATAGTCCAGTTGTAGATGTGCACATAGATGGTGTCATAGTCCCAAAAACTCTGATTGATCTAGGGGCTACCATAAATGTCTTGACCAAGGAAACTATGCTAAAACTTAATCTCCAAGGGACTTTGAGGAAAACCACAACAGTTCTGCAACTTGCAGATTGGTCCACAATAACTCTAGAAGGAATTTTTGAGGTCATTATGGTTACAATTGACTCTTGGGAGTATTGTAATTATTTCTTAGTTCCGCAACAAAAAACCAATTTCAATGGATATCCTCTCATCTTAGGGAGACCTTAGTTAGCCACTGCGGATGCTTATATTAGCTATCAGGCCGGAAACATGACTATTAAAAATAGGCCCTTATCTAAACAAATGGTATTATATCCTCCAGCCTAGCCTTCCATTGATCATGATCTACCTATATGATTGGAGGATGAAGAAGAAGAGGTATATAACACTACCCCTATTTGTACCATAGATGATTTTCTTAGAGGGGGACAACTCGATGAAGACAAACTTATCGACTATGCCATTCAAAACTAGTCCTCCACTAACAATTATCTTGAAAAACTAGCCAAAGAATATGAAAGCCAACATTGGAGGGAAGTGCACTCAATAGATTCAACCTCTGAAACCACCAAGGCTGTTGATTTTGGCCCATATATATCTATGAAAATCAATTCAAACCTTTCAGATGAAGAAGAAAAGCAACTATGCGAACTTTTAAAAGAAAACCTAGATGCATTTTCTTGGGATTACAAGGACATGAAAGGGGTGCATATTTCAGTATGCAGACATCATATTGACATCAAATAAGGATGAAAGACTATGTGACAACCCCAAAGAAGGATGAACCCATCTTTGAAGGACATAGTCAAGGAAGATCTGCAAAAATGGTTGCATGCAGGTTTTATTTATCCTATATCAGACAGTGAGTGGGTATATCCTTTTTTCCTAGTCCCAAAGAAGAATGGAAAATGGCAAATTTCTGTTGATTATCGATAACATAACAAAGTCACCAAGAAGGACCATTTAAATTTACCCTTTATAGACCAAGTCTTGGATGGCCTTGCAGGGAAGAAGTTATTTTCCTTCTTAGATGGGTTCAGTGGGTACAATCAGATTCAAATCAACCTTGAAGAACATGATAAGACTACTTTCACTTGCCCTTGGGGTACCTTCTCTTACAGGTTCCTAACCTTTGGGTTGTGCAATGCCCCAACTACCTTCCAAAGAGATGTCTTGAGAATTTTCTCTGAGCTAGTCCATGACCCCGTTGAAATCTACATGCATTTCACACCATATGGGGATGACTTCCAGGAATCTATCTCCAATTTGGGTAAAGTATTGAGAAGGTGCATTGAGATGCATCTCTCCCTAAGCCCATAAAAGTGTGAATTCCTGAAGAGAGCAGGAGTTGTATTAGGAAACTCGATCTCCGAAGTAGGAATACAAGTGGATTTGAGCTAAATCACTTTTATCAAAAGGGTATATGCTCCTCAAAAGAAGAGAGCTGTCATGAGTTTCTTAGGGTTAGCTGAATATTATAGAAGATTCATCAAAGATTTCAGTAATATTGCTTCACCAATATTGGTTTATTGGCCAAAGATTTTGAGTTTATTTGGTCTAGTCCTTAGCAAGAGGCTTTTGAGCTCATTAAGGGAAAGTTTACTATTGCCCCCATTCTCCGAGGTCAAAATTGGACCCTACCTTTCCACATCCACACAGATGCATCTGGCAAATCTGTGGGGGCAACATTAGGACAGTTAGAAGAAAAATTACCTTATGAAATCTTTTTCATCAGTAAGAACTTGTTTAAGGCCAAGCTAAATTATACTGTCATAGAGAAGAAGATGTTAGCCATTGTCCATGTTTTAAACAAATTTAGACATTATGTAACTGGATATCAGACCTTTGTTCACGCTGACCATGCAACCATCAAATATTTAATAAAAATACCATATGTTAATGCTAGGACAATTAGATGTTTGTTACTTTTACAAGAGTTTGACCTAACCATTGTTTATGAACCTGGAAAGGAGAATGTTATTGCATATTTTTTATCGAGGTTAGCTCTATCGGTAGGTGAAGAAGGAATGGTGGATGAACAATTTCCAGATGAACATCTCTTCGCTATATCAACACTCTCACCATGGTTTAGTGACATAACTAACTACTTGGTTGTTGGAAATTTCCCTCCTATCTCTCATTCAGGGAGAAAAGCAAGATCATCAGAAAAAGCACGCCTTTGACATGGATTGGGGGATATCTTTTCAAGCTAGGCCCTGACCAAATTCTCAAAAGATGTGTGAGATAGGAAGAAGTTTTTGATATCCTCCCTGCATGTAATGATAGCCCATGTGTATGCCATTTTGCTGCAAAAAGGATTGCTTTCAAATTTTTCCAGGTAGGAAACTATTGGCTTACCCTTCACCAGGATTCCAGAAGATACACTAGCAGGTGTGACCAGTGCTAAAGGATGAGGAAATCTACACAAAGGGACCAGATGAATTTGCACCCTTAGGTGGCCCTTGAGCCATTTGATCAATGGGGCATGGACTTCATTGGACCTATTGACCCACCATATGGACAAAAAAAGTATATCATAGTCTGCACTAACTACTAGACAAAGTGGTATAAAACAAAGGCCGTGAAGGTAGAAAATGAGGAGAAAGTAGCAGAATCTATGAGGGAGAATGTGTTTTACAAGTTTGGGTACCCCAAAGAAGTTGTCACTATTCAGGGGCCATAATTCACTTCTCATCTCATTGAGAATATTCTAAGGAGGCACAAGATTAAGCATAAGACTTCTACTGCCTACCACCCTCATCGAATGGCCAAGTGGAAAAAAATAACAGAGCCTTAGAGAGTATCCTCACCAAGGTTGTGAGTAGTATCAGAAAATATTGGTAAGACATATCGGTAGAAGATACTTGAGCCTACAACACTGCCTGGAAAAAAACAACAAGATTCACTCCTTATGACCTAGTCTATGGCAAGAAAGGTATGCTTTCAGTTGAGTTTGAATTCAACACATTGAGGATGGAAACTGAGCTAGACTTAGACATAAAAAGTGCTCGAAAAGAGAGGTTGCTGCAATTAAATGGATTGGATGAGTTCAGGATGCAAGCACTCCTCCACACAGAGGTCATTCAACTAAAAAGGGGTCTGGAATAACAAGAACATTAAGGAAAATACCTTTCAATAAGGATATTGGGCGCTGTTGTATGACTCAAGGTTTAAGGAATTCAAAGGAAAACTGATGAAAATATGGTTGGGACCCTACAAAGTGGAAAAATTCTATGATAATGGTGCAGTTCATATTAGAACCACATGTAAGGAAGGGATTCCCTTGCTTTTCAATGGTTACAGACTCAAGGTTTACAAGAAGCCCCTGTCAAGGGCATAATTTTTAAATTCCATAAGCATGAAGGTGTATGTCATGGGAAAATCAACAGTTTCCAATGCCTCCTATATATTAAAAAAAAGAGGAAAAAATAGTAAATATGCATGGGTGAAAACCTCTCTGAGGCACCCTAGGCCAACTCTAGGGTTGAAAAAATCCATGAGGTGGTCTTGGAGAAAAAAAGAAAAAGAAAAGAAAAAAAGAGAAAAAACAGAGAATAAAAGATCCTTGGGAGAAAACCTCTTTGGGGGACCCAAGACAAGCATATGGGTTGAAAACCTCTGTGGAGTTAGCCCACTCGCCTTCAAGAAAAAAAAAATTAAAAAAAAAAGAAAAAGAAGAAAAGAAGAAAAGAAGAAATACTTATGCATTTATGTGTTTTCTTGTTTTTGTAATGTTCCAAATTTTTCTTCAATAAATTGGAACATTAATTTTTTTCTAAATTCCTTTAGGAGATGAATAATTGGGTAAGGAGGCCCAATGATAATAAAAACATAGAAAAAATACCTCTAGTATGGAAAGGGATCATCCATGGAACCGAATTTCACATCGTCATGTGTGAAAGGAGACATTTGCAAAGAGGTTTGACCAAGTCAACCAACGCAGGGTATGAAGTGGAAAGCACTACATGGGACAACACAGAGATAGAGGAGGGAATATTCCCTTATGGAGGAAATCCTAATTGATGGGGCCCATGGAGAGAGAGCCTTCACTTGCTATATATGGAGAGGAGGAGAGCCATTGTTATTCATGCTTATGTTTATGATTTCATGTCTATTCAAACATTGTGCATTCTTTGCTGTTTAGCAAGAATTGCAGGGAAACTCCTGTTTAGGATTTCCTCACCTTCTTGAGAGGCCTCTTGAAGGTTGGTTCTTAATTTTCCACATATCTTGGCTCAAGGCCAAGGCATCCTCCTCCAGGACATCGTTATTGCTGTAGCAGCATAATACTGTGTTGTAGGGTGTTGCAGTGGAGACTTCAAAACACCTCTTCCATTGCTTGTTCTTCAGAGAAAGAGTATTTCCTTTCTTTGAGAGATCAGTTGGAAGCATTGGAGCTGATTTTCAGATCTTGGCACTTGGCCATAGTGTTCTATTCCACTCACTACGCAGTCCCTCTTAGTGACTACGTTATTTTCATGGAGTATCTGCAGTGAGGGTTTGTAGATTGATTGGAGGGTGAGATCTCAAGTGTAAGGATTGGCCTTCCACTTAGGAGATCCATTGGAGGAGGTCTACTTCAGATTGTTCATCATCTTCAGCCTTCTCTACTTAGTTCTAGATTTGAGTTGCAACAGCTGCCCAACAACTCCGACATTTTTTCCATTTTGTATATTTCAGCCAATCCCTTGGAGGAATGATGTATTATTATTTCTAAGGGTTAGAGCTTTTGCTCCCATATTGTATTTGAGCCATATATTGTCATATTCATGTATTGACATCATTTTGAAGAAGTATTCTATCATAGACTGCGTCCTCATAGCGTGGGTTTATGCAGAAATAACAGTGTTCTTTCATATTCATGTACATGTATTGTTGAGGCTTGCATTTCCTTTCTTGAGAGGTTGTTTCCTCAAGATATTGTACTCTTTTACTGCTATAACATCATTCTTGGCTATATGTTCATCTTCTTGTCTCACAGCTCATAAAATAACGCTGTTGATCTATTGTATGTTCATACATTTGTTGCAGCCCCATTCTTTGGGCAATTCCTGAGTAAGGAATTTCACATATCTATAGACAGAGTCTGAGAAGGGCCAGGAAGCCTCTGGATCTCACCCTTCCTTGTGAAGGTGACATTTCCGGAAAATGCCCCCACAGTCTGTCTCTGGAATAGACTTGTGATATTTTAGAAAAAGGAACATTACAGTGGTATCAGAGAAAATTTCTTGGCTCAGCCTGTGAGTCTAAGCCTAAGAAGATCAGAATGTTGAAGAAGATGAGTTTATTCTCATCTATGTTCAGATCCAGAGGAGACCTCTCCAAGGAGGTCAAGAAGATTGAAGAAGAAGAAGAGGAAGTACCACGCACTTCCTATTATCATCAAGAAGAAGACATTGAGCATGGAAGATACTTGGATCACCAGATCCTAAGTGATTACATTGTTGAGTACAAATCTAAAACCTAGAGCCTTCAAAGAGACTCTAGATTTTCCTCATTTAATCCAGCTGAGGGAAGAGAAGAGACCATGTAGTATAAAAGAAATCAAAGGTAATAGGTTTCTGTTGTCTACCTTTGATGGGTCATCTACTGCAAGAACTTGGGTGAAAGAGTTGGTAGCATTCTTCTTTCTACATCCTGTGATAGAGAAAGAAGCTATTGAAATCTCAGTGTTGCATTTGAAGGATGAAGCCTATGATTGGTGGAACAACCACTTGAGCCATGAAGGGGTGAAACCTTTTGCAAATTTCATCCAAAGGTTGATAAAAACCTTTGATGATGAAGGGGCAAAGAAAGAAAGGATCACATCACCACTTGAGGAGCCTTGTGATAACGCTGGCACACTCATGGAGGAGAAGCCACATGCATCAACAGTTGGGGCAGCCAACACATTTGAGGAAGGAAATCTTGCAGCCCTACAAGAAGTTCCAAATGCACATCAAGGTATGAAATAATTTCCACAATCTATTGTTGCAGCAACTTCTTTTGAAAATTGTGGAGATTTTCTTTTGAATGACCAAGGGTCAATTACCATTTCTACCATAGAGAAACTTGGTTGCATTGCACTATGCAACATGAAAACTTTCAACAAGGAAAAAAACCATCATCTTCATGAGCCTTTGTTGGATTTCATACCACATTGGAGGTTGGGGTTTGAAGCCTTAAAGGATGATAGTAGACATCTTGCAGTGAGAAACCCTTTCTCCCTTCAAGATGACACTTTCTCAATGAGCTCCTCTCAGCTCAAAGAGGAATTTAAAATTTCAGATCCAAGACCTCATTGGTTTTGGAAGACTATGGATGAGAGGGAGGTCTCAAGGGGAGATCTCATTAGAGGTGCACTTCAACACACCATGGAGTGCAAAGATTTTCTTCCTTTCTCACAAGAGCAGATAGAAGATGGAGGGCATCTTAGGATGGATAACATCTCTCATGCTTGTGTTGGACATTCCTTGAGCCATACACATCATTATGGGAGGTTTTTTCCTACCACCTATTTGGGTCTTGATAGGGTCTCATTGATCCTTGAGAAACTTGCATTTCAAAATCCCATGAAGTGCAAAGACAAGAATTTGATTTGGGAGGATGGTAGCCCTCATGGGAGGAGTACCAAGATGAATAGGAGGAGGAAGCATCCACAAGTGGTTGAGTGGATGTGGTTGATGAGCAAGGAGCTGGGAGGCTACTTGCAAATTTATGATACCAGGCAGCAAGAGGCTTGGCTGCACTGGTTACTCTTGAAAGAGTTTGGTCATCACTTGGAAAACACTCTTCTTAAGAGTAAGAGGATGGATACTTGCATCATTGAGAAGCATAGATTATGGGTGCATGGTGTTGATATGATACTCATATCATTCATTATGTCTTCATCACATGATTGGTATGATGGAGGTATGGGGAGGCATCAAAATGTTTTGTTGCTTTGCTTGTTTCTGGGAGAGGAAGAGCACATTTGCTCTCACACTTTTCATGATGTTGCAGGAGGAGGAGATGACATTATCTCCTTGGTATTTGATGATTTGGAAGCTCTTCCATCTTGGGGAGTATTCCATATTTGTTGCAGCATTATTGGAGGAATATTTGACAAAGATCATGTCAAAGAACAAAGTTTTTTATTGACAAGGGCTTATTTGCATAAGCTCACAGCGCTGTCACTTTGGAGCAGAGACTTATGGATGAAGTGTGCCCAGCAGAAATGTGGTGGATCCATAAAACACAGGTCCCAGGATCATTTCATATTTGTTCAACTTGATGAGCAAAGAGGAGGTAATGATGATAGAGACATCTATCACTAGGACATATTCTTCTTAACTTGGATTTCCAAGCATGAGGAGGATTATCTTCTTGCAACACATGGTTCATTCTTCTTCATAGCATGCCAAAAAATTATGGAGGACTCATTCATGGATCCATGTACCATATTACTTGAAGCATATGGTGAGAAGTTTTTATATACATTCATTGATTTGCACACTCTTACCATTCTTATGCAGTGCATTGCTTCACAAGAGGGCAAGCTTGTCACATTGCTCCATGAGTTTTATTGGGCCAATCTACATGATGGAGGAAACCATCTCTTTTGTAGCCTTGGGAAAATGTTTTATCATCACATGTATGTTCATTTGCTGCACTATAACATGTATCATATGAATACATTCATGATTAACCATGTAGAAAGAAACATTTTTCCTTGTACTTTCCTCAAGAAGCAACTTGTAAAACTACGCTGTACTTGTTTGGGAAGCTGTTGGTACCTTCTTGCATCAATTAAAAACCTTCAGAATTTTCTTCATTTTATTTCTGATCATGAATTCATATGCTGATATAGATCAGATTTGTAAAGGGAGCATGATTATGAGAGAGGCACATGAGATGGATGTGTCCTTGAGTGGGGATAATTCCCACATTTTCTGCACTACATGTTCTAATGGGAGTATGGGAGGAGATATGGCTAGCACAGCCACATGTTTGTTTCCTTTTGAGGTGGGCCATGAGATTGATATTCATCCATTGTACAACCATGGGAAAGTGCTTGATCATGTATTGTTGTTACATTCAACCATTTACTATCTTTTAGTAGATGTGATGAGTCTTGTACATTGCCTGCCATGTAATTTTCTGAAGTTGCAGTGGATGAAACTGCGCTGTATCCTATTGAGATATTGTTTGTATCATGCACTATCATGTATAACTTGCAGAAAAATTCTCATTGGGACACTCTATGATGATCTTGTCCTATTCATCATGGATGGATTTTTTTGGGCCAGCATGTTCTTCATTGTTGGAGGAGAACTCTTTGGAGGATTTCTCTTCACCTTGCCATTTGAGGGCAATAATTTTGCAGCCCAGGATCAACACATACTCTACACTTATCATAAGTGGAGAGGAGGAAAACTTGGGGTAGGCTACAATGCTTGCCATGTTCAGATTTTCAGCCCACCTTCATTTCTGGAGCTTGAGGTGGAAGGAGATTTTCAGGAGTTGCCTTATAAGGAGGTGGCTCATTTTGTTTGGGTGATTTCTTGGGGGTGGAGGATCCACATGAGGAAGATTTTTCTCAACATATTTCAGACTCCATGCCTTGAGTGGAGACCCTCTAGTTCTATCCTTGCAGTTGCTTGAGGACAAGCAACATTTGGGAGGGGAGGACTATAATGTTCCAAATTTTTCTTCAATAAATTGGAACATTAATTTTTGTCTAAATTCCTTTAGGAGATGAAAAATTGCGTAAGGAGGCCCAATGATAATAAAAACATAGAAAAAATACCTCTAGTATGGAAAGGGATCAACCATGGTACCAGATTTCACATCGTCATGTGTGAAAGGAGACATTTGCAAGGAGGTTTCACCAAGTCAACCAGCACAGGTTATGGGGTGGAAAGCACTACATGGGACAACGCAGAGATAGAGGATGGAATATTCCCTTATGGAGGAAACCCTAATTGATGGTGCCCATGGAGAGAGAGCCTTCACTTGCTATACATGGAGAGGAGGAGAGCCATTGTTATTCATGCTTATGTTTATGATTTCATGTCTATTCAAACATTGTGCATTCTTTGCTGTTTAGCAAGAATTGCAGGGAAACTCCTGTTTAGGATTTCCTCACCTTCTTGAGAGGCCTCTTGAAGGTTGGTTCTTCATTTTCCACATATCTTGGCTCAAGGCCAAAGCATCCTCCTCCAGGACAGTGTTATTGCTGCAACAGCATAATACTGTGTTGTAGGGTGTTGCAGTGGAGACTTCACAACACCTCTTCCATTGCTTGTTCTTTAGAGAAAGAGTCTTTCCATTATTTGGGAGATTATTTGGAAGCATTGGAGCTGAGTTTCATATCTTGGCACTTGGCCATAGTTTTCTATTCCACTCACTGCGCAGTCCCTCTTAGTGACTGCGTTATTTTCATGGAGTATCTGCAGTGAGGGTTTGCAGATTGATTGGAGGGTGAGATCTCAAGTGTAAGGATCAAACTTCTAATTAGGAGATCCATTGGAGGAGGTATACTTCAGATTTTTCATCATCTTCAGCCTTATCTACTTAGTTCCAGATTTGAGTTGCAACAGCTGCCCAACAACTCCGACATTTTTTCCATTTTGTATATTTCAGCCAATCCCTTGGAGGATTGATGTATTATTGTTTCTAAGGGTTAGAGATTTTTCTCCCCTATTTTATTTGAGCCATATATTGTCATATTCATGTATTTACATCATTTTGAAGAAGTATTCTATCATAGACTACGTACTCATAGCTTGGGTTTATGCAGAAATAACAGTGTTCTTTCATATTCATGTACATGTATTGTTGAGGCTTGAATTTCCTTTCTTGAGAGGTTGTTTCCTCAAGATATTGTACTATTTTACTGCTATAACATCATTCTTGGCTATAAGTTCATCTTCTTGTCTCACATCTCATAAAATAATGCTGTTGATCTATTGTATGTTCATACATTTGTTGCAGCCCCATTCTTTGGGCAATTATTGAGTAAGGAATTTTACATATCTATAGACAGAGTCTGTGAAGGGCCAGGAAGCCTTTGGATCTCACCCTTCCTTGTGAAGGAGACGTATCCAGAAAATTCCCCCACAATCTATCTCTGGAATAGACTTGTGATATTTCAGAGAAAGGAACATTACAGTTTTGCAGGTTCACAATTTAAGATGGTTTTTAGGATCCAAAGGAGCGATTTATCTTAATTATTTATTATTATCTACTTTCACACTCTATAAGCCACTCCATCATCCATCCCTTCATCCATTTCACCCACCATATAGGCAACAAGTTCATTTTTCCCCTAATCTAGAATTACTACAGGAAAAACAAGTAGCTACAGGATTCCTGTAGCACTACATGAAACCTCTATAAATGCTATAGGAAAATCATTTATGAATAAAAAGGTTGTAAAAATGGTTTCTAAACTTCTATTTGGGCATGATAATATGTGTTTACCATATTCCTACAAATCCCAACACCCTATTTCCTTCCATGCGCAAGGTTTCCCTATCTAAACCCTATGTTGCAATGTGAGCAACTAAATCATTGAAAATGTGGCATAAGAACCATTTCTCTTGCCTACCCTCCACTCCATTCATCCCATGAACTATTAAATAACCTCCATAACCCATATCTCTCCATTCATGAACCAACTTAAGCAATAAGAGGCGAGGAACAAACTGCTACAGGTATAAGAGAGTTTCCTGTAGAAAATATGTGTGTGGCACAATAAGGCAATAATATGAAGAAGATATGATGCAAATGATTCCAGGGGACCACCAACGGACTTCAAAGGGACAATCACACCATCAATGACATCTGAATCTCAACACTTACAAAAAAAATGGGAAGAAACTCACTCAGAAAAATAAGAAGCTCACTCAGGAAAAGCTGCTCACTTAGAAAACAAAAAATATATGAAGACACAACAAATAGAAGACTCCAACTGCCACCACCAACTCCAAATACTTGCACCAGCTCCTACAACACTTCACCAACACCAGGTAAGATTAGGTATGGTGTAATATTCCCAATTAGTCCTAAGCTAATTGGAATATTCATTTTTGTTTTATTTCTTTGTTTTAAGAATAAAAGTGTAAAGGAGGTCCATAATACTCCTAAATAGTGAATAAATCAATGCCAAATGTAAAAGGGCTAAATATTGGCTGTTTAAACAAGCACCCTTAGGTGTGAAAAGGGGCTGGATATTTTGGCTGGGTCAAATTTGACCAAATCTACAACACTGTCATGGAGGAGTGGCCATCAATGGGGCACAACACAATTTTAGATGGAGATGGCTTGTGTGAAATAACTGATCTCATTGGAAGTGGTTAGGGTTTGCAAGCTCTTAAATTATAAAAGGAAGATTATGTTAGCATGAGAAGGTTGTTGAATGATATTGGATTTTGATATATGTCTGTTTATACATATAGCTTTCTTTGGCTGTTTAGCCTAGATTGCAAATGCTGTTTAGCATTGGGTGTTCCTGATTGGGAATCCCACCTCTTCCCATTGAGTAGCTCTTGGGAGAGTCTTGTATTTCATAGTCCACTATCTAACTAAAGGCCAAGCTTCTTCTTCCAACTACAACATATATCTTGTTGAGGGTTTGGTTGTCTTTGAAAGTTGCAGCAAGTGGAGGCTAGATCTAGTCAGATTTAGAGCATTTCAGTGCTCCTTTTCAGTGGGGAAGGCTTATAAACCATTGGGAGGACAATATTTAACATCTTGAGCTTCATTTTTTGATCCTAACATGTGTCCAACCATGTTCTAAACCCTACAACACAGTTTTTCTTCCAGATCTGTGTTATTCCTGTAGGTGATATTGCAGGGTGTTTTGGCACACCATTTGGAGAGCTGGTTTTCAAGTGTTGGGGATCTGCCCTTCAATTTGGAGATCCATTGGAGGATATCTACTTATTGTCATATCAGATTTGATCTGAAAAATTCTGAATATTTCTGAATATCTGATTATTTCTGCAGATCTGCAGACTTAGATCTTAGATCTACTGCTTGTACATGGTGTTTTTCTAAAAAACCCAAGGGGGATTGACAAAAGAGCCTCTATAGTGTATGTATCTGTTATAGATCTGAATTTTCATGCACTTATATTCTCTAGATCTAAAGTGTAATCTTCAGCTATTGCAGCCCAATAAAATAATGTTGTAAAAGCATTTATAGTCTATATACATGGTTGCAACACCTCTTTTTGAGGATTTTATTCTATTGGTGACTTGTATTTCCAGTAATGCATATTATGGGCCTCATTATACATCTATTTTTTGGCTGAAAATAGATCTAAAAGGTCTCCTTATTGGCATCCTACTATCTCTTAGATGAACTGCATTATTTTCCTGCAAATCTTCTTTCTATTGTTGCATTCCCCATTTGGGAATATTACAGTGGTATTAGAGCATCATCTTGGCACAACCTGTGCTTTCTAAGAAGCCAATATGTCTTCTGAAGAAGAAGAACCTCTTGCCGACAGAGAGAAGAGGTATCTAAAGAGAAGACATAAGAATAAATTTTATTACACAAATGACAATGAAGACAAGGGTAAAGCCCCTGTATCTGGAAGTGAAGAAGAAGAAAAGGATTTTCCTAAGATCCTTCTTAGAGCCATGCAAGATATTTCTAGAGAGATCGAAGAGATGAGAATGGATAGAATCAAAGAATCCCCTAAAGGATTCCATCTTGGAGAAGCTCTGGCGTGTCTCATCACTGGAATGATCAACCGATGCATCAGCCACAAGTTTCCTAATGCTCCACCATGCCTACCCTTTTGGCTGTGGGAAATGAAAGGTTTCAAGAGCATGAATCCCTTGAAGAATATTTTGAAGAATATGAGTCTCAAAATCAGAGATTCAAAGATAACTTGAGTTTTCAGGAGTTTTTTCACATAAAGGACAAAAGAAGACCGGGGAATCATCATAGAGGTGGTGGATTCATTCAGAATCATGATAGACACCACACTATGGGAAAATTCTTTTTACCCAATTTTGATGGGTCATCCAAGTGTTCTGCCAAATCTTGGGTAGAAAAAATTGACATCTACTTTCATTTTAACAAGGTTCTATAGATGGAGGCTATCAATATTGCAGTGTTGCACCTTGAAGGTGAAGCACATGGCTGGTGGTTCCATGACTCGTCTACATTGGGTCATGCCAATGTGACTACTTATTTAGAGTTCACTCGAAGGTTGGTGGAAAGATTTGATAGAAGATATCCAGAGGCACCATTCATGAGCCTTGAAAAGTTAAAAATATCAAGTAATATAGAAAATTACATTTCTAAAATTTTAAGATTATCTGTTATGGTTCCTGATTTGTCTGCAGCAAGAAGGGTGTACATGTTCACTAATGGTTTAGATGAACCTCTTCATGGGTTGGTTAAATCTACCAAGCCCACTACCCTGCATGATGCTATATAAAGGGCTAGAGACCTTCGAGATGCCTTGCCAAAAGTAAAGGAAATCTTTCAGCATAAGCCCTCTTTTCCTTCAAAGGGAAGGGAAGAAAAAGCCGCTCCTTCAAAGGAGAGATCATACAATAAGCCTCTTGATGATGAAGTCCAGAGAGATCTAAGATTTGCTTCACTTTCCAAGAATCATGGGCATCTGGACATAGATGTGCTACTAGAAAAGCACATTACATAGAGGTCTTCTTAGATGATGAGGAGGAAGAAGAAGATGAACCAAGAAGAGGTCACAACACTGACACTGTAGGAGGAGAGACAACACCATCAGGAGATGCGAATGGAGCATTTTCTCCTATTGGAGGGGCTCTTGCATCTTTGATAGGAGTACCTAAGTACTTGACCTTAAGATTTCAAGTTTCCATATTGAATCAAAGGGTTTCTATTCTAATTGACAATGGGGCTACCCACAATTTCATTGATGCCCAAATAGTGCAAAGGAGAGAAATACCACTGATGCTTTTGAGGTATTATCTGTTTTGATCCCAGGAGAAAGAACAATGAAATGCATGAATTATGTCCCATCACTTTAAGTGACCATGGGGACTTATACATTGATTGATCACTTATTTGTGGTTGACATACCTGACACCAATGTGATTTTGGGTGTTCAATGGTTGATTACATTGGGAAAAGTCACCATTGATTGGGAGGCTTTGCAAATGGAATGGTTGGACAAGAAGAGTGGTGAAACTCAAATGATCAAAGAAATTCATACATACCCCTCACATACCACTTCCACACAAAGAACATAGATGGATATGCATAGTGGAAGAAAGGACCTTACAGTCCCATCTATCATGCTCATGAGATTGCTGCATGGGACACTATTATTTAGTGGCAAACCACCTGGGAGGCCACCTGATTCATATTTTGTGGGAGATAGCTCACAACATGATGCTCCAAGATTAGATCCAGGAGGGATGGGAGCATTGAAAGACAATTATACATCACTGGGAGTCTTGGGTAGGCTCAAGAAGGAGGGAGATATTCTCCCAATATCATCATCACCCACTCTCATTTCAGACTCTGCGTTGTGGGAGGAGAAGAAGGGAAGGAATGACCTTCCAAAAAATACCTTTGGCATGGGAGATGTCAAGGAGGAGAGTAGCCACATGACAGACATTTTAGTTGATACATCATCAACGCTGTCATTGTTGGGGAGTTTAGATCCATATTGGAAATCCCAACTGTTGGTGGATTATTCCAAGGATCTTCACACTTGCATGATACTTGATGACCAACTGCATGAAGAGGGCTATTTAGTCCAATAGGGATTCATCTATCATCATAGTAGGATCTTCTTGTCTAGAACCTCCAAGCTCAAGGAGAAGTTGCTACAAAGAGCCTATGAAGAGTTTTGTTTCAACCACATATATTCCATGAAGATCTACAACATAATCATGAGGAGCTTTGATTGGGAAGGATTTGAGGGAGAACTACATCAAAATTTTCAAGAATGCATGAACATGTGGAGTTAGGACAACTACATGACTCTATGAAAGAGTTATTTCAGCCATCTCTTCCTTGTTTTGAGAGAGGAGAAAGATCTATGCACCACTCCATTTGTATGAGGAGGATTGTTGGTGAAGAACATACTCATGTAAATCATGTTTTGTTTTCTGGTTGTATGTATTCTTTCACCATGTTTATGCAGGCCATGAATCCAAGGAGGAGTATTGTATATCATAAAATTCATGGCCAACTTTGGGCCACAAAAAATTCTGAACTTGGCCACTCCCTTGGTGGATAAAGGGAGATCTTGTTTCATGATGGGTTCATTCCTAAGGCACCAAATATATCTCACACTTTCAGCCATAGTGATATGACATGGGAAGAAAGTAAGTGGTGGGAAAACCACTTATCACATCTTGATTTGATGCAGGCAGGGGATGCACTGCACTGGTTCCACATATGGGACTATGACCCACCTCCATATGCACAAATATCTGTTTGTATATATGTTGTTTTGATCCCCTACATTGATGATATACTTGTCCTTTTTATGGGGATGTATGGAGGAAGGAGGGAAGGTATGCATGTGTCCTATGGGATGGAGATTATCCATATATCTTATGCTACATGTTTCAGGGAGGACATTGGGCACGCCATGTTTGTTTCATTTGAGCTATTGTCTCCTTATGGGATGGATTATTTACATCTCATGAGAACTTTGGAGGAGAAATTCATGGAGGGCTAGATTGGTGAACACTTAGCTTATGGAGGAAGCTTATCACATGATGGTGTCACCTACGGAGGAGGAGAAGATTTGTAGCACTTAGCTTATCAGTTGCTTGAAGACAAGCAACATTTGGGAGGGGAGGACTGTAATATTCCCAATTAGTCCTAAGCTAATTGGAATATTCATTTTTGTTTTATTTCTTTGTTTTAAGAATAAAAGTGTAAAGGAGGTCCATAATACTCCTAAATAGTGAATAAATCAATGAAAAATGTAAAAAGGCTAAATATTGGCTTTTTAAACAAGCACCCTTAGGTGTAAAAAGGGGTTGGATATTTTGACTGGGTCAACCTTGACCAAATATACAACGTTGTCATGGAGGAGTGGCCATCAATGAGGCGCATCAAATTTTTAGATGGAGATGGCTTGTGTGAAAGAAGTGATCTCATTGGAAGTGGTTTAGGGTTTGCAAGCTCTTAACTTATAAAAGGAAGAGGATAACAACATGAGAAGGTTGTTGAATGATATTGGCTTTTTATATATTTTCTGTTTAGACATATAACTTTCTTTGGTTGTTTAGCCTAGATTGCAAATGATGTTTAGCATTGGGTGTTCCCGGTTGGGAATCCCACCTCTTCCCATTGAGTAGCTCTTGGGAGAGTATTGTATTGCATAGTCCACTATTTGGCTGAAGGCCAAGCTTCTTCTTCCAACTACAACATAGATGCTGTTGAGGGTTTGGTTATATTTGAAAGGTGCAACAAGTGGAGGCTAGATCTACTCAGATATAGACCATTTCAGTGCTCCTTTTCAATGGGGAAGCCTTCTAAACCATTGGGAGGAGAGTATTGAACATATTGAACTTCATTTTCTGATCTTGGTATGTGGCCAACCATGTTCTAAACCCTATAACGCAATTTTGCTTCCAGATCTATGTTATTCCTGTAGGTGCTGTTGCAGGGTGTTTTGGCACACCATTTGGAGAGCTGGTTTTCAAGTGTTGGGGATCTGCCCTTCACTTTGGAGATCCATTGGAGGAGATATAATTCTTTCCATATCAGATCTGATCTAAAAACTTCTGAATATTTCTGAATATCTGATTATTTCTGCAGATACAGACTTAGATCTTAGATCTACTGCCTGTACATGGTGTTTTGCTAAAAGCCCCAAGGGGGATTGACAAAAGAGCCTCTATAGTGTATGGATTTGTTATAGATCTGAATTTTCATGCACTTATATGCTCTAGATATAAAGTGTAATCTTCAGCTGTTGCAACCCAATAAAATAACGCTGTAAAAGCATTTCCAGTCTATATACATGGTTGCAACACTCTTTTTGAGGATTTTCTTCTATGGGTGACTTGTATTTCCAGTTATGCATCTTATGGGCCTAATTATAAATCTATTTTTTTGCTGTAAATACATCTAAAAGGTCTCCTTATTGGCCTCCTACTGTATCTTAGATGAACTACGCTATTTTCCTGCAAATCTTCTTTCTATTGTTGCATTCCCCATTTGGGAATATTACATATGGCCTTTCACCCCTCACTATGCATCCATAATGGAAAAAATAGTTAAATGTCGAGATTTATAAGTTTAAAAGACAAAAAGGTGGCCAATTAACTTGGCCACATTTGTAAAGTGAAATTGAGGGAAAAGTAAAAGTGCATGCCACCTGGGCATGTAAAATTGAGCCAAGTGAGGGTGGATGAGTACAAAGGGAAGTGATCATGAGGTCAAAAATGATTACTGAAGCGATGGAAAATGGTGTCTAAGAGGAAACTCGAGTTGAGTATGAGTCACCACAATGCTCCAAATTTGGTTAAAAATTCCAATAAAGGTAAGATTTGTCTCATTTCCACCATTGCGTTGAGAATTTCGAAGAGCAGCAAGTGCAGGAGAGTAGTGGGATCCATCAGAGGAGAAACATCAAATTTTGGGTTTGCATGCACCATCGTGCTACAGGAAACAACGTTTTGCTACAGGCAACTTCAACAGTACAATAGAAAAGGCTTAGAGGGAAACATTGTAATATTCCCAAATGGGGAATGCATCAATATATAAACAAAAAACTGGAAATAGCAGTGTAAATCAACTCATTGACACTGGAGACTAATATGGATACATATCATCATGTATTATATCGGAAAATAAATACATAATAGTGAGGCATGAATCAAATATAATGAGGAAACAAGCCTCCCATAAGCAATCACTCCTAAATCTGAACTGCTGCTACAATACAAAATGCCGGAAGACTACTATAGCATAGTTATAAACACACTGCTACAGAAAAAAAATGTACAAAATATGTAGGGCTGTTATATGCCTCAAAAGATATGCCCAATACAGATCTAGGCTCAATACAGACTCCTACAAAGAACCCAGAAAGGGTAGAAATATACTCTATACAAGATGGGATCTAAAGCTCAATGGCTGAAGATTCACTGCAAACTGAAGAAAATGAGTGTAGAAGGCTGAAATATAGAAGATCTGATGTAGATCCCCTAAAATGTCTCCTCCCATGAAATTTTGAATCCTCCAATCACAAGAAAACACTCCAAAGGAGCCACAAGATCTCTCACTGAAGCTGCCTTAAAAAATAACGAAATTCCCAGCTGGAACAACACTGTAAATGATGGGAAATGTATGGCCTGATGCCAAAGATCTAAAATATTTCCAAGATATCTCCAAACTGATCTCCCACAGGAAGGAACCATTCCTCCTATGCAAACCCAACTCAGAAAGTGGGTTTCTCAACCCTCCACTGCAACACCCTACAACACAACACAATAACCTGCAAAAACTGCGCTGATGAAGAAAGCTATAGCTTGGCCTGAAAACCAGAATGTGGAAATGAATGCAACACTCTTCCAAGAGGTCTCTCAAGGAAAGAGGTGGGATTCCCACTTGGGAACACCCAATGCTAAACAACACAACAACCCTGCTAAACAGCAAAGGAATGCAAAGTCTAAACAGACCATACACAAAATAATATTCCAAAAATTAATGTCATATGGCTTCCATCCTCTTCCTTATATAGATTATGAGCTTACTTACCCTTGGTCCCACTCAATTAGGTCATTTCCTCCATGAGATCAATCTCCCTCCAGAACTGCGTTATTCCTCATTTAATCTCCACTCCTCCATAACAGCGCTGTTGACTTGGTCAAAGTTGACTGAATCAACATGATCTAATCCCTGTTCACACTTGGAGGTGCTTTATTTAGCTGCTAAAAAGGTCCTCTTTCACACTTGAAGTGTTTTTATTGCTGTTGAAGAAATTTATGGGCCTCCCCACCCACTTATTCACCTACCTAGTGAAAAAAAGAACTATAATATTCCATTTAGTTGAAGGCTAAATTTTTGGAATATTACAAACACAGAGTTTCATGTTAGTGGATTGGCTTCCTAAAGCTCCCATATATCAAAACAAAATAGAAAATTACCAAGGTAAGTGGACTGTCATCCTCCAACACTAAAATTCCTCCATGTAATTCACAATTAGCAAAAGTATAGGTGACAGTTAAAGGACATTTTTTTTTCTTGTGTTTTTCTTCAAACCCTCCATCTCCAAGAATTTCCCCTAAAAACCTCTCACAACCTTCACCTTGTAGCATTAAAATGGGAGGGGTATTCAACATAAGGGAGCCTACATACATTAAAATAATTAGGCAACACCCTCAGGTTATGGAAATCTTGTGAAATTACCAATGGCTAGGGTTCTTCGAGCTACTAAAAGGTTATGATGATGAGATAGCTAAATACTTTGCAGTAGCCCTATAATCACATTCAGAAGAAAGATCCACCACTATGATTAGAGGACTAGCCATCACTTCATCTCCTGAACTGATAAACATAGATACCACATTGCCCTTAGGATTCAAATGGGTCAAGGAAATAATGCCTAGCATTGCAGCCAAAAAGAATTTCTTCTTACCTGGAGAAAGTATATTGAAGATAAAAATGGTGTGAGAAGACAGGGCACACTAATAACTCTTTGATTCAACTCAAGAAAATAAGCATCTCGGACAAACAATCCAATGAAAAATAGAAGGAGAGAAACTCATTTAACTTCTAGTGATTTCACCTTCAAGGTTAGAAAACATTTAAGATAAACATATAACTTTTAATCAAAGAAGAGGGAACGCCTAAAAATAATTTATCATAGCCATAAATATCTCCAAAACAACTATTCAAATATGGACAAAGGGTATGATCGAAACATAGCCTCTTTGGCAAACCTAATAAGTGGTACTTTAGAGAGAGATCTCAAGAACAATGTTTTAGTGACATCAAAAAAGCAGGGCTAACCATAAAACATTTTTGATACCTACTGTATTAAACCATTCATGAAATAAACAAGCGTAGGTGGTCTAGAGAGAAATTAAGAATTGTCTAAAATGACTTAGCAGAGCCGGAAAACATAGAGGCAGTGAAGAACAAACAGAGCTAAGGTGCCTTTGAAAAACATTTCTTAGTCTAAAACCTTTGCCCTACTGTAATATAGAAGGATGAAACAACATGATACATAAGAAAACAATAACTCAATAGAAGCACATCACCATTAACCAAGCTCAGGGATCCTACAAGCAAGCCTTCTCCATCAATAAGCAAAACAAGCCATTCACAAGCTCCACAACACCAATTTCCTCTTCAATTTCCAAAAAACCATATATTTCTCTCAAGAGTCATCAAATGCAAACATTTTACAATGAGGCCCTCATGCTCGATTTATCTAGCAAAAGAGGGAAAAAACCCTAACTAGGGTTTGAAAATGTCAAAATCATCCATAAATATCATTTATGCCCAAGAGACCATGCAAGGCCCAAGGCACAAAATATCTCATGAAATAAATGCTAGAATAACTCCTAGCACCTAATTTTGGATTGATTTGCCTAAAAAAAATTAAAATATCATTTTGAAATTAATGAGTGTCTTCTATTGACTTTTGGCCAAAAATGCACATTGAGGTTTGAACGTGCAATGCCTTCCAGGGAAGAAAATGGGTTCACTTGCAGCAAAGTTTTGGTGACCTTCCCAATGTCAAAATTTGCTCTGTGATGGCCCGTTGGAAAGATGGCTAAGTATAATTTCTAAATATACCCTTGGTTTATTTATTGATCTCCATTAACCTATCAAAAAGGAAAAATTCCCAAAACTGCTCTAGGCGCAGTGCCAGGTCTGTAAATGAGGCAGAAAGGTGAAAAATGAGGTGTTTTTTAGCCTTTTGAGGGGTAAAAAATGCTCCAAATGCTCTAAAATTTGGTGAGAATAATGTAATAGAGGTGAGGATTCCACAAACACTAAGTTTTTCTCCTGAGGATGTGTTCCTCATGGGGTTTGAGAGACCTGTAGAGAAGCTTGAGCCAAGATTCCAAGTTTTTCTTGGTCTTTTGCCTATTTGAGTGCCTGTAGCTAGGCACGGGCCTTTTTGAGTTTAGCCTTCACAATTTGGTTTTGCAATGCATATTGCTTGGTCATTTTATTTTGGAGGTCAAGGTCCCTCTTCACCTTTTTCAGTTTCTTTTTTTCATTCTTGTAATATTCAATGCTATACATGGCCATATCGAGGGACCTTTCTAGATCCTTAATTTCAACATCCTTGCTTTGGAGCAGTATGCTAGTGGCACTCTCCTTTGTTACCTCTCTTCATGTTGTGAAACCAGCTTCAAAAATAGAAGAAAAGAGATATCAACACCTTAGAAATAAGCCACTTCGAGGGGGAAACCTCCAATATATTACATGAATGAACAATTCTTGGATGATACAAATTACAAGGCCTCCTTTCTATATATAGGAGTCCATGGGACCACAATGTAATCCTAGTGGGGCCACAATGTAATCCTAGGGGTACAATAATAACAATAAGGGGGTTACACTAACAACAATAAGGGACTATACTAGTAATATATGGACCTAACATGCCCCTCTCCTTCAAAAATGTTGTCCTCAATGCTTGAGTAGCTCTGGGTGCTTCTGTATAAAATTCTCATCCTCCCATGTATAATCTTCAGTGGGTAAGTTCTTCCACTTGATGAGATACTATGAAATTGATCGATTTCCTAGCTGTCGAGTTCTTGTTTCTGTGACCGATTCAGGTTCCAATATGATTTTTCCTTCCTCATCAAGTTCTAGCAATATTGTTTGAATTGGAAGATTTTCATCTATAACCTTTTTTAAGCATGAAACATGGAAAATTGGATGCACTCGCGAAGAAGCAGGAAGCTCCAATTTTTGTGCCATAGTACCAATCTTTTGCAACACCTTGTAAGGACCATAGTACTTTGGCGATAGTTTATTATCCTTCTTAGATTTCTTGAGGGAATTTTTTTTGTATGGTTGTAGCCGTAAAAATACCCAGTCTCCTACTTCAAAACTTCTCTCACTGTGATGTTGATCTGCCTGTTGTTTCATTCGATTTTGTGCCAAATTCAGGTTATCCTTTAAGAGTTGGAGAACTTCTTGTTGATGCTCGATGTGATCTTCCACTACTTGAACCTTTAAATTTTCTCTTAAAGATGATGTGATGGATGGTGGATGATATCCATAAAGTGCCATAAATGGGGTCATTTTTGCTGCAGTATGGAAGGAAGGGTTATACCACCATTCAGCGAGAGGTAACCACTTGACCCATTGTGTTTGTTTATTAGATACAAAACAACGAAGATATCCTTCCAAACATTTATTTACTATCTTAGTTTGACCATCGGATTGAGGATGATAAGATGAGCTATGAGCTAATTGAGTACGAAAACAAGAAAATAACTCCGTCCAAAAATTTCCTATAAAAATGGGATCTCTGTCACTCACAATAACCCTTGGGTTTCCATGTATCTTTTGAATTGTGTCCATAAATGTAGTAGCAATTGTACTTGCTTTAAATGGATGAGATAATGCACAAATGTGTGCATACTTGGTAAGTCTATCAACTACCACCATGATGACACTCTTTCCTTCAGACTTAGGTAAACCTGTGATAAAATGCATTGAAATATCCTTCCAATGACTTGGAATGGATAAAGGTTGTAGAAGACCCGAGGTCTTAATTGTCTCAACTTTATTCTGCTGGCAAACCAAACATTCCGCCACAAAATTTTGAATATTAGATTTAAGGCCATCCCAAAAAAATTATTTCTTCACCTTGTGGTAAGTTTTTAAAAATCCCGAGTGTCCTCCTAAAGGAGAAGTGTGCAATTCCAAAAGAATATTTTGTTTTAGTTGGGAATCCTTACAAAGATATAAGCAATATTTGTACCATAAGGAATAATTTTTCCAAATAAATGTATCAGATGTACTAGGATCTTGCTGCAACTTTTGAATGAGTGTCCACACTTCTTCGTCCTTATTCCATTCATCTCTTGCTTTGGTTATCCAATCTGGTTGGATAATAGAAATGGCACAAAGCAATGCTTCCACCTCTTCATTCTTTCTTGAGAGTGCATCTGCAACAACATTTAGCTTCCCTTTTTTGTAGATTATTTCAAAGTCATAACCCAACATCTTTGTGACCCATTTTTGCTGCTCTTCTCAAGATAGTCTTTGTTCCAAAAAGTGTTTAAGACTATCATGATCAGTTTTTACCTTGAAGTGTATTCCCATTAGGTAAGTTCGCCATTTCTTTAGTTCATGCAGTATTGCTAAAATTTCCTTCTCATAAAAAGGTTTCTATAAATACTTTCCTTTGATTGGATGACTTTCAAAAGAAATGGGTTTTCCTTCTTGCATTAAAACAACACCAATTCCATTTCTTGAGACATCACATTCCACAATAAAGGTTTTTGTGAAGTCTGGCGTAGCTAAGACCGGTGCTAGGCAAATTGCCTCTTTAAGATGTTCAAAGGCCTTAGTTGCTTCAGGAGTCGATGAAAATGCATCTTTCTTCAATAATGTTGTTAGAGGTGCTGCTATTCTCCCATAATTCTTAAAAAAATTGCGATAATACCCTGTTAACCCGAGAAATACTCGCAACTTCTTTATGGTTGTGGGGACTTTCCATTCCTTAATGGCTTTAATTTTCTTAGGGTCTACCTTAACACCCTCGTGAGATACAATATGACCCAGATATTCCACCTCTTGTACTCCAAAGAAACATTTGGATGTTTTTGCATATAGTTGTTTCTCTTGCAATAGTTTGAGCACCTTGTCAACATGTTGAACATGATCCTTCCAAGACCTATTGTAGATTAGTATATCATCAAAAAATACTAGCTCAAATTTTCTAAGGAAGGGTTTGAAAATGGAATTCATCAACCCTTGAAATGTAGAAGGTTCATTGGTAAGGCCAAAAGGCATGACCAAAAATTCATAATGACCCTCATGAGTTCGAAATGCTGCTTTCGGAATATCTTCAGTCTTAATTCTAATTTGATGATATCCTGAACAAAGATCCAACTTGGTAAAATAAATTGCTCCATGTAATTCATCCAATAATTCATCAATCATAGGAATGGGAAATTTATCTTTAATGGTGAGCTTATTGAGATTCCTATAATCTGGACACATGCACCATGATCCAGCTTCTTGTGTACCAATATTATAGGAGCAGAGAAAGAACTTTGACTAGATTGAATTATACCCGCCTCTAACATTTCTGCAATCATACGTTCAATTTCGCTCTTTTGGACATAAGGATATATAAAAGCCCTGATGTTTGGAGGAAAACTTCCTTGAATCAAATGAATAGCATGATCATGATCACGAATAGGTGGGAGTCCTTTGGGAGTTTCAAACACCTTGGAATGATTGTCCAATACTTTTTGGAGATCTGTAGAAATAGATGATTTTGATGTTGGAATTTCTAGTGAGCATAATTGTGCAATTAATCCTCGTTGTTCTTTCTTTAGAAGCTTTTTCACAACATCAGAGATTATTATCTTTCTCGGCTTCCCTGCAATACCCCGTAATTCGACTTCCTTTCCTTCTGAAAAAAATTTCAAGAAAAGTTCTTGAAAATTAAAAGCTACCGTCCCCAAAGATTGTAACCATTGTACTCCTAGTACAACATCAGCACCTCCCATAGGAATGGAAGCATTGGACTAGTCAATACATATTCCCCCATGGTTAGCTTGATATTATGGCATTTTCCAGAGCAATTTATAGTTCCTCCATTTGGAACCATCACTTGACATTCTGGTGCTGGGTATAGGAAACAATTTAATTCCTTGGCTACCTTATAATGAATAAAATTATGGGTGCTACCTGAATCAATCAACACTATTACCATTTTCTTCTTGATATGTTCTTCTATCTTGAGAGTTTGAGGAGTGGTAATTCCTGCCAGTGCATTACATGATATGGTCGGATTCATTTCTTCCTCTTCTAGGGCTGGTTCCTGGTGTATATCCTCTTCTTGTTCATTTCTTCTTCCTCTTCACAATCTATGTAAAATAATTTCTTCTCAGCACACTTATGACCTTTAGTGTATTTGCTATCACAACTGTAGCAAAGCCCTTTTACTCTTTTTTCTTCCAATTGTTGTGGTGTCAACCTTGTAGGTTGTGGAAATCTAGGAGTAGCAACACTTCCCTCTTTATAGAAGTGAGTGGTAGGCTTCCTTGTCGCCATAATTTTACATTCAATTTTTCATGCCAACCTGAATGCCTTCTCCAATGAATCAGGTTCCAAAACGCGAACTTCATGTTGGATGTTATCCTTTAAAGTACCTATGAAGAGATCAATCCTGTGTTCCTCTGGAATATCAGTTACCCTTATATTCAATTTTTGGAAGTTCTCAATGTGCTCCCCCACTAAACCCTTTTGTTTGAGATTTATCAATTGGCTAAAGAAGGTGTTGCTCTTTGTATCCTCATAATGTGCTATCATTTCCTCCGTAAAAATTTACCAAGTGACAATTTTTTTATAGGAGCAAAGCCATCGATACCATACAAATGTATTTTGTTCTAAATGTAAAGTTGCAATGCGTACCTTTTGTGTTTTTTGCACATTATGGAGATCAAAATATTGCTCCATCTATAGTATCCATGTTACAGGATCCTTTCCATCAAACTTCCTCATATCCATTTTTGGAATATGGTGGTTCTTCCCGCCAACATTAGAGTTTATGAAATCATGATTAACATTTATTTTGTTCTCATCATGAGTTTCCTCTACTATCTTTTCACCATTGGGAAACATTTCTTGTATCAACTTTGTCAAACCTTCCATGTCTGCTTTTAGATCATTCTTCATGTTTTCCATTTTCTCATCGATCTTAGCTTCCATGTCATCCATCTTAGATTCCATGCTAGCTTCCATGCCATTCTTCAAACCATCCATCTTAGATTCCACGCCTTTCTTCAAACCATCCATCTTAGTTTCCATGCCTTTCTTCAAAACTTCCATGTCATTTTTTGTTGCTCTTTGCGAGAGCGAAATTTGTTGCATTTTCTCTTGTAATTTTGATATGTCATGTTATCATTCTTCGTCTTCATGAGTCATAGTAGAGCCTTCTAACAGATTAATGGGTGTTGAATTCTTTTTAGGGGCCATTTGAGAATCCAATATTATATCTATTCTACAATATGCCCTTGGAATCAATTCAACTTGATTCTTCAAACAAGACTTTATGCAATTCGGGAAAAAAATACACACCTTTTACTTGCTTTTGAGGACCTCGATATTGAAATTGACTTATCTCTATACTTGTAGATCCTCAATATCTGAAATCTGGCCCTGTAGTATTCCTCTAAAGCTTATTTCAAATTCCATAGGTCTGACTTGATTTGGATTCTTCAAGTCAAAGTTATGTCCAATCTCCCACAATGACCTAATTATGGACTGGTTCAATAGAGCGAACTTATACGACTTGCCACGTGTCACTGTTTTATCATTTGACTCTGAAATTTATAGATAGGAAACTACAGTTTGTGTACTTCCAGTCAATTTTTACAAAATTCCAATCCGATGCTCAGAGAGAGAGTTATGAATATTTTCACACGATCACCTCTTTGAGATGAAATTCGAGAGCCTGAAAAATACCTAACTTCCACAGATCATATCTCTGAAAATGTTGCAAAACAAGCTCTGAAATTTTGCAAAGTTGTTCCTCAAGATTTTGGCTTTGTACTAAAAATTTCAGCTTCTGAACCTTCGTAGAAAAAACGTTATAGTGAAAATTCCGCGATGAACTTTTTAAGTGAAATTAAGGAGCCTGCAAAAATCCCTAACTTCCACAGATCATATCTCCGATAATATTGCGAGCCAAGCTCTGAAAGTTTGCGACGATGTTCCCCAAGCCTGCGGCTACACACTCTAAAAATTTTAGCTTCTGAGCCTTCGTAGAAAAAACATTATAGCAAAAATTCCACAATGACCTGTTTGGAGCAGCAAAACCCTAGAATCCAAAGCTCTGATACCAAATGTTGTGAAACCAGCTTTGAAAATAGAAGAAAAGAGATATCAACACCTTATAAATAAGCCACTTTGAGGGGGAAACCTCCAATACATTAAATGAATTAAAAATTCTTGGATGATACAAATTGCAAGACGTACTTTCTATATATAGGAGTCCATGGGGCCACAATGTAATCCTAGTGGGGCCACAATGTAATCCTAGCCGACCTAACAATAATAATTTAAGGGCACAATAATAACAATATGGGGGTTACAGGGGTAAAATAATAACAATAAGGGGGTTACACTAACAACAATAAGAGACTATACTAGTAATATAGGGACCTAACACTTCATCTTTTGTTTGCCTTTATCTAGCTGCTTGGTAGAAGTGGAAGGCATGGTCCCTTGCTTTTTTGAGGCAGCATACACATGCCTTTTCCCCCTGTGATATGTCAATGGAAGGTGTTTAAATGTGATTACCTAGGTGTTTTCATCATAGCTGGCATCATTTGTTTCCATGCCCTCCTCTTCATCATCTTGACTGCTGCTTACCTCGTTGCCTTCAACATTAGCCTCACTACTGGGTTCTTCACTGATTTGTGCACTCTCATATTGTTCTTCATTGTAGCTGCCTTCAACATTGCTGTGACCTTCATTTTGGCTCCCAGCCTCTTGATTTTCTTTTTTGTCTTCATGAATGTCATGACTGTTGTCATGACAGTCATGACTATCTTCAACCACTTCTTCATTTTTTGCATAGTCATCATCTTCATTTTGGTTGCCCTCTTTTTCTTTTCCCTCATCTATGTCATGACTAAGAGCCTCACTGTTTTGATTGTCATTAGGGCTCTTAGTCTCATTGATTTATTTAGAATCATCCTCTGCTTCTTGGTTACATGCCTCATTTGTGCCCGTGCTATGCTCTTCCTCCACATCCTCAACATTTTGAGTGTGATTGCTTCTTTCTTCATCACATACCTCTTTTTCATCATCATCCACCTCCATGGCCTCTACTTCATTGTTGATTTATTGTTCATCTTTTCTTGATCCATTCCCACAGTCGCCTTCTTCATTTTCTTCACTGTCATCACCCTCCTCTGTTTCCATGTTGTCTGCTTCTTATTGGCTCAACTCATCATCTCCTTCATCCTCATTTTTTTTACTTATTTTCATATTCACCCTCATTTTAACTTGACTGTTCACTACCACTTCCTTCTTGATCTGATGCATCAGGAGAAGATGGGGAAGGGAGGTTTTCTTGAGGAGAGGATGCTTGGGTAGATGATGAGTCATGGTTAGTAGGAGGTGATGGAGGAGTGGAGGGAGGAGGATGATATGATGAGGGTAAATTTGGTTGATGATGGGGATAAGCGCTTGTGAATACTTCATGAGCTATGAACACCTCCCAAGGTATGCCTTTTTTCTCCAGCTGATGTAGCACCACCATATTGATCAAGGAGTGGTGGAACAAACTATGCATTTGTTGGGAATAGTTCCTCCTCCGGACAACAGAAGACATCTTGTCAATACTCCTATAGAGGTAGTAGGGAAAATGAAGCATCTTGACCCTGGTAAAACGCATGAGTAATCTGATATGGTAGGAGTAGAGCCTAGAGTATCTCCCCTCACATGTAAAATATTTCATGATGATCTTCATTAAGGGTGCATACATGTCCAACAAGTTTGAGAAAGGGAAAATGGTTTTGCAACCTTCTTTGTACCTAGGTTTGATAAATTTCTCATAGTAGTTCATGTCCAACTTTTCCCTTTTGAACCATTTCTCACCAACATCAAGAAGTCCAGTAGCACGGGCAATGGTATCTGATGATATCTCAAAGTCTACCCCTGCAAGATTTACTTGTTTATTGTGCAGGTTGAGGACAAACAACCTAGTGAGCTCAGGGTGACTTTGCACGTGTTGGACTTTCTCACAAAACTAGAAACACCCTACACTTTTAAAGCATGTGAGAATCATGGGGGAGGCAGTAATGTCCACAGTGTTTTGGGGCTCAAATCTGTTAACCTTCCCACCCTTGTGCTTTTTCCTCATAGGCACTTGCCCTTCTTCACTGTTGACACTCCCTTCTTCTCCTGAGATGGTGATTGGTATGGCCTTTAGACAAAATTAGGGCTGCTTGTAACACTTGGTAGGAGGAGTGAAATGAAAGATGGTGAGGGCAACTCTTGTAAATGAGTGAGATGGAGGTGTGGGTTTATGACTAATTTTCTTTGAGCTTGGAGGAGGGCTAACTTGAACTGACAGAAATTACCCTAATTGACAACCCCCTTAATTGATAATTTCTTGTTTGGAGGTAAAAAAAGGTTGTTTGCCATGAGGACCTAGGGTTTTTAGTGGCTAGGGTTTGATCAATTTTCTTTAACCACTAAATCACAAAAACCACTTGAGGGGTAAGGAAAACATGCACCTACCAATTTTAACTTGTTTGTAGGTTCTTGAAGGAAGCTTGGAGGGTGTTCCATTGTGTTTTGATAACTTTTTCAAGTGAGAGAGGGCTTCTAGCCTAAGCACAGTGCCTGCACACGTGCAAGCTTGTCGGTCTCCTCGGTGCAGCACCGATCAGAACTGGGCCGGTCGGGTCCTCTTTAAACACAGCGCCGAACTTGTTCTGAGCAAGTCGGGTCCCCCTGGGCGCAGCGCTGCCTGCGTGCAGGCCTGCCAGGCTCCCTGAGCGCAGCGCTGTACACCTTTTGTGCCTGTTGGGCCATTTCTAGGCGAACAAGTAGCGCCCGCCTAAATGCGCAGTGCATTCAGCTCTAAGCGTAGTGCAGTGTAAAATTACACTACAGAAACTCTCCTATGCATAGTGCCAGGTCCTGTAAGTGCAACGCCTGATCCAAAGTGTAGCGCTAAGTAACCTTGCCCGATTTTCCCTGAAACTTAGAAAAATTCTCCCTTGAATTTTTTTTTCTCCTTTCAACTGTAAGATGAGATGGGAGGAAAACAAAATGGCCCTTTTTACCTTTTAGGAAAATAACTTAAAATAAAAAACCCACTTTGCTAATGTTTTCAGTCTTTTGTCACTTTCCACTAATATCTCTTTGTCTTTTACTACAGGTTACTTAAAAAACTCTTAAGTGGCTCTTTTTTCCTTTGGTGGCAGCTTGCTTAGCATTTTGTCAAAACCTCTTTTGCTTGCATTTGTGAGGTTGAGATCATGTTTTTCATCTCTTGTGACATTTCTGAGTGTGGGTGACTTGAAATATGGTTTTTCCCTTCTCTTTGATTTTCTTGAGGCATAATAAACCTATCTCTGATAAGTACTATTTTCTTCATAACCATGTATGCCATCTCCTTTTGGCCACTTCTGATTGGAGGTTCATTTTCTTTATTTCACCGTCTTTCCTATCTTTCCAAAACCTTAGGTTTTTGGGCTATTTGAGAAGAATCAATAGTGTTGTCTTCTAATTTCTCTATAGCCCTTTCAAGTTCATTCATTTCTGCCCACTTCACCTCACCCTTTTTCCCTTCTTTATTTATGATTTCTAAAAATCTTCAATTCATGCTTGGTTGTACCGGTGTGCCTCTTTCATGTGTTTTGCTGCCTTGGCTCTTTGTTTGGCATATTGCTGGCCTAATCAATCTTAGTAACCCTCATTTATCCTTGAACATAGGCTGCTTCCTCTTCCATTTTCTGGTGTGTATCTATTTTAATGAGTAGTAGGCCTATTACCTTACCAATTTTACTGCTGATAATCATCTGGACACTCCTGTAGAAATGTCAAAATGAACAATTTACTTTTGCAGAAATTTGTCCTTGGCAAAGCAGTCCTCCTTGGAGATTTTCTTGATCAAACTTGGACAAACAGGTGCTAACCTTCTTTCACATGTGATTCAGCTTCTAGCACATGAAGTATAGTGATTTAGAATACTAAATATAACCCTACAATCTATGAAACCCTAGTGACCGAGTGGACAACTCTTTTGACTTGGTCTTTGACTGAAAGCTTGGCTTGGGATCTTCAAGTATGAGAAACAATTTTTTTGACAAATTGATGTATTAAAGATCCAAAATCCAATGTACTTGATTTATCTAAAGAGCCTAGAGAGATAGTTTTGAGACCATCAATGCTTTAGGCATTTGATGAACATGGGAAAGGGTAGGTTGTTTGGCAATCCTGGATGGAAAGTGGAGGGGTTAAGCATAGGAAAAACAGAGTACTGAGGTTATGAGTGTGAAAATGGGAAAATATGAGTGACATGAGCCCATGAGGGGCCTTCTAGGAGTGGTAGGCTAACCAAGGAATGACAGAGTAGTAAAATGATGAAAATTTTGTTTTAAGGATAATGAAGGAAGTGAGATTTCTAAAACTCACAATATTCATGAATCTTGTTAAAACAAGAAATCTAGGAAATGTATTTAGTCATCTACAAAATAGAAAAATTTACTGATGACTAACAGTGGCTCCACTTGGGGAGGGCAGCTCCTTTTCAGGAGGTGTCCAGAACTTCAGATATCAAATCTCTGAGTTTATGAAGACCAGTGCCTCATCCATTGGGCAAATTTTTCTTCTTTCATTTGCAGATGCTTCTCTTGAAGCTATGATCTCAAAATCTGAAAGACATGTTTGCTTCGAACTCATCTCTACCTACCCATAATACCTTTTCCTATCATTTTTTCTTCTTGTGGGTGCACTTGGACCAGAAAACCCTTGATATTATTTTCTTTTGAAAGCAAAATAATCTATCTACTTGTACCCTTATTACTTCCAAGGGTTCAGATTATGCTAGTGAACTCTTTTATTCTCTACCTAGACTATTCATCTGTCAAGATTAAGCTGTTTGACAGGCTTCATTCTCTAATTTACTGACATGAAATATAAAACATGATTTAAACCAGGATTAAGCTATCTGATTTACCATGGGCTGTGGCATTGGGACAAGCTACACACAGACATTATTTTTGTACAAAAAAAAACTAGAAAGTATGAGGGTTGTGTTTCATCATTTGTTAATCATCCCTATCTTTCTCTTTGGTTCAGATTTGAGCATTGAGAACCAATATATTTTCTCCTAATCTATTCCTACTGACAAGTCAAGCTTAAATGATTTGACAAGCCTTCTTTCACTAACCTAACAACAAAAATTTAAAACAAGTTCAACCATGATTAGGCTAGATGACTGAACAAGAGTCTCTTTCCTAACAAGTAGTGGCATTTAGGCTTGCACACTTTTAGTAGTACTCTTTTTGGGTACGGGGCTGTACCTCTTTTTCAAATCTGCCCTCTTTTTCCTTATTTCTTTGTTTTTGTGTCTTTTTGTTTTTATGATCTCTTATCATGCAATGTTACATACAATGAATGAAAGCTTGAAAATAGGAATCTTGACCAAGATAGTGCTTGAGCATCCTGTCATTGACAGGATCTCAAAGTAACTCTTCTCCATTTAGCTCTTGTAAACAGAAGACCTTGTTACCTCCATTTGAATGCACGGTATAAGGATTTTTCCACATATTTTCAAACTGACCATGTTCTCCTTTGTATTTTCTCCTCGAGTCTTTCTTCCAAAATTTTCTTTTGTTAAAAATCCTTCTTAGGTGAAAAAGGTATTCTTCATTAGTTTTAAAATAGACAATAAAGTCATCAATGTATGTCATAGTGAAATAACTCAAAACAGGAGCCATGACCCTTTGAAAAATAGCTTCCACTCTCCTCAACACAGAAGGCATTTGATCAAACATGTAGGTGCCTCAAGGTGCTTTGAAGGTGGCTTTATGCTGATTAATTGGAAGTGTTATCGCTTGATTGTAACCTGAAACACTACCAAGAAATCACATCTTGTTAGAAAATCTTTGTAGAGTATGATTTATCTTGGGAAAAGAGTATTTTTCCTTCATGGAGGTTTTGTCTAGGTACCTAAAGTCTATACATAGCCTGTTTCCCTTTGCTTTCTTTCTTACTGACACAATTTGCTCAAAAGCTTCTTGGTCTCCCTTGAAAGGAAACCTTCTTTGAATAATATTTGTGTCACCAGGATTTAAATTTTCATTACCATATACAAAAGCATCTTGAAACTCTTTGCACAGTCTTATGCATTTATATTTTATGTGAGGTGGCAAATTTTTGGATAACTTAATCATTTTGGGTTTTTCTAGGTTGCCTACGTTATATTCCTCTATATCAGTCTCGGTAGATACTAGTTTAGGCTCCTTAACAACATTTTTGGAATTCAAAAACTCTGCTGAAGTGACAAAACCTTTTGGTGATGAGTTGTCTTTGTATTGAAAGACCTTAAGGTTATTTTTATCCAGGTTCCTAGAAAGCTCTGCTATATGAAAGTATTCTAGTATTTTTACATTGGCAGAAGGGAATGGTTCTATTTTTGATGTTTTTTCTTCATTGGAGTGACCTTGTTCAGACTCTAAACTTGGTTTTGGTTTTTCAATTTCATTTTTTAGTTTGCAGAAAGTTAAGTTCAACTTTTCCATCATGTTGTTGTTTCGGGCTGCTAGAGTTTTGGCTCTTGAGTTCTTCATACATTGCCTAGTTTGACTGTTGAGGTATGTCTGGATCTATCTAAAATTCATTTAAATGTTCATCAAGGTCTCCTTCATTATATTAAATGAATGAGTCAAGATCCGAATATATGGAATAAAGAGGTGTGTTATTTGGCCTTTCTTGGCTGCTAACCATAAACTTCATGTGTGGTTCCCGATACAATCTCCTTGTTCGGTTAAAAACAGGGATGGTAGCATAAGACATGTCAAGTTGGAGGTTCCCTTGAAGCTTGGCTCCCCATTATCTGGATAAAAGAATGCCATACTTGGGGGGAATGTCATATACTACTATGTCCATAACCAGGCCCTTAGCAGGGATTTGTGCCAAATTGACACATAAATCCTTGATTAGGACGAAACAATTGATCCTACTTGAATCAAAAGAATACATGTCTTTGCAAGGTTTGGTTATTTCTAGGCCTAACCTATCTGTTACACCATTTTTTGGTCATCTAACTTATTATCATTAGATGGACCCAAGTACACCATGTAAGACCAGTTTTACCCTAAGTAAAACCACTTTCACTATGTTAAAACAGGAAACCCCAAAAGGAAATATTAAACAAACCCATATTTGTTTGATTTTCCTCATGGAATAATTAATTAAACCATAATTTAATTTTTATTCCCAGTCATGTTTTAACCCAAAATCAAAGAAATTAACTAGATAAACCTTTATTTATCTTATGAATTTCTAGGAATAATTCAGCTTTGCACCTACGGGAATAGGAACACTCACCGGTTTACTATCCTGCATATTGAACCTCTGCAATATAGTCTCGACATACTTCCTCTGGTTTAACCAGAGCTTCCTCTTTGCTCGATCTCTCTTAATTTCCATACCCAAAATATAGTTTGCAGCACCAAGATCCTTCATGTCGAATTTGGAGAACAGTTGGGTCTTCAAATCTTGGATAATTTCTTTGTCATTTCCAATCAACAACATATCATCCACATACAAGACCAAATAAATAACACGGTCACCAATTAATTTAAAATAAACACATTGATCCTCCTTGCTTCTGGTGAATCCAAGTCCCCGTATATAGGTATCAAATTTCTGATACCACATCCTTGGTGACTGTTTTAACCCATAAAGAGACTTCTTCAACCTGCATACTAGTTCTTTCTTACCCTTCACCATAAAGCCTTCGGGTTGCTTCATGTAGATCTCCTCTTCTAGATCCCCGTGAAGAAATGTTGTCTTCACATCCATCTGTTCTATCTCAAAATCAAATGCAGCAGCAACAGATAAAAGTAATCTAATAGAAGTAACTTTGGCAACGGGAGAAAAAATATCACCAAAATCAATTCCCGGCACTTGGGAATAACCTTTTGCTACCAACCGAGCTTTGTATTTCTCCACCTTGCCTTCTACATTCATCTTCTTCTTAAACACCCATTTTCTCCCGATGGGCTTCCTTCTAGCCGACAACTCCACCAGATCCCATGCATCGTTTTTGTGCAAGGATGCCATTTCATCGACCATGGCCTCCTTCCAGAGTTTTCCATCCTCTGAATCTACTGCCTCCCTGACAGTTCTGGGTTCATCATCAGTTATAGTTAAGGCAAAACCTGAACAGAAAGCAGATGGACTATACCTTTCTGGTTGCCTTCTTTCTCGAACTAATCTTCTCAAAGCTGGAGTTTGTGGCTCTTCATCTTCTGAGTCTTCTTCTGTTGTAGAGTCTGATTCATCCTCCTTTAGCTCAAACTCTATCTTCTCAGGTTCCTTTGGTATGACTTCATGTGTAACAACATCTTTTACCTCTCTAAACACCACATCATGGCTGTACACAACCTTCCTTGTTTCTGGGTTCCAAAGCTTGTAACCCTTTAAACCATCCTTATACCCAATAAAGATGCACCTTTCAGATTTATTATCCAACTTGGTCCTTTTCTCCTTTGGAACATGTACATATGCATCACATCCAAATACCCTTAGATGTGAAAGAGAGGGTTTCTTACCAGTCCATACCTCGTGTGGGGTCTTATCCTCGAACGCTGATGAAGGTGATCTGTTAACTAAGTAACATGCAGTCTCCACTGCCTCTGCCCAGAATTCTTGTCCTAACCCGGTACCACTGAGCATGCTTCTTGCCTTTTCCATCAGTGTTCTGTTCATTCTTTCTGCAACTCCATTTTGCTGCGGTGTGTATGGAGTAGTCTTATGTCGTGCTATACCACACTTCTTACAGAACTCTTCAAATTCATTCTTGCAGAACTCCCCACCATTATCTGTCCTCAACGCCTTTATCTTCTTCTCTGTCTGATTTTCCACCAGAGCCTTAAATTCTTTAAATTTGTCAAAGACTTCAGATTTCTTCCTCAAGAAATATATCCATGTGTTCCTTAAGAAGTCATCTATGAATGAAACATAGTACACAGATTTTCCTAGTGACGAAACTGACACAGGTCCAAACACATCACTGTGCACAAGTTCTAATATTTTGTTTGCCCTCTTAGCACCAGAAGGAAAACTCACTCGATTCTGCTTCCCATATACACAATGTTCACAAAAATCGAAATCCAGAGAGCAATTAGACATACCTTCTACCATACCATTTCTGTGCAGTATCTGAAGGCCCTTCTCTCCAGTATGTCCAAGCCTTTGATGCCATAGCATGGTCTTTTCTCCAGAGACAGCTAGGCTTTCCGCTCCACTTTCAGGAACCATAGAACTGTTACACCCATCAATAACAGTGCTACCTTGTAGCTTGTACAGAGTTCCAGTCCGTACTCCCCGCATTAGTACCAGTGCTCCCCGAACCATCTTGCAGGCATCTTTCTCGAACACTGTTTTTACACCTGCATCATCCATCTTGCTTACAGAAATTAGATTTCTGGCCAATGCAGGAATATGCAGAACACCAGGAAGTGTTCTAATCCTTCCACCTTGCAGCTTCAGCTTTACCTTTCCACGTCCGATGATTCTGGCCCTCCTATCATCCCCTAGGAAGACATCACCACCATCATATTTCTCATACTCGCAGAACCACTCCCTATGGGAAGTGAAGTGAAAGGATGCACCTGAGTCAATCAACCATGACTCATGATCTACATGTGTATTTGAAGAAGAAGCCAAATACACATCCCCACCTTCATCCGAGGTGGTTTTTGCCTCTGCAGAAGGAGCATCATCAGATCCCTTTCCTTTCTCGGGAGCTTTAGATCTACAGTCCTTTTTGTAGTGCCCTTCCTTTCCGCATTTCCAGCACACCTTTACAAACTTTCCAGGAGATTTAGATCTCCCTCTAGATTTAGATCTCCCACTCGAAACCTTATTCTTGTTTCTATTATGGGACCTTCCTCGTACAGATAAGGCATCTCCATTCTGACCCTCCATATTTCTCCGTCTCATTTCCTCCGATAGCAAGGCTGAGACAATGTCATCAAAGTTCAAGGTAGTTGTATTGCTACCTATTGCAATAACCACACTGTCCCATGAGTCTGGTAGAGAACACAACAAACTGATGCACTTATCTTCATCTGAGATTTTAATATCAACAGATGACAGCTGACTTACCACAGTATTGAAGGCGTTCAGATGCTCATCATTGGAATTCTCCATCCTTCATCCTCAAGTTATACAGCTTTTTCCGCAGGAACAACTTATTCACCAGAGACTTAGATTGGTACAAAGTCCCAAGTTTTTCCCACAAATTCTTCGCTGTAGCTTCCCGAGATACATTCAACAATACTGAATCTGAGACACACAACCGTATTGTGCTCTTAGCCTTCCGATCCAGTTTCTTCCAGTCTTCATCTGACATTGCCGTTGGTTTAGTACCTGGATCTACCGCAATCCACTGATCTTTATCCACCAACAGATCTTCCATCTTGAGCTTCCACAACTCAAAACTCTGACCATTAAATTTCTCGATCTCTATCTTTCCATCGCTCGCCATCTTC
>CM076571.1:779032014-779234067 GCA_034641835.2 Pinus albicaulis
ATTGTGGTGGAGGAAATATGGCGCATACTAGATTTCCTTCTAACACAAACAATTGAATTGCCAACAACAACATAGCAATGCGAAAGAAATCTAGTGCACAGTAGTTTCCTTCTAACGCATATACAACCACATTGTCAATAAACTCACAGAAGGGTGAAAGAAATCTAATTTATGCTAGATTTCCTTCTAGCACAAACACAAACACATTACAACATTTCTAGATAAAAGAAATCAAGCACATTGTAGATTTACTTCTACCACAAACAAAAGCATATTGTCAACAACCACATTGCAGTGAAAAAGAAATCTAGTGCATGCTAGATTTCTTTCGAGCCAAAATTGAAGCATGTTGCCAACAACAATATTGCAAGTTGAAGAAAAGCTAACACGTGCTAGATTTACGCATATCACAAAAACACAACAACATTGTAGGGTGAAAGAAATGTAGCGTATTAGATTTGCTCCCAGCATAAACAAAAGCATATTGCCAACAACAACAATGCAAGGAAAGAGATATCTAGAACAACTACTATCACAAACACGAGCACATTTCCAATAACAACATCGCAAGGTAAAAGAAATTTAATGCATGTTAGCTTTACATGTAGCACAAATACAAGAATACTACCAACAACAACATTTCATGCCAAAAGAAACCTAGCGCATGCTATATTTCCTTCTAACACAAACACAAGCACATTGCCAAGGTGAAGGAAATCTAACACGTGCTAGATTTCCTTCTATAATAAACAACCAAATTGACAACAACAATATTGTAGAGCAAAATAAATCTAGCACAACTTCTAGCCCAAACACAAGCACATTTCCACATTGCCAAGGTGAAGGAAATCTAACACGTGCTAGATTTCATTCTATCATAAACAACCAAATAGACAACAACAATATAGCAAAGCAAAAGAAATCCAACATGTGCTAGATTTATGCATAGCACAAACACAAGCACACAACAACATTGTAGGGTGAAAGAAATCTAGCATGTTAGATTTGCTTCCAACATAAACAAAAGCATATTTCCAACAACAACATTGCATGGAAAGAGATATCTAAAACAGCTTCTATCACAAACACAAGCACATTTCCAATAACAACATCACAAGATAAAAGAAATTTAATCCATGTTAGCTTTACATGTAGCAGAAATACAAGCATACTACCTGTTGGGTGTGGAGCCTGATTATCTTCTTTATTTTGTATCACAGCGTTGGACCCTTGTTCTTAACGGGCTGGCAACGCCGCCTGTAATTAAATGCTTCTTGGGGGTCCAAGGGGGGGTGGCTGCGACTTTATGGAGCCCCCACCCCCCCCCCCGCAGGAGGTTTCGGGGGCAGCACCCCCGAAGATAAAAATAGATGTAAAATTGCCTTGTAAAAGTATTTTAAATTCTAGTCAATGAGGGTCGTTCATTAGGCAGATGATCTTACAATAGAAGTTATGTTTAACTTACAGTTTTTTGTCCTAGAAGGCAACCCCTCGCTTTGTATGAGGGTATTGTATTGCGGTTGTGTATTGTATGTGTATTCTCAGAGAGAGAAACAGATAGGGATACTGAAAGAGAACAGATGATCTTACAGTAGATCTGTTGTAGGTTGTGTCTCTTCATTTTTTTGGATAATAGAAAGGAAGGACTGGTTGTTTGGGGTGGACATAGCCCAAATTGGGTGAACAACGTATATCTGTGACTCTCTGGTTTTATGTGTTTTGTGTGTTTGTGCTTTCTGCATATTTTATGTGTTGCATTTCTCTGTAAAATATAATTTTCTAACACTACCAACAACAACATTTCATGCCAAAAGAAACATAGTGCATGCTATATTTCCTTCTAACACAAACACAAGTGCATTGCCAAGGTGAAGGAAATCTAACACTTGCTAGATTTCCTTCTATAATTAAAAACCAAATTGACAACAACAATATTGTAGAGTAAAATAAATCTAGCACAACTTCTAGCCCAAACACAAGCACATTTCCAATATCATTGCCAAGGTGAAGGAAATCCAACACATGCTAGATTTCCTTCTATCATAAACAACCAAATAGACAAAAATAATATTGCAGAGAAAAATAAATCTAACACGTGCTAGATATACGCATAGCACAAACACAAGCACACAACAACATTGTAGGTTGAAAAAAATCTAGCGTGTTAGATTTGCTTCCAACATAAACAAAAGCATATTACCAACAACAACATTGCAAGGAAAAATATATCTAGAACAACTTCTATCACAAACACAAGCACATTTCCAATAACAACATCGCAAGGTAAAATAAATTTAATGCATGTTAGCTTTACATGTAGCACAAATGCAAGCATACTACCAACAACAACATTTCATGCCAAAATAAACCTAGTGCGTGCTATATTTCCTTCTAACACAAACACAAGCACATTGCCAAGGTGAAGGAAATCTAACACGTGCTAGATTTCATTCTACAAAAAGCAACCAAATTGACAACAACAATATTGTAGAGCAAAATAAATCTAGCACAACTTCTAGCCCAAACACAAGCACATTTCCAATAACATTGCCAAGGTGAAGGAAATCTAACACGTGCTAGATTTCCTTCTATCATAAACAACCAAATAGACAACAACAATATTGCAGAGCAAAAGAAATCTAGCATAGTTTCTAGCCCAAACACAAGCATATTTCCAATAACAACATTGCAAGGTGAATGAAATTTAATGAGTGTTAGCTTTACATGTAGCACAAATACAAGCATACTACCAACAACAACATTGCATGCCAAAAGAAATCTAGTGCATGTTATATTTCGTTTTAACACAAACACAAGCACATTGCTAGTAAGAACATTCCAAGGTGAAGGAACTCTAACACATGTTAGATTTCCTTCTATCATAAACAACCAGATTACCAACAATAACATTTCATTGTGAAAGTTCCTTCTAGCATGTCAATAAAAATATTGCAAGGTGAAAAAAATGTAAGGTGTGCTAGTGTTGGAAATATTGAGAGGGGGGTTGAATCAATATTTCTTTACAATTGTTATATTATGACAGTTAAAATCATCAGTTAAACCAAAACACAAGATGTGCAACAAGAAAATAATTTTATTAATGAATTTGAGGACTCTAAAAACCCAAGCTCCAACTTGTACAACAAAGTCTTTAACTCCTTCAAGGCTTCAACCCTAAACGAGTACTCTAATATTCAACTACAAATCCAAGCTCCAACCTTGCATGACGACTCCAATCCTCTAAGGATCCAACCCTCTCAGTTTGCTTCAATCCCTTAAGGTGACTTCAATATTGCTTCAAGCCTCCATCAAAAACTTCAAATACTTCTAAAAAATGTATCCAAGATAGGTCTGCAAAGTGCTCTCAAATCTACCTCTACGAAAACTTTATGTCCGCTTCAGTAAGGCTTTTTATGGTTGCACCAACAAAACATGTCTTCAAGTACTGGTCTTCAACTATACTCCAACATTGATTGCTTCAACAAAACAACTCTTCAAGTGTTGGTCTTCAACTATGCTTCAAGAGTGACTGTTGTTTCAACAAAGGCTTGAAGAATGCTCAATTAGTGTCATAATGAATGCACTCTACTTTCAACTCAAAATATGCTCAAAGTATGTTATCATTTTATCATTCGACGAAGGTGTCTCCTAGGCTCTTCATGTGTGCTTTAAAGAATGTCCCTCGATATGCAAGAATTACTTTACTTTTGTTTCAAATCTAACTTGATATGTTGATCAAGCCTCTCAAGGTGTAGTATTCCTAATGCAAAAATTAGCAGTGATAACAAAAGCATGCAATAAACCCAACACAAATATTTTTCAGTGAACGCCCATAAAACAGAAATGCTCCAAAACACCAAAATGGGCAAATTTTATTATAAGATCTCGCTGGAGTACAATATAAAATCTAATATTCAACTACAAATCCAAGCTCTAACCTGGTCTTTCACAAGGGTCCAACCTTGTATGAGGACTCCTATCCTCACATATTAATTCAAGCTCCAACCTAGTTTCTCACAAGGCTCCAACCTTGTATGACGACTCCAATCCTCTAGGGATCCAACCCTCTCAATTTGCTTCAATCCCTTAAGGTGACTTCAATACTGCTTCAAAACTCCATCAAAATCTTCAAATACTTCTAAAAAATGTATCCAAGATAGGTCTACAAAGTGCTCCTAAATCTACCTCTACAAAAACTTTAGGTCTGCTTCAGCAAACTTTTATGGTTGCGCCAACAAAACATGTCTTCAAATGTTGATCTTCAACTATGCTCCAAGGATGACTGCTCCAACAAAACAAGTCTTTAAGTGTTGGTCTTCAACTATACTCCAAGGATGATTGCTTCAACAAAACAAGTCTTCAAGTGTTGGTCTTCAACTATGCTTTAAGAGTGATTATTGTTTCAACGAAGGCTTGAAGAATGCTCAATTAATGTCGTCATGAATCCACTCTATTGTCAACTCAAAAGATGCTCAAAGTATGTTATCATTTTATCATTTGATGAAGGTGTCTCCTAGGCTCTTTGATGAAGGAGTTTCTTAGCCACAATCAATGTTGAGCCATTTTATTAATATGTTGGGAAAGAGTACAAATGAGGTGCTGAAAAGATTGCACTTGGGCGAGGTGCTGAAAAGATTGCACCTGGGCCTGCTCAAAGCAGGCTGAAGGACAGCTCAAACCCAAACAAAAACTCTTGTCGGAAACTACTCTGCATGGCTCAATGACTGCGTTGTTCTGCCAGAAATGCTGCTGCTAGTTGACTTCAGGTTGCTAGTTGGCCTAGCTCCCGTGCTTGGAAAATTCTAGGAATTTGGGAAGGTGATCCTTGCCCAAAACACAGAGAAACCCAGAAAAGGTTTCCTCTAATTCCAGCCTTCAAAATTTGACCCTTTTTCCCCTAGCACCTATAGTTGATGGCTGAGTAGGGGTTGCGTAAATGAGTTGATCTGCTACTCAGAAAATTATGGGATTTTAACCACAGATTCTACTCAAGAAACCCAAAAAAACCCAAAAAGGGTTCGTACTAGTTTTGACTTCAGAAAATTGGCCCTCTTGGGCTTGGCTCACCCAATTGCTGGGAAATTCAAAATCCTGCCTGGCACTGTTGGTAGATGTCTCCAAAATGCTGCCAAAATCCTTGGTAAGAGGTGGCTAGCCTCCCCTCCAAATCCTCCAGTTGAACTCCTCTTCTCTCCCACACTTCTACCACTTCCTCACCATTGTATAGCGCAATCACTACGCAGTCTTTGTTGCCTCTATGCAATCCTGAAGGGACTACACTCTCTGTTGCCTTTACGTAGTCCTGACGGGACTACACACTCCTATTGTCATTGGTGTTTCAATCCCTCACCCAAGGGTGGAACTCCTCTCCTGAGAGAGCACTCGAAGTCCCTCAAGGATGAGGTTGGGATCTCCACTCGAAGAACAGCACTGCAAACTTGGCTAAACAGCTCAAACGTGCTCTAGTCAAAATGACAAGAAAAAATTTGATGAATGAATGAATGGTTTCTATGGTTGCCCTCATCCCCTTTTTATTCTTGTGAAACCCTAACAATCCTTAAAACCCTAATAATCCCTTGGGTCCACATGAGTTGCGTTGTCCACTTGGCCCCTTGGGCTCCACATAAGTCGCATTGTCCACTAGGCCTCTTGGACCCACATGAGCTGCGTTGTCCACTAGGCCTCTTGGACCCACATGAGCTGCGTTGTCCACTTTAACTCTAAGAAAGTGGTTTTATTATAAATGTTGGGTTTATGGGTCCCTTCACCCCTTTATTCTCCCACTGAACTTTAGAAAAGCAAAATTGGCAAACTTTAATATTCTAATTAGTTGTCCGCTAATTAGGAATATTACAGTCCTCCCCACCAAAACGTTGCTTGTCCTCAAGTAACGCATGAACAAGCCTCATCTCTAGTTGACGCTCCCCCCACTATCATTGCAAAATGTGCTTGGGTCCCGACGCGCCACTGAATCTTCCCTGTCCTCTACATCGCTCTAATATGAAGGGATCCCTCAATGCCAGGTTCCCAAGCCATCATATCCAATATAAAGCTCCACCTGCTCCGCTCACCATCCAAGAAGTCCATCTTGCCCACTCCAAGAGTAAACCCTCGAAGATACCACCTAATCCCTACAGAGGTAGTGTATCGCTCACATGAGCTCCTCCTGCTATCATCTCGCTAACCAACCTACCATACTAATGAAGTCCCCCACTCCATCAGTGACTCGTTAAAGCCCAATGGAAGGTCTACATGATCCCCCCATGTAGTATGCAGCTCACCTATGCAGCTCACCCCTAAAGGTTATTGAGTTGTGTAGAGTTGTAATGCTCGAGTCCCCTGCTAGTCTTGTAGAGGTGCCACCATGTTGATGTTGTGCCACTCTGACTGTGAGATACCCCTTATCAGGTGCAAACCGTATCCCTTTCTCCTGGGGCCTTGTGGCAAAAAATATGTGTAGGCCAAGCTCATCCTGCCCGAGCATCCCCATGATGCTGATATCTACCCGCCCACTGTCGATCATGACCCTGAGCAACAACATGATAAGTTTGCCTCGCCATGTAGTGGAAATCTCAGTGCTCCCCCACGTGTCAAACCCAAAGTGGACTGGATCATCGTCTGCTCTGTCCCTGCTCATCACAAAGTGGAGTGATCCAGCTACCCAACAGATCCCTGGATCCCCCAACTATACTGGGATCTCCCAAATCCAACTCCTCTCAGGATGTCATTGTGTAACGCTGCTACCTGCTAGAACCCATCTGACCCTCAGCTCTGACCCCTATATGTATCCCCTGGGTAGACTCCAAGTATCAGGAGTCTGTCCGACGCATGCATACCTATCCTACCCCTGCCAAACCTTGTAGTAAAATATGTTGTCCCAACTCCTGATGATACATCTGGACACTGCTCGGAGTCTGGGTACCCTCCTGTAGATGAAGTCTACCATCCACCGTCCCTCAAATGTGAGCCTAGGGGTGGAACATATGCGACCTTAGCAATCAACCACGCCATCCCTAAGCCGATATCCGTCAACTCGTGCACCTACCAAGTGTCTCAATTGGAGAGTCTCCTTCTGGATCATGACACACGGTATCTCATCTGACTGCCTAGGGTGAGCCTCCCATGCCCTGTTGCCTGATTGGAGGGTGTCAAGGGGCAACAACCAAACAATTCGCATCCGAAACCCACACTAGAAGATGAGGAGTGGGTATGTCCCAAAGGGTGTGCTCAAGAGTATACCTGAATGCTCAAGAGTAATCCTCCAGACGACACTCCCTCTGCCTCGGATCTACTGATAACACCCTCGTAGCCATGTCTCTATTAAACATGGTGTCTCCAGATGCTCAACAATATCCTCATCAATCCTAGGTGAGTTGCATCCCAGGGTACACCTAATGCCCCTATCCATAAGTCCCCTTGGAGGCAACGCTCCAAGTGCCTGTTGTGGCATATCATGGGTCACTGCATACCACGAAGTGTCTCTGCACTCCTCATTGTGCCACTGTATGTTGCAACCTGCCCCTGTACACCACCAGATACTGCCGGCTACAGCTATACCATCATGTATCATCATGTATCCCTCATGTGTCACTGCACTTGTCACTCCCCACATGTACCCAACACAATGTGAGGCACTCCTACTCCACAACACGATCTGACATACTACAACACACCCCCATGCATCTCCATGCTCCTCTACAAGCCACTACTCCTTGTTGCATAGCCCTGCACACCCCTAGATGTTATGGTCTAACATCGGGTTTGTACGAATCAGTCTGCATCCCTCTACATAACACTGGACCCTATGACATGACTTTGTGTAGTCCTGCATATCAGTGCCTACTACCATCCCACCTTGTAACATATAGTATCCTGCATGGCCAAAATATCCACCACTTTGCTAGTAACCCCCCATAAGGTGGGCTACATCTCCCCATCTACTCTAAAGGATCGGAGCGGCCCAACTTCTCACATGCCAATTACAATGACATCACTGCTCCTATCCTCCATAGCTCAAGTGTACCATATACCCATGAGAAAGCATCGTCTCTACGTACTGCCCTGTCTGATGGCTTGCCGATGCCACCTCCTCCAACCAACTCCTGCCAAAGTAGGCTAATCACCTTGTGACTCCACGCACGGTCGATATGCTGAGATAGCTCCTGAAAAGGGTGTATCCTCATGTCGAACCATCTTGTCACTAGGGATGTCTGGGGCTCTGATAGAGATCTAAAAATGTGTATGCGCCCAAACATCAAACCCATTGCGCAACAACTACCATCACCTACCGACTCTATGATGTGATAGGAAATCCCACCTGGAATCCAACAGTAATCTGGTCCTCGTGTCCCTCTGGTAATCCATGGACTCAGCTGAAATGTGGCCATGGATGTATCCAACTGCCTAGCCTACTCCATGGGGTACTAGCTCAGTACCTCTCGCCATCCAACCTCGATAGAGGAATCGAATGCAAGAATCCCCGCACATAGAACAATCCCTCCATCCTGCTAGTGTTGCACCCTGCCAGCTCATGTCGCCTCATCTCACCATCCTAGTCAACATATGAGATCTGACTAGGTGGCTTAGTCTCTCTCTTTCCAATGGGAAGAGGTGACCCAACAGTGTTGCTAGCCCCGTTTATGTATGCCTGAAGGGGGCTGCTCTGACACTCCCATGTGCTTTCTAGTTGTACCATTAAGGAATCCAACCATTCCCCAATGTGGGCCAACTTGGCCACTGACTCGACACAAACCACTCTCATGCCCTCTAGTTCTTCGTTTTGCAAACAAAATAGCCTCTCGTACTAATGTGGCCTTCCCTTTAAAAGCTAGAAGGTCGGCTTGAAGTTGATGGCGCTATTGTGTGCGACCATCGTCCAATACCTCTGTATCTCCTAGCGCCTCCTCAAAGGCTAGCCCAAAGAATGGCTACACACCCTCCTCTATAGACACTTCAACACACAAGGCATGCTCACTAGTTAGTTGCATGTGATTGTCATCCGACAATTTTGTCATAGACCTGGAGGCCTCTGTACCTATCGGCTCCTCAACAACAGTGGAGTTGTCTCACGACAGCTAATCAACATGTGATGCATTGCTATCATCAAAGAACTCGGTCACAACCCCAGATACCCCATCAATGGATACCTCAACAATGGGTGGTGTCTCACTAGCGATTGTATGTTCAGTTGTCTCCTTGCCAACTACAGTCCCTTCAACTACTCTTTCATCTTCTTCCTTAATCCGTCTCACCATCCCTGCATTATTCCACCGAATTCCCCCTGATTTGTGCCTGTCTTTTAGTTCACGAAACTCCCAAAAAGAGAGGGTCGCTTGAGTGTCATTTCCCATTGATTGGTACACCCGCCAAATAACTCCACATCAGCTGCAATAATGTCCTGATTCACAATTGTTGCATGAATCAATTTCTTCCCCGAATTAACGATAATTTGTTGAACCCTAATCACCTCATTCAAGGTTACTGCCATGGCGTCTGAGTTTAACCTTTATTCTTGGCTCGTCATAGAATGAGGGTTTCCCACAAGTTGAGCCAAGATTATGCTCTAATACAGTAATATCCCAAATGGGAAAATGATAGTAATACAAGCAATGATAGACTAAAATTACAGCAATAAGGAAAACACCATTAAAACTCAAAATTTGGAGCCACAATCACTGCTGAGCCATTTTATTAATATGCTAGGAAAGAGGACAAATGAGGTGCTAAAAAGATTGCAACTGGGCCTGCTCAAAGCAGGCTGGAGGACATCTCAAACCCAAACAAAAACTCTTGCCGGAAACTATTCTGCATGGCTCAATGACTATGTTGCTTTGCCTAGAAATGTTGTTGTTGGCTAATTTCAGGCTGCTAGTTGGCTTAGCTCCCGCGTTCGAAAAATTATAGGAATTTGGGAAGGTGATCCTTGCCCAAAACCCAGAAAAACCAAGAAAAGGTTTCCTCCAATTCCAACCTTCAAAATCTGACCCTTTTCCCCCAGCGCCTCTAGCTGTTGGTTGAGTAGGGCCTGCGTAAATGAGCTGCTCTGCTGCTCATAAAATTTTGGTATTTTAACCACTTAATCTACTCGAGAAACCCAGAAAGGGTTCGTCCTAGTTTTGACTTTGGAAAATTGGCCCTCTTGGGCTTGGCTCACCCAATAGTTGGGAAATTCGAAATCCTGGCTGGAATTGTTGGTAGATGTCTCCAAAATGCTGCCAAAAACCCTGGTAAGAGGTGGCCAGCCTCCCCTCCAAATCCTCTGGTTGAACTCCTCTTCTCTCCCACACTTCTGGCACTTCCTCTCCACAGTACTGCGCAATCATTGCGCAGTCTCTGCTGCCTCTATGCAGTCTTGAAGGGACTACGCTCTCTGCTACATTTACGCAGTCCTGAAGGGACTATGCACCCCCGCTGCTGCTGGTGTTTCAATCCCTCACCAAAGGGTGGAACTCCTCTCCTGAGTGGGCACTCGAAGCCCCCCAAGGATGAGGTTGGGATCTTCGCTCGAAGACACCCATGTGTTGAACAGCACTGCAGACTTGGCTAAATAGCTCAAGCGTGCTTTAGTCAAAATGACAAAAAGAAAATTGATGAATGAATGAATAATCTCTATGGCTGTCCTCATCCCCTTTTTATTCTTGTGAAACCCTAACAATCCTTGAAACCCTAATAATCCCTTGGGTCCACATGAGTTGTGTTGTCCACTTGGCCCCTTGGGCTCCACATAAGCTACATTGTCCACTTGGCCTCTTAGACCCACATGAGTTGTGTTGTCCACTTTAACTCTAAGAAAGTGGTTTTATTCTTATGGGTCCCTTCACCCCTTTATTCTCCCACTGAACTTTAGAAAAGCAAAATTAGCAAACTTTAATATTCTAATTAGTTGTCTGTTAATTAGGAATATTACACTCATCTGACCACCAATAAAGTTGATGTGTAGGTTAGCAGAACCATTTTCGTGCATCCCCTATTTTTTTTGTCTAGACATGGTCTCAAACTTCCTTTTCTCTGAAAACCAGATTTGTTCCATTACCATAACCTTGTCACTTGTATTTCATGTTTATAGTTTTTCATTGTTTTCCATCATACTTGTTTGAGATCATTAAAGTTTGATGAACCTATTCAGGGAACTGCTTATCATTTCACATCATAACTTTAAATACACGGTAGAAGAATGGTAGACTTTCTTATATCTATTTGTCATTGCCTTTGGGTTTTTCCATTGGGCTTGGTGGTGATTATGGGATGGTAAATCAGCTAACACAATTTCTCTTTATTGGTATTTTCCATTGATTATTTTACATGACTGTATGTCTCTTTACATTTGGTTGAATGCAAGAGTAAATTGTCCATGATCAATACAAAAGCCATAATCCTGGAGATTGTCTTCACTTGTGATCTCCCATTTGATGAATTTCTGAAGTATAGGACAAAAGGAAAAGGTTTGAGTAAACCTACAAGTTGGAGTGTTACCGCCATCATTGTCTCATTGACTTTGTCCTCTCGAGAGTCTTTTCTGACCCCATATACCCATTTGCTTTGGGAGGCACTGATGCCACCTTACAACCACCATAAAAAGGCAATAGAAAACTATTTTGTTTTTTTTCTCTGCGAGTCTCAAAATTTCAGCAGTCTTCCAATATGTCCTAGAGAGTCTAGTAATGACTTTGTTTGGATTTCTACACTAGACTTAAAATTGTTTGTATAAATCTGCATATTACATCCATATACCCAATGTGTGGGCTTCCTTCATAATAGCTACCCTAGTGCCATGGCATGTGGCTTGGAGCATTCCCTTTGCCCCCACTCTGTTCCATCATCATTTCACACGACACCTGCCATTTGATGGATGTACCATGGACCTGTCACCCCCTTAGAGGTTGAAACCACCTCATAGAGTCATTTATTAACCTCTCTTGTTGAGCTTGGTAACACTTAAACATTTTAAAGCCCATTTGGACTATGAAGTGTCCACTTTTGCCCCTGGTTAGTAAGCTTATTTACTTAATTACACTAATGGATTGTTGGAAGGTGAGGAGGACTAATGTACTTTCTTTGTCAATTCTATGGAACAAAGCATATTCTGATCCAGTTTACACTAATCAGCTTATGAGCCATGCAAAGCAGGTCATTTTCTTTGTTCCATAGAACTGACAAAAAAAGTACATTAGTGTAGACTTTGTTCCATAATCTTTTCCTTAAGCATACACTAGGTGTAGACTTTGAGATTCCTAGGTACAAAGGAAAAAGTTGGGTGTTAAGGTTACAATTGAAGTGTTGGAGGAGTAATATCATTTCAGCCAGAGAAGAGACAAGGAGAAAATCTGCTCGTTGTAGAATGACAAAGTTGACACATGTTGTAGAGTGCATAGGCCTGGATACCATAGAGATAGGTAATTCAAAACTGCTCACACATAGATAAATGGTTACAAATAGAGGTAAGGGAATATTAGAACTGCAAACAAATGTTACCACTAAGAGGTGATGCAATGGAGAATGATCAACATGGAATGTTAGACCTAACAAGGCATATCTGATAGGCTCTATACGATGCTCAAGGCAATGGCCACTGCTACAAAGTCATGGCTCCAATACCACTATTGGGCTCACGAGAATGCAAGAGATGTTTAGGATAAACATGAGATTGCATAATATTAATCATATATACATATAAAGACAATTACATGTGACATTTGGATTATCCTTCCAAGGTCCCTTGGGATTGAGTCAAAGTGATGGTTCATGTTCCTCCACACCAACCCTAACGGATTAGGTGTCCAACAAATATAAATAAATAAATAAACACACCAAATAAAATATAATTAACTACATATGTACATAATCCAACCTGAATTCAATAAATCATTGAATGTTTATCTCTGTTTTATCTCTTGAAATTTTCTAGTTGTAGGAACATTCATTTGTTGCCCATGATGGGCGATTTATCTTTAGTGATAAGGAGTATGAAGGATGAAGCTCCCCTGCTAATTATTAATCTAATGCCTATTTTCCATCTTGTTAGATAAATTTCGTGTGGTTTTGACCAACTGGATTTCTTCCACATATACAAAGAACGCGACATGATTACTGATATATTATGAAAGGAGGGTTTACTTCTCCCAATGAATTCATACTAGTTGATTTCTTACAAGGGTGACACAAAGTTCATACATTTGATATTCTAGATGTTCCTCTAATGTCTTCACATTGATTCTTCTCAAACAATGAACAAACTTTTTTGCAGTTGATCTCTAAAATAAGCTTTTATTCGTTGTTTTATGTAAATATAATTTCTTTTTAAAAGTTTTTATCACATTGGTAATCCAACACTTCAATTGTAATCTTAACACCCATTTTTTCACTTTGTATCTAGGAATCTCAAAGTCTACCCCTAGTGTATGCCAAAGGAAACGATTATGGAACAAAGTCTACACTAATGTACTTTCTTTGTCAATTCTATGGAACAAAGCAAATTATCTGCTTTGCATGGCTCAGAAGCTGGATTAGAGTAAGCTAGATCAGAGTATTCCATGGAACAAAACAAATTACCTGCTTTGCATGGCTCAGAAGCTGATTAGAGTAAGCTGGATCAGATGTCGGCTTCTGCTTGGTTGTTTAGTTTCCTTGCAGAAATTTTTTTCATGCGTTGAGAATGCATCCACCAATATAGACAATAGTAGCAAGTGTATTTCTGACCATAATAACGAAGCTCACTTGTTTAATTTGGACTCGGCTCAAACTTTGCACAGCTCATAAAATGAGCTGTTTTAACTTGTGTGTGAGCCAAACTTGCTTCCTGTGAGTCTAACTCATTAGCAGTAAACTTCACTTGCAAGCACTTGTTACTAGATAGCCTGAACGCTGACTGGCAAGTAAGTGCTAAGTTTTTTTTGTAATTGTTCAGTGAGATTGACTCATGAGTCCGATGAACTACATGTTTGGATCATGCCATTATAAAAATCAAACAGATAATACCCATTCTACTCAGATTTTTGGCAAGATCTTCTGCAGGTTCTCTTTCATGTTTTTTTCCAAGGACTTGTAAACCTATGAAAGAGGAGCAGAGCAAGCAATTTTTTAAGAAAAACAGAAAGAAAACATAGGTGTAGAAATTTGAATAATAGTTAAATTATTCACCGAGATTATCCTGATTACACACTATTTGATCTTTATGCATAATACATAACCTCTTCTACCATTGATCATTAATTGCGGAAAATAAACAATCGCATGCGCACATTAAAACCACATAATCAATCACACATATAAACACAGGATTTATGGGAAAGCTTAAAGCTGAAAACCCCCAACTATCTGTATATTATAATGATAGAGTTCATGTAACAATAATAGCACTAAGCTCCTCAGAAGCTCTCAGCACTATCTCACATGCTACACACTACACAAGCTCAAATCTAGCAAGTCACATGCTCCAATCCTGTCCACCTGTTAGCCAGCGTCTACTGCGCAATCCAATATGGATAATCATGAGATCCAAGTTCGAATCCCACCAAGATGTACTGCGCAATCCTCATTGGCTTCTCCATCAATGTGTGGTGCAAGCTCATGCACCAGTATAGTCACAACTGATAGTCAACCTGCTCTTTCACCCACCTCCATCACTGATCTCCACTGAAACTGTCCATGCACTGAGTTAACTGATGTATTCTTTAGTTGATTTATGAGTTAATAATTAGTGAATTAATTAATAATTAATTCACACCACTCATCACTAGTGTATTAATCAGTTAGACTAAATAGTAAATACAACTAGTTCAACTATGTTTAACTGAGTTAAACTGAACACAACTCCATCAACTCCTCAATCAACTCCACCAAACTCACTCACATGAGTTCTAACTGAAGTCATCATGCAATAGCTCCACTTAGACCCTAGGAATAGTGTAATTCCTTCTGTCAGCTACATGTGCCACATCCAGGCATCAAACTGAAGTGCTCCAAGAGGATAAGATAATGTTTATAGTCCAAATATTATTAAGAGCTAATAATATTCGACATATTTATTTTTAGACTGGCAATCTAAAAATAGATTCTGCCTAGTATGTCTAAAAATAGAAGTCCATCTATTTTTCCAACTTGACCATCCCTCCACAAATAGCATCCTGCAACTCATAGAATCATGATCAACATGTCTAAAAATAGACATAGTCTAAAAATAGACTTTGTGCCAAAAATACCCTGCGGGCCCATTTAGTGAAAGCGACTTCTTTCCACTAAGCTCTGTCATCTTGTTGCATTCTCAACAATTGGCATATTCACAATTTGCACAAGATTTACCATGGAAACCCAAAATGGGCAAACCAGCTAAAGAGACAACAAACTTGCTTGGCTAGGAAAAGTACCTACCTAGAAGGAGCACTAGACACTTGGAGGAGGAAATTTGATCTCTGGAGTTCGGGACCATGCGATATGATGTACATGGTGTATGCATGAACCCTTGGTTGGTCCATGATGGACATGCACATCTGGAGGTAGCTTGCTCTTGATTTGTTAGACCTCAACTCCATGCTTAAGTGGCTTTATTCTTTGGAGCACTTGAGACCTTGTGACAACATGTTTCTTCTATGGCTTGTGACCTTGTGACAACATATCTGAGTTCTTCTATGGCTTGAGCGAAGTTTGTGGAACATATCTGAGTTCATTTGTGGCTTGATCCAAGTTCAGTGGTGACTAGACCGAAGTCCTGTGACAGTTAATCAAAGTCTGTAGCATAGATCCAAATATGTGGTCTTGTTCTAAGTCTTTCATATTGGTCTGAGATCTATACCATCTATCCAAGGTATGTCAAGGAGGTCTGAAACCTATATTTATCTCTGATCTGAATTGCTATCATTATATCAGCCCAATATCTATTCATTGTTTGAAGTCCGATCTTAAGAAAAGGTGTATTCAATCTTGTTTCCTTGTGGCATGATGAGAGGATCAACCTTTCCTTGGTTATCTTTGTTGGAAATTCAGTTGTGAATACTTAGCACTTGTGGAAGCCTTCATGGGTCAGTAAAGTCCTTGTCTTGATGTATTGTTGAAGAATCAATTCAAATGCTTAAATAACAATATACTCTGCTTTAAAATTTGCATATTCATGATCTATTTTTGTATGAGAAATTGTGCAACCACAAACAAGACAACTAGATCATTCTTTGGCACCACCTACACACGACAATGATCCAAACAGTTACATCTTCAATGTTGACTGGATAAAAATGTCACGGCCATTCAGAAATTTTCCTCGCCATGTTTCTCTCGAGAAACCCACCTTGCCTTAGCAGCCATTCCTGAGCCTGATGCCATCTCCAGTACCTAACATTTTGCACTACAATGCCCATACACTTTGCTATGAACTCCACCCGTACTAACCCCTGCTCTTGAATAATTTTCAATTTAAGTTGTAGTGTCAATGTTTCTTGAAAAAGAGTTGAAAGAAAGAAAAGATTATATTAATTTTCAATGGTAGCCAAAACCAGTTAATGTGACTAATTAAGTAGAAGTAAACAATTGAACCTAAAAGTTTGCCCAGTGATCACAAGTGCTGAAAAATGTTTATCTAGCCAAATATCTTGGTATTGGACCTTGTGCCAACTCAATAGTTGTAAATAAGGACAGCAAACAACAACTTTCTACACTCGTAACAGGAAAGCAGAGATAGAAATCACCAACCTTTAAGATATGAAAAAAAAAACTAAGAATCTGACAATTTTGATGCAAATAAATTTGGATGACACAACCTTTATCCAGGTTGCTCTGCTAATGAACCAACAAGCATAACAACTGGTTACCCAGATGGCTTCATGTATGGGAGTTAAGACTACCAGCATCTCAACACTAGCTCATGCCCTCCAACTGAAGATGGTTCGAACAGTAAGAAATGGGAATCATGCGCCTCTTGGTGAATATCAAGACACCCTATACCCCAGGGCCCAATCAAATACCAACTCATTCCAATGAAGAGGCCCAACAATGCAGCTAGGAGAATGAAATTGCCCCCACATCCCTCCATTGAGAATTCAGTCATTGATTCCCATATTATGACGGAATGCATCTTGTCCTAATATAGCATCAAAACTGCCCAAAAATCAAGTATGTGAGGCATGGCTGCACAGAAACGACGATAGCAGCAGTGATGGATTTATAACCTGGTATTTTTAAGTTTCTGAGAGATTCAACCATCCTTGGTTGGTTGTCTAGATATTAGTATATCAATTGACAATTATGCCTTTAACACTTTTAATTTTCATAATCTATGTTATGTCATGGACATAGTAGGATAAGCATGTTGTTTTCTATGAACTTGCTCATAGACACCAATTAGCCTCAGTATACAAAAGTGTTTGTTAAATTTTATTTGCAATGGCAAGAAGAGAAATGTTTTACTTATTGTGCCAATGATCAATGTGACCTTCGGGCAAAATTAGAAGGCTGAAGTCAAATCTGTTTTGAAATGTAGGTAAACGTTACTGTAAAGTAACAAACATCCTTATATGTGTGTCTTTCCCCATATTGAGATCATAAATTTTCATAAAAATATGGCAGATATGTATTCGGATCTATTTCCATTTCCATTTCCGCAACTTACATTAAAACAGTAGAGAAACATCATTGTTTTCTTTGAATGCTGGCAATGGCAGCATTCAAAGAAAACAGTCATTCAAGAAAAAGAAAGCGGGATACAGCAACCAAAAATTATAATGCGAATAATTTTAATTGTAACGTCAAAATCTTAAATACAGTGAATTATTTGGGCCTTGAATGGATTTCTATTCACTAATTTACCTGTTATGTAAAATGCATGGTTCAGGGGTCTCATTTCTTATCTTAAAACCCTCTGGCCCCCAATTCTTGTTCCATTGGTATTTCCTGCTTTGCCTCCAGTTTTCTGATTCTGGTATCATGAACCATAGCCTCCACGCACATTACCCGAGACCTATTAAAAAAGCCTAATATTTTGGAAATACTCGTTTGTCCTTGAATCACTGGAAGCCTCAATTCATAAGAGTTCATGATTCTTGGAACACCTATAGAGTTGCTAAATATAAAAAAATGTTAAAACATTCTAATCGACAAGCAAACACAAATATGAAGCCGACTCAAATAATTGATATGATACTTCAACCTTCTGAACTGTTATATAGTATTGTTGTACTATATAAATCATATATTTTAAATCCTGAACAATCTTCAAATTTAAGGGATTGGCCCTGACTGAAAAGGAAATATTTTAAAAGGACACTAGTATGATCCCCTGTCAAGTAATTGATGTGATACCTTAACCTTACGACCCCTTACATAATGTATGTTCTATTATATATGTTCATATATTTGAAATGTCAATCAAGCAAGGGATTGACCCGGACTGAAAGGACAATAATTTAAAAATAATGTCTTAAAATGCCTTATTTAGGTTCTGTGCCATCGTTGGAAGTCCTGATCAATCTTTATTTAACAAAGAGTTGTTTTTTTAAAGTCAATTCTTTCAGAGTTTACCTCTAAAGGTGAAATATTCAAGGATAAGGCCTTGAAAGGTAGTTGATGTCATCAATTCTTTTATAACAAAGAAGTAAACTTTCAGGATCAATATTTAGAGAATAAGCATTTGAATTTTGAAAGGCCCTATCTGATTCTTACAGATAGTAACTAATTATGTATATTTTATTAAAAAATTAAATATATCTATAAAACTATGGTTCATTGGTTTTCGAGACAGGGGAATGGCGGGGATGGGGACACACACAGAGCACATCCCCGATATTTTCAAGGGACAACAATTATACACACACAGTTGCTTCAAGCTTGTAAGCATAACAAGCTATACTTTAAAATATTATGCATAGCCCCTGCACTTGCCAATTCTGAAAAATCTCAAGCAATTTAAAAAGGGCTAAGTGACGTTCCATTATTTTCCCATAGACATGAAAACAATGCAATTTAGTCTTAGGAAACATAAGTGTAACTATTTTCAATTTTCAATAAGGTCCATGAAGGGTCTATCAAACAGAGAACTATCTCTATGGCAGCTCTTCTTCCTCATTTCTTGTTAATGATGATTATGATAAATGTAAAAGGCATTCCCCTTTTGGAAACTTTTATAGTTGTGTTGCAAACCATTATAAAATACTTTTGTTCGGTAAGGAGATTAGATTCATATTTAAGATTAAGAAGGTGATATAATAGGAATTTATTCAAACATTTAGTACCCAATCCAATTCATTACTATCTAATTGGTTTCACAATGTTTGAGATTGAGATGGTCGAAGCACTGGACATGAATGAGTCCTGGAAACCTATGAACAATATGTAAAAGCTGAGATGACCGGAAAAGAGAGAACAATAGCAATAGCCACAAGGATCAGCCATTTCAAATGTTGTATTCCCTTTTTTTTTGACATGGAATGATTGTTATAATTTTGTGACTGCAAATAAAATATTTAAATCACTAGAAACCCAAATTGAAACCCATCATACAAAACCCATATTTTGAGCTGCAACTTGTCAATAGATTTAAATTTAGTGCAATACAAAAAGAATGGATGGGAAAAATAATCATACAGTCCAATAATCAATGTCCATGATTGTCAAAACTGAAGATATACACATGGATTCTCCCTGAAAACTACCCAAAACATCCCAAAAATCTGTCCAGAAAATCCCTGAAATTTGCCAGAAACATCTTGGGGTCCTTGACCCATATCCAATCTTTTAGATAAAGTTTTGGGTGAATAAACAAGTGATTTCTTGACTTGGATGAACATTTTAAGGGGATGTTCAATGATATTTGCATAAGTTTACAGCCACAATACCATGCTGTGCAGTTCACTTTGAAATGGAACTGATGATGATCCAGCAGAGTGGCCACCAAGAAAGGGTCCCAGAGACTGTGGATGGAGAAGATATTGTAATCAGCTACAAGTTTGTGTTGAACTAGATGATAAAAAACTCTTTATTGAGTAGCTCATATTTGAAGGGAGATGTTGGAGGAACAAACATCAAGTAAGTTTACAGGAACAAACATCAAGTAAGTTTACAGCCACAATACCATGCTGTGCAGTTCACTTTGAAATGTAAGTGATGATGAACCAGCAGAGTGGCCACCAAGAATGGGTCCCAAAGACTGTGGATGGAGAGGATATTGTAATCAGCTACAAGTTTGTGTTGAACGAGGTGATAAACAACTCTTTATTAAGTAACTCATATTTGAAGGGAGATGTTGGAGGAACAAACGTCATGCCATCTCCAGTACCTAAAATTTTGCACTACAATGCCCATACACTTTGCTATGAACCCCACCCCTACTAACCCCCGCTCTTGAAAATTATGAAACCTTTCAGTTTAAGTTGCAGTGTCAATGTTTCTTGAAAAAAAGTTGAAAGAAAGAAAAGATTATATTAATTTTCAATGGTAGCCAAAACCAGTTAATGTGACTATTTAAGTATAAGTAAACAATTGAACCTCGAAGCTTGCCCAGTGATCGCAAGTGTTGAAAAATGTTTATCTGGCCAAGTATCTTGGTGTTGGACCTGGTGCTCAATAGTTGTAAATAAGGACAGCAGACAACAACTTTCTACACTCATAACAGGAAAAGCAGAGATAGAAATCACCAGCCTTTAAGATATGAAAAAAAAAAAACCTAAGAAACTGACAATTTTGATGCAAATAAATTTGGATGACACAACCTGTATCCAGGTTACTCTCCTAATGAACCAACAAGCATAACAACTAATTACCCAAATGGCTTCATGAATGGGGATTTAACCCATATCCAATCTTTTAGATAAAGTTTTGGGTGAATAAACAAGTGATTTCTTGACTTGGATGAACATTTAAGGGGATGTTCAATGATAGTTGCATAAGTAAGTTTACAGCCAAAACACCATGCTGTGCAGTTCACTTTGAAATGTAAGTGATGATGAACTAGCTGAGTGGCCACCAAGAATTGGTCCCAGAGACTGCAGATGGAGAAGATATTGTAATCAGCTACAAGTTTGTGTTGAACGAGGTGATATTCTATCCGGGTATAAGTTCAACGAAAGATATTCTATCCAGGTATAAGTTCATGTTAGATGCATCTTATAATTTATTGTGCTTTCCTAGAACAGAAACTTCTTCAATGTGGGTTTTTTGCAGATCAAACATTATTCAAATAATGCTTTATCAACTGTTTAAAATTTTAAAGAGGGTACAACAGAAAACACAACAAAATGATAAGATAATTTCTAAGGAGGTAAAATTTATTGAGTTGAGGCTTCTGAAAATGAGTCTAAGGAGGTAAAATGTATTGAGTTGAGGCTTCTAAAAATGAGAGTTCTTGTTTTAGAGACTGATTTCTGTAATTTTGAATTCATGGGAAAATTAACAGTCACTCATTTACATTATTCAGAATAAACAGTTAAAGGTACTAGCCAAGCATTGTGAGTTACAGTGCTCTCGTTGGTGCATTCTTGAGGGCTGATGACAGTAAGCTAGCCTCTGAAACAATCGACAAGATATTTAAAAAGAACTTAGATCCCTGTCAACTAAGCTTGCTTTGATAAATGGTCAGCACAGTTATCATGCAATGATGTGCTCATAGGGAACATGCTTTTGGTCTATGCTACATCAAGACATGCATGCAGAATAGAAGTAAGTGAGCCATGTAGATGCGGGATACATCATTCATGAAGAGGATAGAATCTAGGCCCACAAAAAGACCTTTCTTCTTTAATTGCTACAACTCTTTGGACATGAGCTACATTTGACTCACTAGTTCTGTTGTGGAGATTGTCCAGTTCAAAACATTTTGCATCGAGTGATACTTGAGTATATTTTTTCTTACTAATTTGTTATTTGCAGTGTATGCTTGCTGAAATTGTTCGGAATCATCATAGAGATTCCCATTGTGATCTTTTTCATTTGTCATCTATGGTATCATCTGTTTTGGCCAAGTAGAAAGGTCTGCAATGTTGACGTGTTTATCATCTGTTACTAAATTTTCTCCATGCTTACAACATAAATGTTTTTGAGACCTCGCATGATTATTCATGATAATAAACACCAATATCGCTCACAATGAGTACGTAGTGAAAATCGGTGGCTTTTGCATTCAAAATATTATTTATTAATCATTATAATACTCGACAATCAGTTATTTATAGCCTTTTTAGAACCTTTGGACTGCAAACAAGCATGGTTACAGAGTACTGCAAACGATCTAACTCACATTAAAAGAGAAAGATTAGTCCTATAGTCTAACTCGCATTAGAAATCAAATCCTTACCATGAAAACATTATCTAGATTTGTCATTCAGACCTGGCACCTAAACCAATGGAAGTCCCTCGTGGGCATGTTTTTTCTGTGATTCTTATTATTAACTAATAAATATATAATTAAACAATAAAAATGGAATACAATTAGCTACCTCTTGAGTGGGTTTAGTAGCCTCTGGAAGCTTCTCCTCTGGCACGGAGCCTTCAGTGGGTTTAGTAACCTCTGGAAGCTTATCCTCTGGCACGAAGCCTGAATCCTGCCGCTCTGAGTCCACGTCAATTTCCTCTGCATCCAATTTCCTTACTTTGGGACTCTCGGAAGCCTAGATTCCATGCCAATCCGAAGTCTTTTTTAGGGTTTCTGGCATTTTTAGGTACAACTGGATCAGCACAATCCATCTGTGCTAAAGCATCTAGCTGGTGACCTCCTATGGTTTTAGGACATTTTATTTTCTTGTGGAAGTCAACTCATTTCTTCTCTTCGCTTATTTTCTTCGTTGATTTTGGGGTCGAAAAGGCACTTGTCATCTTCATTGGTGTAGCCATTATCGCCCACGCCTTGGCTTTGTTTGCCTCCGTGGAATCCTAAACATACAGCCTCTTGAGTGCCTCGTTGTGCTTGTCGATATGTATTTTGAAGTTGTGAAGAGAGATCGAGGGCTTGGGATGGGTCGTCGCCCAACAATGTGGGCAATCTTGAGCAGATTCTTTCTGTAGAAGGAAATAAATCACCGGACCAGAGGCAATCGAGATCCGATGTATCAGAGAAGATTCTTTCTGTAGAAGGAAATAAATCACCGGACTTCAAACAAATGTATCAGAGCAGAACTGCAACAGGCACTCTCACAGAAGCGAAGTTTACCAAACTTCGATCCATGCTTGGAGTTCAAGAAAGTTGTCATTAAGGGGGGATAGGCTCTAATGCCTCCTTCCTTCTCCTATTGTGTCACTTTTGTAAATCCTTCAATCCTATCCCAAGTTGTTCTTAAGAGGGGATGTTAGGATATTTCGACACATAGGAAATAGGCTCCTTTTGTGTCACTTTTGTAAATCCTTCAATCCTATCCCAAGTTGTTCTTAAGGGGGGATGTTAGGATATTTTGACACATAGGAAATATCTTAAAATTGGACAACTAGGTCCAAACTCCATGTTGTGATGCTCAAATGAAGATACCAGTATTTTTATTGGGTTCCTCTTTCGGAGAGGTGCAAGATCGATCTAAAGATCATCTTGATCTGATGAGCAGAACATTTCTTTTGAATTTATTTTCTAATATATTCAAATATGTGCAGGTCGGCTTTAAGGTTTTGTACCCCAGCAAATGTGTCACACACCCTCAAGTGATGGATATAAATAAGGTCAACGTTGGAGGACATTTCACTCATCTCATCATCACACATATTTCTCTCTCCACTTTTGATTGGTTCGAGCTGCTTGGAGGCAATTTGCGGTTCACACGTGGTAGAAGGACAAACACATTTCTGCTACAGCTAGGGTTTCCACTGCAGGTTTAACGAGTATTGACTTTGGTCAACGCATGGCCAAAAGGAGCTGAATTTTGGCATAGACTTCGATTTCTGCAGTCCGTACATTTTGGCACAAGAACCGAGCTCAAAGGTTGACGTAGACTGTGTTAAGTTGACTTTGACTTGCTACTGTTCTGCATTGACTTTTCTAGGCAACGTTGACTTTTCTAGGGTTGACTTTGAGTTGACCGTTTCGATGTTTTGAAGGTTGTGTGACATTGCTTGTTAGCCGACCATATCGAGACTTTGCTGGTTGAAGCATCCTGTTGACCGTCGTAACACACCAACACAATTATCTGTTTTTGGTTTGTCTTCTGTCGATCTACTGGTATGTTCTATCAACATTTTACTTTATGGTTTATGTGATTGTTGTCTAGTACTGAAGAAAAAGTAAAGTTGCATCAAGCATAGAACATCTACATAAATTTACATGGTATCAGAGCTAAGGTGAAGACAAAGCCCTAATTTGTAGAATCACCGAAGAAGAAAATGGGTTCCACAAACTATGGCTTCAAGGAGGATGATAAATTGACTGGGAAGGATGACTTCCATGCTTGGAAGATGACATTAGATCTTAAATTGGAAGACCAAGTTGTCATGGACTATGTGCAGGCTAAAATCCAAAAACCTCCATCCATTGCTACTGCTGCTGCCAAAACAAAATATAAGAAGGGGGAGATCAAAGCAAAGCTGATGATCAAGGACTCAATTCACAAGAGTCTGGTTGCCTACATCTCTGAGCTGGGCACATCCAAAGAGATGTATGATAAGTTAGTCCACATGTTCAAGGCCAAAAATTCAAATCAAGTCCTATTCTACAAGAATCAATTGAAGAATCTGAGGAAAGGCAGGGATGAGTCTATTCAATCATATTTTCTGAAGCTGACCGAGATCAGGAACAATCTGCTGGATATTGGGGAGACAATCGCTGATCGAGAGATGGTACTCACCGCACTTGGAGGGCTCCCATCCGAATGGTATGTGTTCAATACTACCATTCTCAATAATAATGTGATACCTGACTTTGACGAAGTACTATCAAGATGCGTACAAGAAGAGACAAGAATGAAGGAGTATAAGAATGAAGGAAATGCTGCCTATGTTGCTCATTCTAGAAAGAAGAACTTTGGTGGTCCAAAGAACAAAGGAAGAGCAAGGGCCCAAGGAAATAAGAGAAAGTGTTACACTTGTCATAGGCCAGGTCACTATGCTAGAGAATGCCCTTTCAAGAAGGATTCTCCCAATGGTGATGACAACAACAACAACCAGAGGAATGGAAATCAAAGGAACAACAGGTTCAAGGGAAAGAGGAAGGCTCCCTCTGGCGGAAATGGTCAACCTTCAAAAGGTCAAGGAACTCCAGGTATGAGGAATCAAATGTTGTTGATAAAAGAAATGAATACATTCTTGTATCTGCCCTCTCTGCTGCATCTCCACCCGACACTATGGATGTTTGGTTGATAGATAGTGGTGCCTCAAGGCACATCACTGGGTTCAAGGAAGCACTCCCTGATATAGTTGAGAAGGATACAAATCTGGAAATTATCTTTGGAGATAATGCCACATATCTCGTGAAAGGCACAAGGACTGTGACCCTCCACTTATCTCAAGGTCAAGTCCTCCACTTGCAGGATGTACTCTACATACCAAATTTGAAAAATAACCTTGTGTCTATATCGGCCATGGAAGACAAAGGTTTCAATGTGGCATTCATTGATGGAAAGGTACGCATGTGGAAGAAGAGCTTCAAGGAAGCTATCACGATTGGGCTTAGATTTGATACACTATACCAGGTTGGAGGAAGTCCACTGGGAACGATGACATGTGATACTATCCGACAAACTGAACTACGACACCAAAGGTTTGGACACCTTCACTACAAGGCCCTTCCCGAAGCAAGGAATGTGGTGACGGGGATGCCCAAGTTCTCAAAAAATCATGAAGGTGTATGTTAGGGTTGTGCCGAAGGAAAGCTTACAAGGGGACCTTTTCGCTCAAACGCACAAAGACATCTGGTGTCTTACAATTGATCCATTCTAATCTGTCTGGTATGCTGCCCGTGACATCCTTGGGAGGATTTTCTTATTATATGACGTTCATAGATGACTTCTCTCGCAAAACCTGGATATACCTCTTGAAGAAGAAGGATGAGGCTTTCATGTGGTTCCATACCTTCAAAGCCATGGTGGAAAATATGACAGGGAAGAAGATCAAGATTTTGAGGACCGATAATGGCACTGAATATGAGATGAACGAGTTCAAGAACTTTTGCAGAGAAGCTGGCATCAAGAGGGAGACCACAACTGTCTATACTCCTGAGCAGAATGGCGTTGCTGAACGAAAGAACAGGACCATTGTGGAAGTTGCCCGTGCCATGCTATGTGACCAGGGTCTAACGAAGTTTTTGTGGGGTGAAGCTGTGAACACTGTCGTATACATACAAAACCTATGCTCGCATTCCGCTCTGGACTCCAAAACTCCCGAAGAAGTTTTCACTGGTAAGAAACCTGACGTCTCACATTTTAGAGTTTTTGGATGTCCTGTTTATTTTCATGTGCCGAAAGAGAAGAGGAGCAAGCTCGATGCTTCTAGGAAGAAAGGAATGTTTGTGGGCTACAGCGAAACTTTGAAGGCCTATAGAATCTATGTGCCTGGTCAAAGGGAAGTGGAGATATGCCACGAAGTCACTTTTGACGAAGATGCTTCCTTAAAGAAAGTAGTCAATCTTTTGAGATCTGAGGAAGATCATGAAGCAAGGCCTGGAAATCAAGAAGAACCGAAGGATGAGACGATGCCTGATGTTGAAGGACCGATGGACCCGATTGGTCCACCTCCTTCATTGGGGAAGAGACCATCATGGCTCAGGGACACTCTCGAGGAAGTTGAGGGACATATGGCCCCAAGGGGGGGCATTCCGTGAAAGCAAGAAGCCAAGTAGATACCAAGGTATCTAGCAGCCATGAGTACTATTGTACAATCCGAGCCTGGATCTTTTGAGGAAGCCGTAAAGCATCAAGTCTGGAAGGATGCTACGCACGAAGAGTATGAGTCCATAATGAAGAATGACGTCTGGGATGTGGTTCCAAGACCGGAGGACAAAGAAGTTGTCACCTCGAAATGGCTCTACAAGATCAAGCATGGATCTGATGGAAGTGCTGAAAAGTTCAAGGCAAGATTCGTTGCCCATGGTTTCTCTCAAAAAGAAAGCATAGGTTATGATAAAATATTTGCACCTGTGGCACGATATACCACCATTCGATCAATCATAGCCCTTGTTGCTATGCAAGGATGGAGTCTTCAACAGATGGGGGTGATGACCGCATTTCTGCATGGTGCAATAAAGGAAGAGGTGTATGTAGAGAAACCTCTGGGGTTCGAAGTCCAAGATCGAGACACCCGTGTCTACAGGTTGAAGAAAGCCCTCTATGGGCTGAAGCAAGTACCTAGAGCTTGGTACAAGAGGATAGATAGCTACCTTATGAAGCTGGGCTTCACTCGTAGTAATGTTGATCCAAACCTTTACTTCAAGGTTGATAGAGAGAAGCCTCTCATTATGGTGTTGTATGTGGACGACCTCTTCCTGACAGGTGTTGACCCTCTCATTCATCAGTGCAAGAGGGAGCTCGCTGCTGAGTTCGAGATGAAGGACCTAGGACTGATGCACTACTTCCTAGGCTTGGAGGTCTAGCAGAGACCTAGCGAGATTTTCCTTTCTCAAGGAAAATACAATGTGAAGCTTCTGGAAAGATTTAGTATGGTGGACTGCAAGTCCGTGTCGACACCGATGGAGCTCAACTTTAAGAAGTTGAGTGGTAGCACTGCTGGGCCAGTATTGGAAAATCCTACTGAGTATCGTCAATTCATAGGGGCCCTGATGTTCTTAGTGAACACCCGTCCAGATATATGTTTTGCAGTGAACACTTTGAGTCAACACATGGTTGAGCCTCATCACACTCACTGGGTTGGTGCCAAGAATCTTCTGAGATATCTTCGGGGCACGATAAACCATGGGCTGAGATACACTGTCGGGAGCATGACACTCCTTGGATATACTGATGTCGACTGGGCTGGCAGTGTGGTGGATCGTAAAAGCACATCGGGATGTTGCTTCACACTTGGATCTGCTTCGATATCATGGATGATCAGGAAGCAGAAGTCGATGGCTTTGAGCACCACGGAGGCTTAATACATTGCAGTGAGTATGGCCTGTTGTGAAGCAGTTTGGTTGCGAAAGCTCTTCAGTGAGTTGTTCGGGCATGTGCTAGATACCACCGTGATACTCTGTGATAACCAGAGTGGGATTCGCTTGTCCGAGAATCTCATGTTCCACGATTGATCCAAACATATTGATATCAGGTACCACTTTATCCGAGATATGGTACAGCGAGGCACCATAAGACTCGATCATAAAGGAACTGATGAGTAGGTCACGGATATTCTCACAAAGCCCCTAGGGAAGGTCAACTTCCTAACCTTCCGTGAGTGTCTTAGTATCGTGGAACGACCTTATGATGAGGGTCCTATTGGACGATGAACTCTGGGAGCTCTGGGGGCTTTGGGGATAGCTTCTCGGAGCTATAAGCAACCACAGGGCTAGGCTTACCGAACCTTGTTGGTGTGCTTGGGCCCCACTGTTGTGATGATTGAGTTGGTTCACCTCTCATTATCTATGCCCCGTATGCATCCTACCCATTGAGTTCAGGGCTCATGGGAAGTACCTCTCATTTTTCCAATGAGGTGGGAAAAGTTAGAGACTAGTAGCAAAGACTGATGGACGCATCAGAGATTGCCGTACTCTCTATCTAGGATGGCACGGTCCAACCACTTGATCTGGGAACAAGTCTAGTGAGGTTTCGGACCTCCTACTGACTTCAGGTCAGATAAACCAACTTCGGGTTGGTATGAGACTCTTTGTGAGTCTTATAGAGGTTTCGGACCTATGGGCTAAATCTGTCAGCCGGGAATCATGTCTTTGTGATTGACCCACTTCTATTCTGAAATAAAGAGCCAACAAAGCAAGTTACGGCGGGATGATGCACGATGTTGAGTTGCACAGGTGGATGGAGTTCTCCATAGTTGAGAGGGAGTGTTAAAATTGGACAACTAGGTCCAAACTCCATGTTGTAATGCTCAGATGAAGATACCAATATTTTTATTGGGTTCCTCTTTCGGAGAGGTGCAAAATCGATCTAAAGATCATCTTGATCCGATGAGCAGAACATTTATTTTGAATTTATTTTCTATTATATTCAAATATGTGCAGGTCGGCTTTAAGGTTTTGTACCCCAGCAAATGTGTCACGCACCCTCGAGTGATGGATATAAATAAGGTCAATGTTGGAGGACATTTCACTCATCTCATCATCACACATATTTCTCTCTCCACTTCTGATTGGTTCGAGCTACTTGGAGGCAATTTGCGGTTCACACGTGGGAGAAGGACGAAGACATTTTTGTTGCAGCTAGGGTTTCCACCGCAAGTTTGACGAGCATTGACTTTGGTCAACGCATGGTCAAAAGGAGCTTAATTTTGGCATAGACTTCGATTTCTGAAGTCCGTACATTTTGGCACAAGAACCGAGGTCAAAGGTTGACTGTAGACTGTGTTGCGTTGACTTTGATTTGTTGTTGTTCTGCGTTGACTTTTGGGGCAGCATTGACTTTTCTAGGGTTTACTTTGAGTTGACCATTTGGCTATTTTGAGGGTTGTGTGACATTGCTGGTTAGCCAACCATATCGATACTTTGCTGGTTGAAGCAAATTGTTGACCGTCGTAACACACCAACACAATTATCTGTTTCTGGCTTGTCTTCTGTCGATCTATTGGTATGTTCTATCAACATTTTACGTTATGGTTTATGTGATTGCTGTCTAGTACTGAAGAAAAAGTAAAGTTGCATCAAGCATAGAACATCTACATAAATTTACAAAATAGTTAAGAATAACTTAGTCTAGTGTAGAGTTAGGTAAAGTGTGTTTCTTTACCATGTACATTTGTAACTTATAATCTGACGGTCACAATTTGTAGTGATCCGACGGTTATCTCTCTCCTCAGTATTAACGACACTTGATCTATGGCTTAACACCCAATTGGTCCATGATCTCTATTTAAAGAGCATGGAGGGTCATTTGTCCGGTGACCGTTTATGAGAGAAACATATGTAACTTTTATTTTTATATTAATAAATTGCCTGAAGTGGCCGCGTTGACTCAGGCTGTGGACTGTTTCCCTCTTTGAGGGTTTTAACCATGTGGTTATACAGGTGTACTGATTTGTGATTTGTTTGTGAGCGGTGACCTTTGGTTCTTGATCTAAGGAACTTACCCTATAAATTCCTACACTCCCATGCTACCTGGACACCTATTTTCCCTGTTCTGGAACAGCACAACAATTGGAGCATCTCTGGCCTGATTTGGAGGATTGGCTCTCTAAGAAGAATCTGATCTGAGCATAAGCCATTTTCGGTCTGAAGTCAGTTTGGGGTACAGCAAACCCTCCTGAAACACTTAGATCTGTCCAGCCAGCAAGGTCGAGTTTTCTTTGGGTAATCTTTGAGTCATCCTACTCTGTTTCAAGCAACAGACATCTTCCCTGCGGTGTCTGTGGATAACTGCGGTTCTCACAAAGGCAACAAAGAGTATTCTAGACAGCGTAGTAATATTAAGCAACCAAAACCCTTCCAGGCTCTGTACAGCCAGAGTAAAGTCCTGATCAACACTGTGACCAAGTATCTTGGGCTCTGCAAGTGGCAATTACCAGGGAAGCAACTGTTGACATGAAAGTGAGGGTAGAAACACCTGTGCCAAGGGTGCCCATCTGCGGGCCTGGTCCATGAGCGTTCGGAGGTGTGAAACAAGATTGAATTGCAGGGTTTTTTCTAGTGGATCCCTGTCCTAGTTGTACTGACGGAAGTGTTGTAACAATAATTACATGACTCAGGCTGACAGTAGCCACAGTCTGTTGTAGCAGAAATTGTCACATCATCCTCCAAGCCTACATTAGATTAGATGTGTGATTTACGGCTGAGCAGAAATCATACCCTGTGGTGCCCTAACACATACTCACAGCGATAAAGGTGAACACCATCATACCACAAGTACTCACAGGCGTGAAATGAGGTCAGCGCGAGGGTAATCCCAGGCAGAAATTCAGAGCAAGGGTAACAGAAGAGTTAACCCGTAGTTGGACATCAGTCTATTAAACAGTTACAATAAGAGGATTGGATTACGGCATTTTGGTATTGCATTCAAAGTATACTGGTGGATTTGTGAGAAGAATCGATGAACTTTTTGACGATTTACTGTAGAACAATATTACTATTAACAACATAGAATAGTATCATTTGTTGGATCTACTGTTCATTAGATGTCCTAGTTTATTGATGATTGTAATACTGTTGAAGATCTTTATAATTGTGCATTACATAGAAGGCTGCCCACTGTTATATGAATGCATAAACATGTTCTGTGGTTGAATAATTGAAAACCCTAGCCAGAATAGAAACCCCAAGGGCTAAAAACCATTTGGGATATTACATATAAACAGGATGATTAATTCTTCTCCTAGATTGAAAGCTAATTACAGAGTCTCTTAAAACTAAAGATTCAAAAATCTTTGTGATGTGCCCTGAACTACTGCCATCATCATACTAAATAATTGCAAAAGCAATGCTACAAACATTAATGAAATAATTGTCAATCTACCATGTCATGACTAAAAGTGATACCTGATCAAGTTTGTAATATCCCTGGACATCTATTGTAGCTCTTTCTCGTCCATCAACTAATATCTTAACACCTTCAGAAGTCACAACACGTCCTCCAAGTGAAAAATTTATTGACTTCCGGCATCCTTCAAACCTGCGACCTTCCTCTTTCCCTGGACAAACCCTGCAACCGAACTGAAATGAACGAGGGAAATTAAAACTTTTGATATTTGAAAAGTTTTGACATTTTGAAATGAAATACGTGTGTTTTTTTAAGGCTATCAAATTCCATTAAATGAAATGTTAAGTCTTTTGGTTTGCCTAAATAAGTGGTAATGTTAATTATAAATAATTATTAATCAAATTAGATCTAAGATATTTATTTAAATTATTAATTATATAAAATTGTTGAATTTCTATTTCATAAATTATTATTTGAGAGGATTTTTGTTATATTTTTAATCTAATTATGTGATACTAAAGATGAATTATGGTAACTTAAAAATAAGTTTTATGTGATTAAAAGGGAAGTAGTAATGTTATGGTATGAAAGATTATTTTCAATTAAATTTTTTATTTAATAAAGATAACTCATCTATGGACATTTGTTTAAGACGGAGTCAATATAGGAAAGGTGATACTTAAAGGGCTCCCACATGCTTTAGAAATTTTATATCTATTATTTTATAAACATTAGAGGTGGAAAAATATCCTAAGCTCTAGAGCTAAGTTTGTTCCAACTTATCTATATCTTGAACAACAAATTGTTGTTGACTTCAAAGATATGATAGAAATTTGGTGGGTTGTAGGGTAGTCTTGTCATGAAATAAATGTAATGTAGTTACTAGGTAGGTAGGGGGAACCATTTTGGTGGAACTTGGCCATAAATGGGACATCTATCCATGCATAGTTTTTTAAGAACAAATACACTTAGTGGATTATCATTGGACCGGAATCACTTTAGGATCTAGGCTACTGTGCACACACTAACTAAAGGGATATTAGTGAAACCCACAAAAGTATTATAGGTGCTTTTATAGAAATAGGTGTTCTTGTGTTCTCACTGGTTAGGTATGGGCAAATGACAATAAAGTAAGAGAAGTTATAGGTGTTTTTATAGAAATAGGTGTTCTTGTGCTGTCATTGGTTAGGTATGGGCAAATTACAATAATGTAAGAGAAGGATTTGACCACCGGTCTTTCCTATAATTTTGGTCTCATTTTTTAGCATCACCCTTCTTAAGGTAGTTGTACATTTAGAATCGAGAAGACAAATGTGAAATTAAGATAGGGTTTGATGGATCCTTTTAATTAAGAACTGCTATTGGGAGGATATATCAAACATATATTGGGAAGAGTATCTAGTAATGTGGCTAAGATAAGGGTTACGAGTGCCTAAAATTTTTATGCTACTCCTCATGTATTCCCCATGGTTGTTTTAGTTATCACCGTGTGCAATTGCAAAACAAAACCAAGGGAATATCAAAGGTTTACCTAAGTATGCTAGTCCTACCATAATAAAGTTACATATCTAAAGCCCACATAAAGAAAGTTATCTACTTGGGATCACCATAATCCAACATCTAGACAAGGGGAGCTATCATAGGTAACAAGTCATACTTGGTAGGTGCAAGTTTGATGTGTAACACTTTCCTTTGATCTTCCTTGTTAGGAAGTTATTTAAGTCAGTGGGATATTTTTCTTGTAATTATTTGCAAAGTGTTTGCACTTGTGCTAGGTTTTGCACATGAAATGCAATGGTTCATAATCTTGTATTTGAATATGTTTCCAATTATCGAGGATTAGCTTTGATAGTCCTTCCTTTAAATCAACCTCAATGTACATCTTAGTGCCACTGAACATTATCTTTGGGTCCAAAATTGTATATGCATCTCCCAAAAGTATTGTGAGTACTCTGAAGTGGATCTTCTTTCCAATAATGGAGAGGTAAGTGTGGTAAATGGACCTAAAAAAATAATAGAATGGACAACTAGCTTCAAGTTGAAGTCAGAAGTCCATCTATTCAAGTACATTCCTTTGGTGCTAAAGAAGTAGGCCCATTTATGGATATTAGGTCCCTATCCTCCTTTGTTTCACATATAAATCCATATAACTCTCAATCGTAGAAGTAGTGGGTGAGCTTACATTTGATTATGACATTTTAAACCCAAATGGCCATTGATTTGGGTAAGAACCAAATCTCAACCATCCACTTATCAAACCTCTTCTGATTAAAGTGAGAGCCATGTCTGGATAAGAGGAGACCTTAGGAGAGGATCCTTAGGGATATCATCCAATTTCTTGACAAAGCATGAATGTTTAGATTTCAACTTTCCCAAGGGTAGAGACAAGGGTGAAAAATGTCAATGCCTCTAGGTTTGGAGGGTGCAAAATTTTATGTATTTAGTTTAGTAGAAAATTATTTTTTTAGCATCTTAGCTTTGGAATTTCATAGAATCCCTTATTATAGAGGCAGTTATCCACTACCCGGACTCTGACCATGACCTCCTCGTGATGTGTTTCCTATGCTCAAGGAGGGTCGTGCCACAAGGTTGTGTTGCAAACCGCAAAGGTAAAATATAAACCAATACTCAAATGCCAAGACCACTACTGCCAAGGACCTGGTCCTAACTGGAGACTAGCACACAGGAAGACGACCTAACGTAGGGTCCCAACAAATACGAGGAAGGTTCAGTCCTATAGAAGTGAAACACCAAAATACAATAGGAAAATAATCATAAATCCTAGGAACCAATTTTTTCCTCACTACATTAACCTGGACTCAATGAAACAAGCCATCAACATAATCCCACAGGTCACAAAAACTTCTTGAGATAGGAAACATTACCAATTCGAAGTTTTTCTTCCCCAAAATACCCCGTATCATGGCGAGAAAATGGTTCATCAAAGATACCAAATATTGAACAAAAGCCCCCATGTAAGAGATACAAACCAAAATCCAATGCTCGATCCCATAATGCATGCACATCAAGGAAAGAAAAATTCCATAATAGATAGAGAGAGTTTGATAATACTCAGACAACCCATCGAGATAAACGTTTCTTGCCTCCCATACTTCCCGGGAGGTTCCATTACTGACACATGACGCCATCTCATAAACAACCTTCCATAGAATTATGAACTAGTATATGAAACCAGGGATAAGGGTATGCATGAAGCAAACAAATTGAACATGGCCACAACAACTGCTTACAGAGTGAGAGGTGATGTCGTTTGCACCTGAGTTTATGGCCTAGTAAGTCACCTTTGTTATCGCCTTGGAGGTTTTTGGAAGCCTGTTTTCAATGTATACTGGTGAGACTCGAGTCTTTGCATAAAACCCTGAAGATGTTCCATATGTTTGATGCCAACGCCACATTTTAATTATAATAACACGTCTTGCCACCTTACGCATGAGGGAGAATGTGTGAGGGCCGCCATCCGGCCACCCAACGTCCTTTTTCATAACTCCTCTGACCATGACACAGATCCCACCGATGCCCTTTCGTCGGCTCTCTCCCTAATCGATGGCATGTTGAAGTAATTTTGAAAAGTATAAGGTTTAAACATATTTCTCACACATTTTTTTTACTTCTAATTACTTTACATGAAATTATATTACCTCATATGGACAATTAACTAAACATGCATAACATATTCATTATGTTTTTTAATATAACTCACATATTACTATTATATATATAGGGACATACTTACACATCACCTTCGTACTAAGTGTTGAAAACGACAACACGAAATCTAAGAAAGATTTTAATTTTAATTTCCCTTTAATTAAATTAGAAGAAAATTGTAATTCCACATCACATGACAATTTGTACGAGTTAACTAAGCTAGAATGACTTAGTTAGTTCAATTAATTCAAGTTGAGGGTCAAACTAGAGGCATGCAGAGTGTCTCCTACTTTTTAGGGGTCCTCGTTGAGTTTATTTTGAGTTGTAGTTAACTAACTTAATTTATTTGATTTAAAATCGGTTTAACTAGTTCTTCTTGTATTTGTCCAATAACCCTATCGAGTCTGTTGCCCTGTATCCCGATGGTTTCAGCCTAAAACCCAAATGCGCGAGACCCTCCTTGATATTCTTTGTGGGGTATTGAAACATATTTGCAATTTGAGAAGCATTTTGATCCGCAGAGTCCAAATGTAATATCGGGGACTTTAATTTATTTGCCATCAAACTAGTAGCATTACCAAATCAAGAAAATATGGTAAACATGTGTGCCCATTGTGAGAGAACAACCCGCCCGAAGACCATGATGTCGTCGATGAAAAATTTATGTGAAACAGACACCGACCTACAAACCCGAACTGCCACAAAGTTTCCCTCCCTAGTAGCCTGCGAAATATTATGGCTGAGTCCATCCATGACTAATATAAACAGTAGTGGGGATAGTGAGGACCCATGTTTGAGCCCCCGCCCCGCCTTGAAGAAACTTGAAGGTAATCCATTTATGATGACAACAAAAGAGGCAGAGTTAACACAATTCATAATCCATTCCACATTCCTCTGTGACATGCCAATTTTAGTCAAGATGATCAAGAGGTATTCCCAATCCACACAATCGTATGCCTTTGATAATTAAACCTCATTGCAATAGCTTTTATGTTATGTGTGTGAATAGTATGCAAAGTTTATTGTGAGATGGCCACAAAATCATGAATAAGCCTGTTGTGTAAAAACTTGAACTGTTCCTTTGAGATATGAGTAGAGAGACACTTCTTAATCTGCACAACGATGACCTTTGATATGATCTTATATATAATGTTGCATAAATATATGGGTCGAAAATCATTAAATTTTGTTGGAGCTAGTCCCTTAGGAATTAAGGCAATAAACGTAGAATTTATAAAACTTGTGATGTGGCCATGTAACTGGGACTCCTCCACCATTTGAGTAATGTCTCTCCCCACCAATTGAAGAAATGTCAAGAAAAATTCTACGGTCCATCTGTCTGGACCCGAGCTTTTGTCATGAGCAAAGGTCATTAGAACATAAAGAGTTCTTCCTCGAAGACCTCCCTTGATAGTGCTGCATTCTGACCCTCATCGAACATGGTGGGGTAATCATGGGTCAACCATAATTGATCATCCACATGATCACCTTCCTGAGCTTTAATTTTTTTTTGGAAATGTCTGAAAGCCTCAAGTTGTATCTCCTCCATGGATTGAAACTCCTCACTAGTATCATTAATGATCTTCCATATACTATTTCGTTATCGTCGAAGGTTGGTGATGTTATGGAAGTATTTCGTATTTTTATCGCCAGCCTGAAGCCATATCGCCCTACTCTTCAAACGGAAGGTCTATTCCTATATAGTAAAATCTTCCTCTTACAATCCTCCAATTCCTTTAGACGCCTCCAGAGCATCACATTGTCGCTCAATGAATCCAGAGTATGTAGCATGTCTCTGATTTCAGTATTTATAGAAGTAAGTTTAGTAATGAGGCATTTATTCTTTTACCTCTCTCAAATCTTTACCTTAACCTTTAGCCCTTTAAGTACCAGTCCCATCCAAGTCATGGGAGTATACAATCTTCGGTCCTCCGTGGCCTCCCAGTGTTCAATGACCAGTTTTTGAAAATTTTGGATCTTCAAGCCAAATCTGGTTGAATTTGAAAGGCAAACCACGCGGAAACTTGACCTCACACCAACTAAGAATAATGGGGTGATGGTTTGATATTGCAGTATTTGGCACCCTTGAGTGCACCTTCCCCAGGGTTTCTAATAATTTCCCATGTAAAATAAATCTATCAAGCCTCTTGCCAATGTATGCATCACTGGTCCTTCCGTTGTACCACGCGGGGCACAACTTGTGGGGTTGTATGTCTTGCAAATTATTCTCCATGAAAAGGTTTGTAAGATATGTAGATATAGGTTCCATCTTGCATCGCTTTCCCCTATGTTCCTTTGAGGAAAGGGTGGCATTAAAATCCCCTACAGTAACAAGAGAGCCTATTTTGAGTATATCACTGTCTTCCATTCTCTTATAGAAAACATTTTGATCCGAGTAAGGTGCATACAAATTTATTGTTGAGAATGCAACAAGATGACGAGCTTAGTGAAATGAAGTCGCCTTCACTAAGTGGTCTCGCAGGCTATTTTTGGCGCAAAGTCTATTTTTAGACTATGTCTATTTTTAGACATATGGATCATGTTCTATGAGTTGCAGGATGCTATTTGTGGATGGTTGGTCAAGTCAGAAAAAATAGATGGACTTCTATTTTTAGACATACTGGGCGAAATCTATTTTTAGATCGTAAGTCTAACAATAGATATGTCGAATATTATTAGCTCTTAATAATATTTAGACTAGAAACATTATCTTATCCTCTTATAGCACTTCAGTTTGATGCTTGGATGTGGCACATGCAGCTGACAGAAGGAATTACGCTATTCCTAGGGTTTAGTTGAGATATTGCATGATGGACTTCAGTTAGAACTCAGGTGATTGAGTTTGGTGGAGTTGATTGAGGAGTTGATGGAGTTGTGTTCAGTTTAACTCAGTTAAACATAGTTGAGCTAGTTGTATCTAGTATAACTGATTGATACACTAGTGAGAGTGGTGTGAATTAATTATTAATTAATTCACTAATTAATCAACTAAAGAATACATCAGTTAACTCAAGTGCATGGACAGTTCAGTGGAGACCAGTGGAAGAGGTAGGTGAAAGAGCAGGTTGACTATCAGTTGTGACTATACCGGTGCATGAGTTAGCACCACAGATTGATTGAGATTGCCAATGAGGATTGCGCAGTGCATACTAGTGGGATTCGAACTTGGATCAAGCCATTCTCAAGGTTGGATTGCGCAGTAGAGGCAGGCTAGCAGGTGGAGCAAATTGGAGCATGTGTTTTGCTAGATCTAAGCTTGTATGGTGTGTAACAATTGGAGATTGTACTGAGAGCTTGTGAGGAGTTTGTACAATGATTGTTACATGTTCTCTATCATTATAATATACAGATAGTTGTGGGTTTTCAGCTTTAAGCTTTCCCATAAATACTATGTTTATATGTGTGATTGATTATGGTTTTAATGTGTGCATGCGATTGTTTATATTTCCGCAATTAATGATCAATGGTAGAAGAGATTATGTATTATGCATGAAGATTAAATAGTGTGTGATCAGGATAATCTCGGTGAATAATTTAACTGTTATTCAAATTTCTACATTTATAAAATGTATACACTCCTTGTAACCCTGGATGTGGCTAGATAGTAGTATTCCACCAAAGAAATAATATGCACGGAAACTGGCCAGCATAGGGTTTCACATAGTCATCATGCCCCCGAATAAACCCCGAGAATCCACTGCCACCATGTCCCACCTTGGATACATATTTCGAAAATAGGTATACACCTTCTCAGAAGAAGTCATGGTCTCCTGGCACAAGACCATAAATGTATTGCACAATTTAAGAAAATTCCTAATAGAGAGATATTTATAGTGGTCTACCAGGCCACAGATATTGAATGAAATGCAATTCATCATGAGCCACCTTTCTCGGGGGACAATGCTCTAGGTACCCAGTTGAATGCAGTAGAAATTGGAACCTCGTACATTCCAGGGTTCCCCGATGATGTAATGTCTCGAAAAGGTTTGTTTCCCCCCCCCCCCAACGGCCCCCCTTGTGGCGCGTCGTGACATTCAATCTTGAGGTAGGGCTAATCTGGAAAGGAGCCATGCTCTCATCGCATTGTTTGACTGAAATCTTAGATAAATCCAGCGAGGGGTTCTGTAATAGAAACTCAAAGTCACTATCAAATGAGTTGTGGGGTGAAGTGGTAAGGGAAGGATCCGATGGGGTTTGTACCCCAAGTTGTGATTGCCCAGAGGTGGCCGGAGGGGGAGATTCTAAGGACAAGAATGATCCAATGTCCCCAGTCGGGTCATCCGGAAGAGGGAAAACAATATGGGATGGGATTATAGGAGCAGTTGATTCACGAGGGGTGTGTGGTGTACAAGTGTCAAATGATGGATGAGGGTGTCCAGTCAGACGTGTGAGGTTCCCAATGTACACTGATCGACGGATAGGGGGAAGGGGAATGGTTGAAACCTTCGTGTTATCTGGCGCCAGTGACAAGGGTTATAATGTAGAATCTAGAGACATATAAAGGAAATGAGTAGGAGGGGGGGGGGTTGTGTGATATTTTTCCATACCTGATTTTTCACCTGTCGCAGGTTGTGATGCGGTATGAGTAGCAGTCTTTTTCGTCGAAACATCACTGGTCTTGTATGATCGCCTCCCGGAGTGATGCCTTCGACAATTTCGAACCAGGTGGCCTGTGTCATGATACAGTAGGCACCGGAAGAGGATGCTCCAATAGTCAACTCGCTGGCGGTGAATTGCATAGTCCCGCGACAGATCAATCTGAGCAGGAAGACCACCAACAAACCCAAGCTCAACTAGAATCCATGCAATCCATTTATCAGACATTCCAAGTCTCCTAGGATCCATGTATAAAAATCTACCAATGGAATCCCCAATGGCAGAAAGGACCTTCAGAGTCCAGAATTCTAGCGACAATCCCGAGAGTTTAACCCATACTAGATGACTGTGTGGAACCTCTGACGTTGGATTAAAACCAATATACCAAGTATGTAATGATAGGAAGCATCTACCATGTACCCATGGTATTTTTAGAATTCGTGCAACGTCCTCCATAGTCAGGAAGTTAAAACTATACCAGTCGTTCAGTAATCGGCACACCTTAGGCAGATATCCCATAATGCGATACCACTCAATGTTTACCCAATTATGTATATCCCTGTCGCGCTCCGGGTCGAAGTGCCATCGCCCAATCAACGCCCTCTTACGAAGGCTTGCCACCCTATTCCACTTGACATCATAGCCAAAGCTCAACAATATTGTCACAGTGGAAGGATGATGAGGTTTATCTCAAGTGCCCGTGTGATGTGCAACTAGTATCTGGTCTTGAAAACCATGTTTTGTGCAAGGGTTGTATCGCGAAGGAGATCACAGGGTCCTCAACCCCCGACGTCTCCCTTGTGTTCCAGCTGTCCCCTCCTTTCTAACATCCACCACCGATTGAAAGGCCTCTAGCATAGACTCTTTTCGAGTGATTTCCACGTCCAACGATGCCAGGTATTCATTGAGATGTGCCATAAATGTATGTGGTCAGGTCCAGCGCAAATTGGCGAAGGATGGAGGAATGGCGATGCTCAGCGTTAATGCAAATCTGTGAAGATAGGGAAAAGAAAATTCCCCAACGCTCAACCTTTATCAGATCTTGTAGAAAGGGGTGGTGTCAAGGTGCCTGAACATTGGGGTTAGTAAAAGTGTGGGAAGATTTATCTTCGACTTGCCCCAAGTTGAGCACACGTAAGTATCGCCCACGGGAAGTGAATATAAAACACTTATAATAATTGTGAAGATCCGCGCCTGTCAGCTTACTATTCCTTCTACGATATTGTAAACATATGTCTATCACACACTACTGTTTCCGTTTGAACTCATGAATTATGTTATTTTCATGAAGAAAAACTGCTGCAAAAATCCCCATTTTTCCCTCATTTTACTCCTTTTTCCCTTCATCATTAACCTTCATTTTGATCTCTTTTCCCCATACACTTCCTCCATTTTTCATATATTCCCTTCCTTCCTTCATAAAATCCCACTTATAAGGTTTGAAACTCATTTTTAAACCTTACCAAAACCCCCAAATCCATCAAAAAACCTTGAAATTTTCATAAAAAATAAGGTTTTTTTTTTTTTTTTTTTTTTTTTTTTTTTTTAAAACTATGGACCTAAGCCCCGTTGGGCTAAGCCCTAAACCACATCCCCACCATATGCCTTGGTGCTGGAACCAAGCACTATGTCCAAAAGCGCTTATCGCATCGGAACAAATCGGAGCGTGCAAATCTATTTGTTATGTTAAGACCTCCGATGCGATTGGCCCTTTTTATATAAACCCCCGACCCCATTGCCACTTCATTTAACCTCAGAGCTTGCAATCGGGCGCTAAAATTTGTGAATAAATCATCCCCGATTTGATTTTTCCTTTGTATAATCATAAAACCCCTTTTTTCATATGTTTTGTATAAAACCCGCCGGTGCAATGTTTTTTAATGAAAGGACCGTCGATCTAAAAAGCCGATCAACGGTCAACAGGATCTCGCATCGGAGATTTTCTAATGGGTAGATTGAAAAGGCCCCTCCATCGTTCCGATGCGATTGGCCCCTTTGTGCATATAACCTCGGTTCCTTTCACTTGTTCATATATCCAAAGGCCCCGCAGTCGGGTGCCAAACCTTATACATAACCCGCCCCAAAGCCAATAAACCTTTGTTTTTAATTAAAATCCGCCTTTTTTATATTATAAAGGGGCGCACCGTTCAACCCTTTCCCCCACTGTTGATCTTGGACCAATCAATAGCCCGCGCAATCTTGCATCGGTGATTTCCATTGGGCGCGTTAAATATTTTATTCTCCACTCCCGATTGGCGGCTTGCCGATGTAATATCAGCTGTTGGATCTATTTGCCAGATCCAGATCTGACGGCCCTTATTACTCCTTCCCAAAGTCTTTCTCCCCCTGCTGGGAACTCCTCCAATTCATCCTCCACCGTCGATCTGATCTGCAGATCGATGGTCCACGTCTAATCGCATCGGCACTCCTCTGTCTATGCCCCCGCCGATCGCAAGGCTCCGATTACATCTGGGCCATCCACATGTCAAGATCCGATGGCCCAGATTGCACCCCTCTACCTTTGTTAAAAACATGAAGCCCCGCTTTTTAAGGTTGTTTGAGGAGATCTCAGCCATTGATCCCTGCGGATCAACGACTCATGTTAACCCATTCTCCGCCTCATATATTATCCCATTTAACCCCAGTTTCGATCTCAGCTGTTAATCTGTTTTCATCTAACGGTTCAGAATAATCCTGACAGATCCAACTCCTGTGGGTCCTACCTTCTTCCAGAGTTGATCTCAGTCGTCCATCCCTGATCGAACGACCCAAATTTAAAACCACCCAACCTGCTTCCGCCCGTGCATCTTGTTGATATCGCGCTCACTCCGCACCGTCCGATCTGAGAACCCAGATCTAACGGTTGACGCGTGTTTTCACGTAAATTTAAGCGCGAAGGATAATTCTCCAAGCGCTATGCGATATAAGTGGTTTTTAATGGCCACGTGTCGGTCGGGAACGCATATCGCATTCAAAAAGGGGAAACCACCTTTTTCCCATTATGCTGCGCGATACTGCTGGTTTCTCAAAGCCGAAGCCACTTTCCCCTGTTTTCACTACTTTCTATCGCGTTCCTCCTTCGTCGTTGATCTCTATAGATCAATGGTCCCAGATCATTTTCACGTTGTTTCATTGCCCTCTTCCATACACCAAGGGACTTCAACGAAAAATATTCATCGTTGATCTCGGGGTCCAATCTGATCCGACGGCCCAAAATCATCCGCGAAACCCCAATTTTCCTCAATACATATTTCCTCTGCCCAAAGGGATTTTCACCATTTTCTTTGTTCGCGAAAAGTGGCCCTTCACCATTATATTTTCCTGGTTGATCTCGACCGTTGATCAACACAGATCAACGGTTCGGACTTAATCTCCCACCGTTTGATTCCAACCGCCTCCATTTGACCTCTGCGCTCAATCTCCACCGTTGTATGCTTTCATCCAACGGCCACACTCCTAACCTCAGCCTCCGAAGCAGTTAAACCAAAAAATACGCAGGATTTATTAATATTTCTTTGTTTGTGTAGGTTTCAAAGGTTTTTCAAATGTTTTAAAAAGAAAATAAAAGCCAAGGATGACGATCCTCCAGGCTTTTGTTTATCAAAAATATTGTTCCACAGGGTTGCAACACCATGTTTTCCGGTGTCTCATGAATGCTGGCAGCTCTATAAATCCCTTGTCGCATCTGCACATCAAAAAGACACATCAATGCATAATTAAAACAGAGAGTATCAGTATTGAAGATCAAATCAAACCATAACTGAAGAATTGAAGGTTAAATCACAGTTTTGGTGGATTGCGGCTAACGTCGACAATCAAAAGCCTAATCCACTAAATTAAAAAAAGTTAAAGAGCAGAAGACAGAGTTTAGGCCTGATTAAGCCTAATACACATAATCAAATCAAATTAACAGTGTTTAAAGAAAAATAAAAAATATCTATCAAACAGAGAAAGCCTCCACTACCACATTAGAGGCTAATTGATTCCTCTCAGCTACCAGATTGCCACATGTAGCATCAAAGCATTCAACAGAGGCCGAGTAATGACCATAACAGAGGATATTTTCCTCAATACAACCGAACAGTTATTCCAAGCCAAACAGAGTTATTGCAAAGACGACACAGAGCCTTAAAGTCAACAAAAGCTTCCAGCAAGCTTAAAACTTAATATAAAACAATTAATACATAGGAAATATCTGTAAACTTCTCCATTGAGCCCCTTAAAAGGCCTATAAGCATTAATTGTATTAATTGAACCCATAGATATTTTCTCTCTTCAACCTCCTCATTTTTCTATAAAATCTTCTTGAGGAGCTCATTGTAAAGGGAACTTTGAAATATACTTGTGCTCAAAACTTCTACATGTAAATAGTGTTCAAAGGCTCTTGAAGCTCTGTTTGTGATCTAATAAGTTAGGCTAAGAAGTGAAGATGATTGTTGAACTGAAACATTGGACTTGAAGATGCAACTGGTTTGACATCAATATACAAGTTGTTTCTTGGGATCCTGGTCTATATCACTGGTGAAATGCTTCTTTCTATGTTATTGTTTTTCCTTTCATGTATGCCATTTTGTCCATTATTCTCTGATAAAGAACAACAAGCATAGAGTTAGGATTCACTGTTTACAGTACCCTTCTCTGACTGATAATCTTTATCTTAATGTTTTCCTCCAATTTGTTTATTTAAGAATGATTCAATACAGTTTAAGCAGTTAGGAATGCTGGCGTTCCCTCGTCCTACTATTTTCTTTAAACATTGTTCTTGAATGTTATTTTCATTATTTGCTTATTAAAGATAGACTAGAAAAGTGATGGTGTGCCCTGTTTTCTAGTTTCTTTCTCCAAAGGTAGTTCTGAAAATTTCCCTAAGTGTATGCTGAAAGCAGTCTAGATTTAAAATTATCTTAACTGATCTTAGGTTTCACTTTGTTCTCTTATCTGTTTTCATACCTTCTGAAAGTAATTATGAGGATTACTGGATTGTTTTTCTGTTGAGTCAACTTTAGTACGAACTTGCCCAAAGAGGTTTATGGTGAGCCCTGCTCTTTGGTTGATTTTAAACAGTTACTTAAAAGGCTTTTCTTGTTTGGACAGACTATAAATCCTAGTTTAAATTATTATCTGTTTCCACCCCTCCAACATTTTTATTGTTTCCATTCCATCATTTAATCTCAAAGATCTTTTGATATAGATGACTTGCCCCTTGGACAACTCTTGAATTTTTGCACAATTAAAGCCCTATTATGACTCCATAGCCCAATGGACTAAAACCCAATGTTATATCTATCTTTTTAGCCAAAGCTTGTTCCAATTGCTTGCAACTTTGCACCTTTGAAACTCTTTCCATTTAGGACTTTGCACTCAACTAATAATCATGCTCAACCATCCAAAACAAAACAAAACCCTCGGTCTTAATAACTAGCCTAATATCATACCACAAAAGCCTTAAAAGATAAATCAATCTTTACACTTATTGGACAGATCCCTCTCCGGATTCAGGAGGGCTAATCCTAGAATCCCAAAGTGGTTCAAGTGTTCTCTCTACATTTTTGGTCTTACCAATCTGCTGAAATTACAGGGAGCTAACATTTCTGGCGACCATGCTGGGGAGTTCTGAGTCATTTTCATTTTAAGGTAATCATTGGATATCAGAAATTTGTTTCATAGAACATTTGGTATATTAACCAGTTGAGCCACCAACAACTAACATTTCTGGTGACTCCACTGGGGAATTTTGAATGTTTTTCAGCCTAGGTACCTTTAAGACCTCAGGAAACCCTTGATTCAAGAAAATTGTGCAGTGAATAAAAGTAGCCCTCTTCAAGCACTACCAAGCAATGATAATCATGATAAAACTTGTTTGAATCAGTGACAAACTAAGGACACCTTAGGATTCTCATAAGAGCTTATCAAACCTTGAAGAATTAGCTAGCTTAGCCATAAGAGTCGGCTGTATTTGTCTCATCACCATAGCTAAGTGTTGAAACAGATTTAGGATACTCTTAGAACCCATAGGACTGAAATAAACTTAGAAAACCCAAAAGTTTTTTAGATTGGTATTCAATAAACATGGTGGTGGACCATAAAACCTTTTACCTCCAAAAGAGTTAAAAACTTCCACTTGGCGACTCCACAATCCTAAACAGACCTTAAGACTCCACTTGGAAGAACCATTGTCATCATAACATCATTTAAACTCAGTTAGAGGATTTTTATTTTATTTTATTTTATTTATTTTTTATTTTTTATTTTTTATAAAGATTGTCATATCTGGTTGGACTTTTCTTGTTTAGTTGGGTATGAAAAACACAACATAGTGGCTCCTAGAAAGATTCATACTAGAGCCTTCCCTGACCTTGACCCACCTGAGATAGTTGATAACCCTGAAAGTATCCCTAGGAAGTCTTCTAAGATTAAATTTTCAACTGTTTTCAGATCACCCTTGAGAGCTAATTCAGTTCCTGATAACCTTGCAGCTCTACAACAATCACAAGTAGAGTTAATAAATCCATTTAGAACTAGGTTGCTTGATGATTTAGATCAGCTAGATTCAAAGTCTTCACTTTCATCTCCAGAAACAAGTGAACATCCTGGTAGTAGAGAAACAACACCACCTGATTTACATTTCCTTCACAATTTAGGTGTCTCTCATCCAAGATCAGCTTAGCAATCTGTTCCTGGTCCATCTACATCTGCTCATCCTACATCCACTATCCAAACCACTCCATTCTAGCCCACTTTCCCTCTTGTTAATCCACCTCTTGTAAATCCACCTCCACCTCCTATCATGGCAGCATGGTATGCCCCGTTGGTCCTTCCTTTTCCCTTAGTCAATCTTCCATAGGACTATCAGTCCAAAATACCATTGTATGATCCCAGTAATGCTACTACTGCTTCACAACATGTGGATAAGATGAATGACTACTTTGACATAAATGAAATTGATGATGAATCTGTCAAACTTAGACTATTTGCTCAGAGTTTAGGGGGAGAAGTAAGAAAATGGTTCAAAGGCTTAACCCCTCATAGTATCAATGATCTCCAAGCCTTCCATCAGACATTCTTAAACAAATGGGAAGTAAGGAAAAACCCTCTTCAAATACTTTCTAATTACAAAAATCTCCAAAGAAACACAGGGGGAAAGTGTACAAGCCTATTGCACTAGGTTTAACAGTGTTTACAATGCCCTTCCCCCAGATTTAAAACCTCCACAAGGCTCAGCTTTAAACAAGTTTCTTAAAGGATTTGATCCTGAGATGGCCTATCAGCTGAGAGAGAGAGATCCTTTAACCCTTGAAGATATGAAAAAAGGGGCTCTTGCTGTGGAAGTTAACTTAATGGAGAAAAGAGCAAGAATGAAGAATGACAAGAGTGTCCTTTAGAGAGAAATCCACACCTTCCACTTCCAGCTCAAAGATGGAAAGAATGATGGAGGAGATGATGAAGAAGATGAGCATACTTGAGAGAGCACAAGCAAGTCAAAACCAAACTGCTCCTCGAAACAGAAATCATAACCAGAATCATAATTTTAGGAGAAACCAGCCTCAAAATAGACCAAGGGAAGGTGATCAATAGATCACTCCTCCCTTTCATCAAAATTACGTAAGTGAGGTTTAAGACACAATAGAGAAAACAAAGAATGATGATATCATTATGTTGGGAGTAGATAATGATGACTTTGAAGTCCATTACAATAGAAAACAAGGTCTATATACACCCTATGATGATAAAAGAGATGATGATGAAAGTTATTATCAGGAAATGGAAAATGTCATCATAGAAACCATAAAGGAATATGACCTTAGAAGCAAGAAGAATCTAGAAACCCCCTACAACAAAACCTCTGAAAAATCTTCAGAAAACAACACTGTAAGTAAACCAAAAATTGTAAAATAGAAGGACAAGACAGTGGCTGTAAATTCTGATAAAAACAAAGAGAAAGGCACTCCAAACAATGAAAAACAGAGTGCAGACCTTAGCAGTACTAGTACCTCAGCTAGTACTCCTGTCAAAACAATTTTGTCAAATGTAAATAGAGGAAATCAACAAACCGATTTTGCTGATAGAGTGGCAGTTAATAAAGCTGAGACAAGTACTTCCAAGAATCAGATGCCTTTCAGTTTGGAGCAGGAAATTTCCAGAATTAAGATTTTTGTTCCTCTCACTGAATTAGCGGCCCAAAATGTATATAGAACCCAAATTTTGAAGGCTTTAAATATAGAGGAGAATAATGACACTGTCAATCTTAACGATGATCAACCAGAGCTCATTTTTGGTCCTAAGATTGAAGGTAGATATCAAGAAGGACCTATTCCTCCTTTTTATGTAAGTTTAAACGTTCATGACAAGATTTTTCACAACGCTATGCATGATTCCGGGGCCTCTCACAATTTAATGCCCAAAGATGTAATGGAGAGCCTAGGCCTCGAAATCACCAGACCTTACAAGGATCTTTACTCCTTTGACTCAAGCAGAGTAAAATTTTTAGGATTAATCAAAGATCTCTGTGTATACTTGGCACAAATTCCAGCCAAATGTTTAGTAATGGATATTTTTGTGGCTGATGTACACCCAAAGTATGGACTGTTGTTATCTAGATCTTGGGGAGCTAAGTTACAAGGAACTATGAAGATGGACATGACATATGTGACCATCCCTATTTTCAATCAGACAAGAAGACTTTACAGGGAGTCCCATATGCAGTATATGGTTACTAGCCAAGACAGACTGCAAAACTATCCCCTGTATTCTGTAAATATGGGCCTTGATTCTTTTATTCTTTTCAACGATGAAACATTTAGTGAGCAAGTCACTTTAACTGAATTAATGGTCAATAGAGAAGAGGAGGAAGACAACACAGAACTGTTAAAACAATTTGCTGAACTCGTAAACAACAGCAAATAACACACAGGTCTTGAGCTACAAATCATGCACCTGTTGCTTTTAAATCTTGACAGTCAAGAAAGCATTCCTCAACTAAATGAAAAACCGAAGGAATTAAAACAAATTCAACAGAATGTTGATTTTCAAGAGCAATCTGGAAGCATGCTTGTTGAAGAGGATAGTGACCCAACTGATAAACCGTCCTCTGTGGAGTATGAATTTCGATGGGTCTTGCACTAGGAGCAATGCTGGTGCAGGGGTCTAGTTACGCAACACTGAAAACAACCACACAGAAAGCCTTTCCTGTAGATTAAACTTTCAGTGTTCGAATAACATAGCAGAATATGAATCCCTTCTTTTAGGCTTACATTTGTTGAACAAGTTAGGAGCCAAAAGAATTAAAGTGCATGGGGATTCAGAACTAATTATTAGGAAAGTAAATGGGGAATACAATGCTAATCACCCCAGACTTAGAGCCTATCGAAACGATGTCGTGGATTTATTAAAAACTTTTGAGGAATCCCAATTGATTTTTGTCCCGAGAAGAAAAAATATCATGGCCCACAGCTTAGCTTTTGCTGCTAGAACATGCTTAACACCATATGAAGCCAAAGAATGCACAACTCAAATTAAATTCAGACTAGCCATTCCTAACAAAAAAAAATATTGGCAAGTGTTTGATGGAGACAAACAAATAGAAGACTTCATGCAGTTCATAAATGAATTTGAACTACCAAGTTCAGATTCAAACTATGAATTAGACTGCCCTAGTGAAGAAAATTTTCTTGATGAAGAAGAAAAGTCTCATGAGCTTGTTGATGTGAATCTTTTGTTTAGCAAACTTGAAAATAAAACATAAATGATTGCAGAGTTAGAAACAGAGGACTTAGAAAATCTGCAGTCCAACAATCAAAGTTTTCCCAAAGGTTTGGCCCCTTTAGAAGAGTTGTTTGATTTCAATGATGTGGCCAAGAAACCAAAATTGGAGCCTGTAGAGACTGAAGTTGAAGAGTGTAATATAGGCAGCGAACAGAAATCAATGATGATCAAACTGTCTAAGACTTTACCAGCTCACATTAAACTCAAATACATAGAGCTATTTAAAGAATTTTATGATGTTTTTGCGTGGAGTTATGAGGATCTAAAATCCTATGACACTGAAATAATTTAGCACAAAAAAATCCCTCTCAAAGAAAACCAAAAGCCGTTTAAACAAAAGCTGCGCAGAATAAACCATGTCCAGTTACCTTTGGTTGAGAAGGAGATCAAGAAAATGTATGAAGCTGGTATTATTGTCCCTATTAGATATTCTGAATGGGTGTCTAATCTGGTGTCAGTTAGGAAGAAAACATGAGAGATTAGGCTTTGTATAGACTTTAGAGACTTAAACAAAGATTCATTGAAGGACAACTACCCTTTACCTAAGATGGACCATATTTTACAAAGGGTGGTTGGTTCCAAAATAATTTCTTTGCTAGATGGCTACTCAGGGTACAATCAGATTTTAGTACACCCCGATGATCAATTAAAGACAACCTTTACTACACCTTGGGGTACTTTCATGTATGTGAAAATATCCTTTGGTCTAATGAATGTTGGTGCAACTTTTCAGAGAGCCATGGACATTGCATTCTCGGAGGAGTTAGGCTACTTCATCATTATTTACCTTGATGATGTCACTATATTTTCAAAGACAGATGAAGAGCACTTAGAACATTTGAGAAAAGTATTCGAGAAATGCAGAAAGTTTGGGATATCTTTAAACCATAGGAAACCACTATTCGGTCTCCAAGAAGGTAAACTTCTTGGACACATTATTTCAGAAGAGGGTATAAAGATAGATCCAAAAAGGATTGAGGCCATATTACAAATCTCTCATCCTCGAAACATCAAGGAACTACAATCTTTCATTAGAAAGATTAATTTCTTGAGAAGGTTCATACCCAACTTGGTTGAGCTCCTTAGAAACATTACAAATATGCTGAAAAAGGAGCAAGGTGTAAAATGGACCTTGGAAGCAAAGAAGTCCTTTGAACTGGTTAAACAAGCATTAACCAAAACACCAGTTCTAATAAGTCCTGATTTTTCAAAAGATTTTTATATTTTTTCATTTGCATCAGAACATACAATAGTTGTTTTCCTTTTACAGAAAAATCCACAAGGACAAGAGCAGCCTATTGCATTCTTTAGCAAGGCATTGAGGGATGCTCCTCTGAAGTATAACATTATGGAAAAGCAAGCTTTTGCTTTGGTTAAGGCTTTAAAAGACTTCAGAGTATACATCTTGCACTCACACATCATTGCCTTTGTCCCAAATTCAGTTGTGAAAGACATTCTAACACATGACCCATATGGTAAGAGAGGTAAGTGGATAACCGTGATACTTGAATATGATCTAGAAATCAAGCCCACTAAACTCATCAAAGGCCAAGGTTTGGCTAGATTAATGGCTGGATCAAATTTTGAAGTTCTTGATATTAATATGATAAATGCTTTAGATGAACAAGAGGAACTCTCAACCCCCATTGTTGAAGATCATTTTATGAATTCCTCTTGGTACGTCGATATACTATATGTTTTGCTTAATTTGAATACACCTCTCGGTTTATCAAAAACAAAGGCAAGGTTTTTAAAGTTAAAAGTTGTAAACTACTACATTATAGATGAATGTCTTTATTGGAAGAATGCAAGTGGGATATTGCTTAAATGTTTGCCTGAGTATGATGCAGAGAAGGTTAAGCATGAGTTCCATGAAGGAGAATGTGGAGGCCACCCCTACTAGAAGACAACAGCCAACAAAATCCTAAGGGCTAGTTACTATTGGCCCACTCTCTTTCTTGATGTACACAAGATGATCATTGCCTGTCATAAGTGCCAACTTTTTGAAGGCAAAAGGAAGCTGCTACCCTTACCTCTGCATCCAATCACTGTTGAAGCTCCTTTCCAACAGTGGGGACTTGAATTCATAGGAGAAATCCATCCACCATCCTCTGCCCAACATAGATGGATTCTCACTGCAACAGATTACTTCACCAAATGGATAGAAGCCACCCCTTCTATGCAAGCCAATGATTCAGTCATCATAAAATTAATGGAGACTCATATCCTTTCTAGATTTGGCTGTCCTAGGAAGATCATCAATAATAATGCAGTAGCATTTGGATCCAAGAAGATGGTTGAATTTTGTCACAAATATCATATTACATTGGGCCATTCTACTACTTATTACCCTCAAGGTAATGGATTAGCAGAATCCTCAAACAAAAGTTTGGTGAACATAATCAAGAAGTTGTTGGAGGACAACAAGAAGTCTTGGCACACAAAGCTAGTTCATGCACTATGGGCTGACAGATTGACATTGAAGAAATCTATTGGGATGTTACCCTACCAGCTTGTGTATGGCACAGATACAATTTTTCCAACTAGCCTTGGTGTACCAGTTATGAAGCTCATTCAAGAGGTGCAGTCTGAAGACAATGACATGATCAGAAGGATAAATCAGACCATTCACCTTCAGCAAACCAGAGAGGAAGTTTACAACAAAGCATTACAAAAGCAAGAGAGCATCAAAAAGCTTTTTGATAGAAGAACAAAGGCCAAAAATTTCAATATTGGGGATAAAGTGTTAAAGTGGGATTCAAGGAGAGAAGACAAGAGCAAGCATGGAAAATTTGATAACTTATGGCTTGGCCCTTATCTCATTCATTCTGTTGCTGGTAATAATGCCTATTTCTTGCAGGAGTTGAATGGAGATGAACTGTTTGGGGGTCCTGTTGATGGTCGGATGCTCAAACATTACTTCTCTTGATCCTATCATGTGTGGAAGCCTTTTTATCTTTTTCTCATTATAAATATTTCATCCATCATTGCATTCAAAGTTAGAAAAATAAAAAATACAAAAACAATAGAAGAAAGAAAAGAGGGCAGATTGTAAAAACAATAAAGGTACAGCCCCATACCAAAAAAGAAAAACAAAATATGAAAGTGTGCAAGCTAAAATGCCACTCCTAAATAAACACACTTCTAATCAGTCATACAGCTTAATCATGGCTAGTTAGCTTTAAATTTATTGCTGATAGGTTAGTGAATTTGATTTTCCAAATAGCTTAATCTTGGCTTATCAGTTAAGTAGATTAAGATAGAAATTAAAGGTTCAAACAAGCTCAAAATCTGAACCTTAGTTTTCGAAAGAAGAATGACTACAATCTGTTTTAATCATGAGTCAAAAACAAGAGTAAACTGGTTCTAATAAACTCAAAATCTGAACTAGAGAACAAGGAAAAAACAACTCAAAACAGAAGTAAAAAAACAGAGCTGAAAAGGAGAAGGCCGTGCTTAGAATTTTCAAATCTTAAGCCTTCAATGTTTTGATTTAATTTTCTGAAAAATAAATATCTATGTGCAGCTTGTTTTTTATGCCATAGATCTGCAACAAGTCAGACTGTTCATTCCTGACTTGTATGCTTTTAAATTTCTGTTTTAGAAATTAGTGAATAAAAATCTGTTAGACTGTTTAATCCTAACAGATAGTAGATTAGGTAGAGAAGCATATGAACTCAATTGTTTAATATGAGTTCATGGAGAAATAAGAAGTAGAAATAAATTAGTTTTTTGCTTTAAAAAAAAATAAATGTTTGAAAAAGAGTCTCCCAATCCAAGTGCACTCTGAAAGAAGAAAAAATGTTAGATCAATAGGATTGGGTAGGTAGAAAGCTTGTGTTGGTGAAGATCCATTGTTTTTCATGGCTGCTAATATTTTCAGAGCAAAAGAAGATCATCCAAGTAAGGAAGGTTGCAGCCCAATGGACGAGGCACTGATCAGCCCCCAGAGAATGCAAGTCTGAAGTTCTTGATGCCTTCAAGAAGGCACCATCCCCATGTGGAGCCACTGTTAGCCACCTATAAAATTTGTTATATCAAAAGGTGGCTAAATCATTTTTTGAGCCTTCAAGAAACAAGTTTTGTTACAAAAATTGTTAGTTCTTGAAGTCTTGTGAAGACATCTTTTTCCTTTGATTAATCTTCACTACTGTTTCCGTTTGAACTCAGGAATTCTGCTATTTTCATGAATAAAAACTGCTGCAAAAATCCCCATTTTTCCCTCATTTTACTCCTTTTTCCCTTCATCATTAACCTTCATTTTGATCTCTTTTCCCCATACACTTCCTCCATTTTTCATATATTCCCTTCCTTCCTTCATAAAATCCCACTTATAAGGTTTAAAACTCATTTTTAAACCTTATCGAAACCCCCAAATCCATCAAAAAACCTTGAAAATTTCATAAAAAAATAAGTTTTTTTAACTATGGGCCTAAGCCCCTTTGGGCTAAGTCCTAAACCACTTCCCCACCATATGCCTTGGTGCTAGAACCAAGCGCTATGTCCAAAAGCGCTTATCGCATCGGAACAAATCGGAGTGTGCAAGTCTATTTGTTATGTTAAGACCTCCGATGCGATTGGCCCTTTTTATATAAACCCCCGACCCCATTGCCGCTTCATATAATCTCAGAGCCCGCAATCGGGCACTAAACTTTGTGAATAAATCATCCTCGATTTGATTTTTCCTTTGTATAATCATAAAAAACCTTTTTTCATATGTTTTGTATAAAACCCGCTGGTGCAATGTTTTTTAATGAAAGGACCGTCGATCTAAAAAGCTGATCAACGGTCAACAGGATCTCGCATCTGAGATTTTCTAATGGGTAGATTAAAAATGCCCCTCCATCGTTCCGATGCGATTGGCCCCTTTGTGCATATAACCCCGGTCCCTTTCACTTGTTCATATATCCAAAGGCCCCGCAGTCGGGCACCAAACCTTATATATAACCCGCCCCAAAGTCAATAAACCTTTGTTTTTAATTAAAATCCGCCTTTTTTATATTATAAAGGGGCCCACCGTTCATTGGTTGAACCCTTTCCCCCACCGTTGATCTTGGACCAATCAACGGCCTGCACAATCTTGCATCGGAGATTTCCATTGGGCGCGTTTAATATTTTATTCCCCACTCCTGATTGGTGTCCTCCCGATGTAATATCATCCATTGGATCTATCCGCGAGATCCAGATCTGACGGCCCTTATCACTCCTTCCTAAAGTCTTTCTCCCCTGCTAGGAACTCCTCCGATTCATCCTCCACCGTCGATCTGATCTGCAGATCGATGGTCCACGTCTAATCGCATCAACAATCCTCTGTCTATGCCCTCGCCGATCGCAAGGCTCTGATTACATTTGGGCCATCCACGTGTCAAGATCCGACGGCCCAGATTGCACCCCTCTACCTTTGTTAAAAACATGAAGCCCCGCTTTATAAGGTTGTTTGAGGAGATATAAGTCGTTGATCGTTGCAGATCAACGGCCCATGTTAACCCATTCTCCGCCTCATATATTATCCCATTTAACCCTAGTTTCGATCTCAGTCGTTAATCTGTTTTCATCTAACGGTTCAGAATAATCCTGACAGGTCCGACTCCTGTGGGTCCTGCCTTCTTCCAGATTTGATCTCAGCCGTCCATCCCTGATCGAACGACCCAGATTTAAAACCACCCAACTTGCTTCCGCCCGTGCATCTTGTTGATATCGCGCTCACTCCCCACCGTCCAATCTGAGAACCCAGATCTAACAGTTTACACGCATTTTCGCGTAAATTTAAGCACAAAGGATAATTCTCCAAGGGCTACGCGATATAAGTGGTTTTTAATGGCCACGTGTCGGCCGGGAACGCATATCGCGTTCATAAACGTGAAACCACCTTTTTCCCATTATGCTGCTCGATACTGCCGGTTTCTCAAAGCCGAAGCCACTTTCCCCTGTTTTCACCACTTTCTATCGCGTTCCTCCTCCACCGTTGATCTCTGCAAATCAACGGTCCTAGATCATTTTCGCATTGTTTCATCGCCCTCCGCCATACACCAAGGGACTTCAATGAGCAATTTTCGCCATTGATCTCGGGGTCCAATCTGATTCGAAGGCCCAAAATCATTCGCGAAACCCCAATTTTCCTCATTACATATTTCCTTCGCCCACAGGGATTTTCACCATTTTCTTTGTATTTCTTCTATTTTTGCGAAAAGCGGCCCTTCACCATTATATTTACCTGGTTGATCTTGACCGTTGATCAATGCAGAGCAACAGTTCGGACTTAATCTCCCACCATTTGATTCCAACCGCCTCCATTTGACCTCTGCGCTCAATCTGCACCGTTGGATGCTTTCATCCAATGGCCACGCTCCTAACCTCAGCCTCCGAAGCAGTTAAACAAAAAAATACGCAGTATTTATTAATATTTCTTTGTTTGTGCAGGTTTCAAAGGTTTTTCAAATGTTTTAAAAAGAAAATAAAAGCCGAGGATGACAATCCTCCAGGCTTTTGTTTATCAAAGAGATTGTTCCACATGGTTGCAACACCACGTTTGCCGGTGTCTCATGAACGCTGGAAGCTCTATAAAAAGCTTGTTGCACCTGCACATCAACAAGACACAGCAATGCATAATTAAAACAGAGAGTATCAGTATTGAAGATCAAATCAAACCAGAACTGAAGAATTGAAGGTTAAATCACAGTTTTGGTGGATTACGGCTAAGGTCGACAATCAAAAGCCTAATCCACTAAATTAAAAAAAGTTAAAGAGAAGAAGATAGAGTTTAGGCCTAATTAAGCCTAATACACAGAATCAAATCAAATTAACAGTGTTTAAAGAAAAATAAAAAATATCTATCAGACAGAGAAAGCCTCCACTGCCACATCAGAGGCTAATTAATTTCTCTCAGCTACCAGATTTCCACCTGTAGCATCAAAGCATTCAACAGAGGCCAAGTAATTACCAGAACAGAGGATATTTTCCTCAATACAGCCGAACAATTATTCCAAGCCAAACAGAGTTATTGCAAAGACAACACAGAGCCTTAAAGTCAATAAAAGCTTCCAGCAAGCTTAAAACTTAATGTAAAACAATTAATACAGAGGAAATATCTGTAAACTTCTCCATTGAGCCCCTCAAAAGGCCGAGAAGGATTAATTGTATTAATTGAACTCATAGATCTTTTCTCTCTTCAACCTCCTCATTTTTCTATAAAATCTTCTTGAGGAGCTCATTGTAAAGGGTTGGTTGCAGAACTTTGAAATATACTTGTGCTCGAAACTTCTACATGTAAATAGTGTTCAAAGGCTCTTGAAGCTCTGTTTGTGATCTAATAAGTTAGGCTGAGAAGTGAAGATGATTGCTGAACTGAAACATTGGACTTGAAGATGTAACTGGTTTGACATCAATATACAAGTTGTTTCTTGGGATCCTAGTCTATATCACTGGTGAAGTGCTTCTTTCTATGTTATTGTTTTTCCTTTCATGTATGCCATTTTGTCCATTATTCTCTGATAAAGAACAATAAGCATAGAGTTAGGATTCACTATTTATAGTACCCTTCTCTCACTGATAAGCTTTATCTTAATGTTTTCCTCCAATTTGTTTATTTAAGAATGATTCAATACAGTTTAAGCAGTTAGGAATGCTAGTGTTCCCTCGTCCTACTGTTTTCTTCAAACATTGTTCTTGAATGTTATTTTCATTATTTTCTTATTAAAGATAGACTAGAAAAGTGATGGTGTGCCATGTTTTCTAGTTTCTTTCTCCAAAGGTAGTTCTGAAAATTTCCCTAAGTGTATGCTGAAAGCAGTCTAGATTTAAAAGTATCTTAACTGATCTTAGGTTTCAATTTGTTCTCTTATCTATTTTCATACCTTACGAAAGTAATTATGAGGACTATTGGATTGTTTGTCTGTTGAGTCAACTTTAATACGAACTTGCCCAAAGAGGTTTATGGTGAGCCCTGCCCTTTGGTTGGTTTTAAACAGTTATTTAAAAGGCTTTTCTTGTTTGGACAGACTATAAATCCTAGTTGAAATTATTATCTGTTTCCACCCCTCCAACATTTTTATTGTTTCCATTCCATCATTTGATCTCAAAGATCTTGTGATATAGATGACTTTCCCCTTGGACCACTCTTGAATTGTTGCACAATTAAAGCCCTATTATGACTCCATAGCCCAATGGACTAAAAACCAGTGTTATATCTATCTTTTTAGCCAAAGCTTGTTCCGATTGCTTGCAACTTCACACCTTTGAAACTCTTTCCATTTAGGACTTTCCACTCAACTAATAATCATGCTCAACCATCCAAAACAAAACAAAACCCTCGGTCTTAATAACTAGCCTAATATCATACCACAAAAGCCTTAAAAGATAAATCAATCTTTGCACTTATTAGAGAGATCCCTCTCCGGATTCAGGAGGGCTAGATCCTAGAATCCCAAAGTGGTTCAAGTGTTCTCTCTGCATTTTTGGTCTTACCAATCTGCTGAAATTATAGGGAGCTAACACTCAGCACTTCAGATTTAGAATTCCTCTCTCTTAATGGTGTAGAAAACCCAAACAGAAATGGAAAAATATGGCTATGATAATGGATCAATAGCCAGACCAAGAGTTGAGATCTAGAGTGATATTTAGGCAACAAAAGGTGACAAATGAATGGGAAAACCCTTCTATTTATAACAAAATATTGAGTTAGTCTAGAGATTGGTGCATAATTAAAATATTATTAACCAAATTTAGATCCAACTTTTATGGAATATTTTATTATATTTGTTGGAGGGAAAAGGAGTTTGACTTGAGCCAAATCCCCTTATTTGTAAATAATAAATAAATAAATGATTTATTTATCATTTTAAGGATGTGATTAAGTAATAATAAATAAATAAATGATTTATTTATCATTTTAAGGATATGGTTGAGTGATAATCGAATATATAATGATTTATTTAATTATTTAAGGGTGAATTAGTTATATTTAACAAAGAATATTATTTAAACAATTATTCTTTAGAAATAATAAGATAAATAATGATTTATCTAATTAATTTCTTTGTTTTGGGTTAAATATAAACATGAATATTAATTAAACTACTGTTTAACTAATTATTTATTGAGGAAAATCAAACAAATATATATTTATTTAATATTTCCTTACGGGGTTTCTTTTTTAGACCATAAACAACTTAATAAAGGTGATTTACTAAGTTATTTTCATAGTGAAAGCAATTTTACTTGGAGTAAAATTGGTCTTACATGATGTACTTGGGTCCATCTAATGATAATAGGTTAGATGACCAAAAAATGGTGTAACAGATTGCTCCCCAGTGCACGAGCGTTAGGAGCTAATCATATGACCGAAGTACATTGTAAGAACTCAATCACTAGACATCGAAGGGGAAGTCAAAAAGAGAGAAGTATAAGGTAAACCAAAGTGCTGAAGGAACTAGACCCTAAGGAGGCGACTTGCAGGTGCGACAAGTCTTTTTGATGAGTGAGTACCTTGTATAGGCAGTGGGGGAGGCATACCTATGCCCGTCGAGGCAATAGTACAAACAATAAGGCGCCCGGAAAACCACAGAATGCAATAATAAAGCATATGCTGGCCTAAACATGAGCTAGATAAATAACATGATAATGAATCCCACATACATATTGTGCCTGGGATAATAGCTAGGACTTTGTACAATAATATCTGAGTACATGAGATATAAATACAACCCAGATGCCCCTGAAAACAGGAAAGGGCTCTAAAGATCTGACTGATATATGCAAACAAAAAGGCGCTGCAACCGGCTGAGGCCGACATCATCAAATGTATGGAGCTGCATCGAAGGCTGTAATGAAGATGTCATCCGAGTGTGTGGGGGGCTACCTGTAGGGCCACCCCCTCATGAGGATTGAGACATCTCACACACACCCGGGAATTGTCAATGTCAGCTGCTGCATCACTGAACCATCTAGTATACGGATCTCGATCATGCTGAAAAGAGCTGGAGCTGAGAAACCATCAAGTCAAAGGGCAAGAAAGAGTACCTTTGCCTGATCCAAGGCACCAAACAAGAGTGGAAGCTGGAACCAAGGTACACTGCCCTCTAGACCTGTCTTCTGGAATGAATGAGCTGATGTCGACAGAAGGAGATCCATCATAGGTGAGGCAATAAGGGATCCTCAACTAAGGCACAAGAGAAAATAGTAGAGTGACTGACAGACTGACACCAATAATGATGATGAAATGGGGAAGACTGAGTAGCGAATGGACGACTTCCCTTGTTAGAGCATAAATGGCATGGATGACCTGGTAGCGACTGACACGATATCATGAGGGATAGGGGACAGTGGGACTGAAGGCCATAATGTGCAACATGAGAGAGGGACCAAGCAATGAATGATGGAGGATTATAGCGAGATGCAAAGGCACTTGGGATAGACTCTATGAATGCAATGATGACTCCACTTGGATGCTCTAAACAAGGGTGACTCGATGGTTCTGCCACATATGTAAGGGGTTCTGATGGGGACCATAAAAGCATGAGCACAAGATGGTAACTCACGACGAAAGTAGACACGAGCATGGACAAGTATGGAGGCAACATGGTTCCCCAAGTATGAGTGTTTCAAGTGAAGAAATTCGATTTTGAGGAAGGGTGAAGTGGCGCTTCTTGGACAAAATGTGTCCTAGTGAAGTACCAAATCAAAAAAGCTAATAGATACCCATTTGAGGGTTTAGTGAGATCTTTCCAATGGTATATACGGTTCGTCACTTGAGCTACATTTTGGTCGCAGTAAGCGAAAGAAAAATCAGGGGTTTTCTTTTAATAAGGCATTTTCCTTCCAGATTCACTTATTTGCCAGTGGAGCTGTGGTGAATGTCGTAAGGAGAGGAGGCCTTAAATCTTGCGGCAGTTGTAGTGGATAAATTGACCGTTGGAATTTGAGATCTATCAGTTGTAGGTAAGAGGCCTAATCCTACTCTTTCATTTTAGTGGATTGAAAGTTTAGTTTAGGTACCCAAAGCTCTTGAATAGGCTAGGTCGCACTTTTTGGGGTCTGTTCTGCGACCTGGGTAGCAGGTTCTGGGCAGAAAACTGTGACCGGTCCCAGGAAATGACCTAAACAGTGCGACCTGTCAGAAAAAGGGGTTTTCAGTGCTGTTTTTGGCTGAGATCTGGGATTTTTATGGTTGAGGGGCATAGGTGCCCCCAAGCATGTAGTGGACATGCCAAGATGTATTTAGGAAAAAGGGAAATCTAAACACATTTTAATGATGTGGTGAACCATTTGTTTTCGGTATGGTTACGCAGTTTGAGAAAGGAAATATATGATTACCAACCTCTTTTGGTACTGCATATATGAATCAAATGGACTTTAAATTTCTAGGTTGGCACACATGGTGCTAATATCCCAAAGATAGTATTTGGGATAATGAACTGATGTTCTCCCAGAAAACCTATAGGTTGGTCAACCACAATGTTTATGAGACTTGCTGATGAAAAATGAAGGAATGGTGAGGGGTATCATCCCTAGAGTGATCTTGAAGTGATATGGGACTCTAGAGGTTCTTCTAAATGTGGAAGAATAATGGGACTAGAGTCGTCACGACTAGATTCACTAGGAGAGTGGTGAAGAACTGCTTCTCTTGGTCTCTCCGATATGAGTGTCCCCCTTACCCAAACATTGGATGTCAATGTAATGGCCACACGGTGTATGTGGTTCAAATGCATGAGTTCGATGTAAGGGGGGTAGATAAATTCAGGAGTGGTTGCTACTTCCATAATGTCGTCATCGTAATAGAAGATGGGGTGAATGATGGAAGAAATACCACCTGACGCGACGAAACAACCTTACTCCTCATCATGAGAGGAGATGTTCGTATGCACATCGTCACATGGGGTAGCGAGAGAGTGAGTAGACAAAATATCCATCGATGTTGAGACTAGGGAGGGGCCTGAAGGGAGGTCAGGTGAAACATCAGGGTAGGTCTCATCGTGGACTTTCGACCAAGTCCTCGTTATCTCAACATCATAAGGGGAAAATTTAATGGGAGCATCTGTGTCCTCAGGTGTTGCTGAAGTAAGATGCGAAAATAAGGGAGTGGGTGACTCATGGCGCTCGGCCTCGAATTGGCGTAAAGCTTATAAAGAGGAACGATACTCTTCAAGGCGAGGACACAGGTGAGTTTAATGGCCATGGAAATCACATAAAGCACAAGGGTGATTTGTGCACAATGGTTTGAATTTTGGGATTGAATCTGGTATAGTGACATATACCTCTGGGATATAAAATTCCAGAAACGACTCATTGACCATGGAGTTGAGGTGAGGTAATTCTGGGCAAGTATGGGTGGCGTGGCCGACACCGTCACACAAACCACACTAGATAGTATGCTTTGGAGGCCAAGAGGGGGCCGGGTTTGTCGGGGTAGCCTTATCCTTTGATGCCCCCTTGCAAGCTTTGCCCTTATTACCCAAGGCGGTCACAATGGGAGGTGGTTCTTGTTGAGGTGAATGAGGCACTATTGCAGCGAGAGAAGTCATAGGGACCGGTTGAACCGGGGTCAAAGCGAGATAAGGTTTAGGTTAACCAGATGGGGTAGCGGCTGGAGGATTGAGGTACCAGACGAGAATCCCAAGGGCCAGGTTAGGAAGAGAGAGGGTGGCCATAACAGATACTGTGTACACTCCTGGTGGGGGAGCTAGGAATAGTATCTGACCAGAGGGGTAATGACCAGGTGGGACGACGCCAAGATGGTTAAGGTCGAGAGGAATCGTCCCAGGAGGGTAAAGGGGGTCATGAGTACCAAATGAAGGTGAAGGGCTAGGAGAAGAAGTTTCATAAGGCTGATCAGAGGACATCATGAAAATCTGGTAATCAGGGGAACCAGATGGAAGAGATTGAGTGGCCACCTATCCTTCAGGTGGTTGGGTAGCCACAAATCCCTGTTGAGGGAAAGGATCCGTAAGTACAGCCGACTAACTAGGTGGGGGACTGGGAGGAACGAAATGGACGGCTTGTTGTCCTCTCAATGTTGCTTGAGATTCCCATAGTTGTCGCAATTGTGGCAGAAGAGGAGAGTCATGCGTATAATGACCATAAACACCACAACAAGAACAAGGCTTGTTCGTATGAAGAGGTCTATCCTGCTTGGGCTGAGTAGTGTTAGGAGAATTACCTTGATTAGGTCCAGGATTACCAGAGGCAGCTTGATTTTGATTGCCTTTCCTCTTCCTTTTTGAGGTAGGAGGATTATTCGTGCCCTGTTGTGCGTACACCTGCCCTAGAGGGGGTGGTGGTTATTGTTGCGGGTTTGAGAAGGAAAGGGAGGAGGTGCTAATGCTGTAGGAGCTGGAGCACTAGGCTATGGATACGAGTAATATGGAGGTTGGGTAGCAATGTGGTAAACAGGAGGTTGGGCAAAAGGAGGAGGCATGCCGTATCTTGGATACGTGCTACCGGGAGGGGGAAAAGTGCCGGAGGAGCTGGCCCTTCCCTGAGAGAAGCCATAGCCCATGGGAGGTTGGGCATATGGATTAAAGAGAGCTCCAGCGATACCGTCGGTGGCGTGAGATGCCCCTAGTGCGTTGGCACCACCAGGTCTGGGAAGATAAGGTAGAATGGTATAAACATAACCTGACTGAGCGTAGATCAGGTCATATTTTAACACAATTTGGAGAGCGGCTTCTTCGGTTTGAGGAAAGTGCGATGCGACGTCTTTCCCGATAGGCGGCAAGAGAGTCCTAAGGAACTAGTCCATGTAGACATAGTCCTCGAAGAGAGGGGCTCGACATAGGCTCCTTCTTCTCTGCCATTCCTGAACATGTTCGGATAGGCGGGTCGCAGATGATTGACGGAAAGAGGTCAAGAGCTCGGTACCAGTGTCGTAATGAAGGGGAAGCTGGAAGTAAGACAAAAAATCCCGGGCCAGAGTCGAAAAGGTGGTATGAGAGGAAGGGGCTTGATCAACATACCACTTATAAGCTTCACCTGTAATCGTTCGTTGGAACAACTGAAGATGGACAGAGTCCTTGTTAATGGAATTAGACGAACACCACATGTGGAAAGATCTAACATGATTCGAGGGATCTTGTCCAGCAAGACCTTCAAACTTAGGGATGTCTGAAGGGAGATTTGTTGGCATAGTGGGCCAACTAGCGTCATGGTGTATAGGGTCGTTTATCAACTGGTGAAAGTCAAGGAGGCTGAAGCCTACCATGAAAGGGAGCAAGGGTGCAGCCGAGGTAGTGTCTGTTGTGGTCCCACTAGTGGTATTCTCGGTGGGAGGGCCGGGGTTACCACCAGTATTAGGCCCTGCACCAGACATGGTGAAGGTGACAGGGGGAGAACCGAAGGTGGAATGAGAGGGATAACCCAAAGGACCAGGAGAAGAGTCAGAGTGCGGACTCGGTTGAGGACTAACTCAAATCCTATGCGGAGGAGTAAGTCTCCCTATCGAAAACTGAGGCTGAAGGCCAAGAAGTCTCTAGGATGAACGCCTTGGTGGCACAATGGTGATGACACAAACATGGCACAAAGGAAAAAGAGACTGACAAGGGAAAGGAGGTGCAGGATCAATCGATTACAATGTCAAAACAAGGGCAGAGAGGTGCAGGATCAATTGATTTCAATGTTTTAGAGTCTTTTCTTGGCGGTGTTAACCAAGCCCTTTTTCGCTTAGGGTGTGTGTGTAAAAATGTGTTGTATAGCTGTAAATAAACCTGCAAATGTCAGTATATAGGCCTGCAAAACAGAAAATAAACAACTAATAATGCACCAATCTAAACCCAAGGAGGTGGGTCTCTCAACAACTAGTCTATAGGTGAGTAAAAACTAATCAAAACACACTAAAAAAGGCTAATAGATCTAGGGTCAAGAGGGACAGAGATCTAAAAGACAAAATCTGCTGGAAAGTGGTGCAGAAAACAACAACAAATCAGAGAAAAATTGTTGTAAAAAAAGAGGTGGCGAAAGGTTATCTCCAGGAAGGAAGCAGAGTGCCCCCTAAAGGAAAACCCAAAAAAAGCTAAAAGAGGAGATTTGGATGGATAATAAGCCAATCTGAAGTGGATCTGAAGATGAGGTATCAGATCTAAAAAAATGGCTGAAGACTCTGAAATTTCAGACAACCAGCAATAGCAAACACTCTTCCACAAAAAGTGGAGGGTATTGAAGCCCTAGGGGGCTAGGTTCCCACTTAATTGAGCGAAAAAGAACAAGTACAGGTCCAAAATAGGAAGAGACGGAGGTCATACAACCCTGAACAGAGGCTCAGCAAAACCCATAAAAACTTTTAGAAAAATCCCTGCAGAAAGTTCAGGTCGCAGTTTTTTGGGCTGTAAAGTGTGCCCTAGAGGTCCAGGTCACAGGTTTTGGGTAGAAAAGTGCAACCTGCACTTCCGGCACTCTCGGCGGCAGGTTTCAGAAAAAAATGCCGTCTCAGCTATGGCTGATGTCGTTCACTTGCGCAATAGGTCTGAATACACGCGGAAGTAGAATTTTTATCTTTTTAGGGTTTTATGGATTAAAAACAACATCAAGAATAAGAAAAACAAGGGGCTGAAGAGAAATCCTAGGGTTTGAAGCAGCTGGATATGCAAGGATCAGAAAAACGACATCGGTCGTAATGGTAAACTCGTGTGGAGTTGCCAGTTGTTAGTATGAATCTTGATTCGAGGTGTACGAAAAAAGACCACTTTAGTTGCGCATAACAAACAACCCTAACAGCAGAAATGAATGTTAATATCTTCAGATCTACAGTTAGATGATCAAGACAAATGCTGCAAAAATATAGATCTATGCATTAGAAGACATTAAACAGTAGAAAAATAAGATTTACTCTATAGATCCAATAGGCAAGACAAGAATATATCGAATGAAATTTTTATTAATGGGCACCTAGGAGGAAAACACAAGAGGGCGTTCCCTGTTCTCCTCAATGGAATGGGTTCTTGTAAGTCCTCAGCACTTCAGATTTAAAATTCCTCTCTCTTGATGGTGTAGAAAACCCAGACAAAAATGGAAAAATATGGTTATGATAATGGATCAATAGCCAGACCAAGAGTTGAGATCGAGAATGATCTTTAGGCAACAAAAGGTGACAAATGAATGGGAAAACCCTTCTATTTATAACAAAATATTGAGTTAGTCTAGATATTGGTGCATAATTAAAATATTATTAACCAAATCTAGATCCAACTTTTATGGAATATTTTATTATATTTGTTGGAGGGAAAGGGAATTTGACTTGAGCCAAATTCCCTTATTTGTAAATAATAAATAGATAAATGACTTATTTCTCATTTTAAGGATATGGTTGAGTGATAATCAAATAAATAATTATTTATTTAATTATTTAAGGGTGAATTAGTTATATTTAACAAAGAATATTATTTAAATAAGATTTAAACAATTATTCTTTAGAAAATAATAAGATAAATAATGATTTATCTAATTAATTTATTTGTTTTGGGTTAAATATAACCAGGAATATTAATTAAACTATTGTTTAACTAATTATTTCTTGAGGAAAATAAAACAAATATATATTTATTTAATATATCCTTATGGGGTTTCCTGTTTAGACCATAAACAACTTAATAAAGGTGATTTACTAAGTTATTTTCATAGTGAAAGCAATTTTACTTGGAGTAAAATTGGTCTTATATGATGTAATTGGGTCCATCTAATGATAATAGGTTAGATGACCAAAAAATGGTGTAACACCAATGCTGCTCCATCTATCCTTAATGAGGCTAGTTGTATTTTGGTGTCATCATCATGCAGATTTTGAATCCTTAAATAGACTTCCAGTTGTTTGATCCAATTATCTAATTTCTCTACATTAACATCACCATTAAACATTGGCAATTCAAATTTGACATCAAGCTTTAACAAAGGATTTTTACTAGTGGTTTTTGTTTTATGTGACTGATTTACCGAAGTTGAAGAGGACGAAGTTGAGGAAGAGGATGAAGATGGAGATGGTGGATCACCATTTCCTCCATTCCCTTTCTTTGACTTATCATTGTCCTTCTTTCCTCCTAAAGAATATCCTCCTTCTCTTTGGTTTTTAGATCCTCCTCTAGCAATTCTATCATCTCTTTCTTGATAGAGGATCCTTAACGTTTCAGTCATATCCAAGAAAGCTTTTCGAAAAACCCTTTCTTCTTCCTTGGGATCCATCTCTTCATGAGCTTCTTCTTCTCTTGAGGACATGTCTGCAGCTGCTTCTAAGGCTATTGAGGGTGAGATAGAAGGTGGAGATAATGGATCCCTGGCCCTCCTTGGTTGTGGATTAGTTTGTGCACTAATCAATTGTCCTTCCCCTCTTTTAAGTTTAAGCCTAGTAAGCATCAAATTTGCAAAACAGTAAAATGTTTCTTTGCACACAATTCAAAATTTGAACTTAAACCTAAGCTATGATACCAATCTGATTTGAAATGTGAGAACTTCTTATTTCTAATACAGAGATGGACTGTAGGGACATTTATAGGATATGTCACCTTTAAAGAAAGGATGAGATCTCGAAGCTTGTTGGCCCTTTACAGACTCTGCCTAAAGAAATAATAGAAGTAATCATCTGGAAATGAAACTACTTGTTTGTTGGTGCAAGGTATTCATTATCCATAAAATTATGTGTACAAACTGTTTAATATGTTTTGCAATTGGAACAAAATACTTTTGGTGAATTTATGAGTCTTTTGTGTGTAGGAAGCTTATTTCTTTTTACTGTTTACCATCTTTAACTTTGATAAAACATAGCAAATAAATCACAGAATATAACACAACATATGATAAGGCAGTTCACCCCTCTTGGGCTACATCTACCGGGTCCAAGGCCCCCAAATGGGCATGTCCTTGATCTTATTATGCCCAATTTTTTTTTTTTTATACAGTGTGATGAAAGCCTAAACATGCAAAAATAGCTGTAGAAATGAGTTCAGAACACTGAAAACAGTAAATATAGGCTTTTGTTTCACCTCCAAAGGTTAATCATAGCCCAATACAGCTCCAACACTCCCTAGGCCCTGATGGCTCTCCAAGATTCTCTGCTGAAAAAGTACCTGAAGATTATCTCTGTTGCCTCTACAACCTGCACCATTGGCTCTGGAATACTCAAATTACCCAAAAAAAAAATAAAAAAATCGCTCCAAATGGTCTCCCCTAGAAAAAGTTATGTCCAACTGAAGTTTTTCCTAGTTTTCCCTCAACAAACTCCACCAAATCTGGGCTAACTGGAGTTAAGCCCACTACATATGGAAATCACACATAAAAAGGCGGACTCAGCGAAATTTACCGTGTGGTCAAGGTTAGCATTAAATGAGATCTGGACGCGGCCACATGCGTCGGCATAAAATTTGGGACTAACGGTTTTAAAACCATAACATTCAAGTTTCTGAACCCGCCGAACATGTGACCGCAATAGCCGTAGACAATAATGTTAACTGTTAGTTGGTAGACCCCTAGTTCCTGGTGCTGGGACATATGACTATTGTTATGTGGGGGCTGGCCCCCTTTTTCGTTGCCCATAACATCAATAAACCATATATAGAAGTGGTGGCCCTTATGGGTAAGAACCACCATGGAGGCGGGCCGGTCAAGTGCGTTGGTTGTTAGCCCATAGACCAGCGTTTGAACCCTGTTGCCATACAAAATTTTTGCACCATAAAAAAACTTTGAACTCTTGGGGCCACGTGGCGGCCTCCGGGCAGGCCACATGGTACCCCTTGATTGGTCCCTGCAGAATATTCTATGGAATATTCTGTGGAATATTTTGTAGAATATTCCTGGAATATTCCTTTTTAAATATTTTTTATTCAAAGTCAAACATGGTCAAATTGGGCTTTTCCCTGAAATTGAGAAACTTCAAACTTGAATATCTTCCACATACAGTATCGGTTTTGAGTGTCGTTCGCGGCTACATGATTTTTTTGACGAGGCCTTTCCTGTCATTCTAGTTTCAACAAATTCTGAGCAAATAAATTTTTGAGCATTTTATCCAATTAGGACATGATCACCTGATCAGTCATGGAGGGAACAAAATAAGGAAGACTCCTGAAGCTGCAAGGTTCCTCTACTCAAGCACAAAACTTTGCATTCAGTTCACATCATGATGAAGGTACATTCACATCAAGTCTTTTATGGCATGCTAGATTTGGACACTTAAACTATGGCAGCCTTCGATTGTTGAAGAAAAATGGTGTTACTGGACTGCCTACAATTCCTAGGAAACTTAAGTAATGTGATGCTTGTATTCTAGGAAATCTTAGCAAACAACCATTTCATGATTCACATTCCAGAGCACATAGAAAACTTGAGCTTATTCATTCATATTTATGTGGCCCTATGCCTATTCCTTCTGCAAATGGAAATAAATATATGATGACATTTATTTATGATTACACCAGAATGTGTTGGGTTTACTTATTGAAGAACAAATCTGATGCTTTTCAAACATTCAAGAATTTTCATGCATGGATTGAAAATGATGCACAAAATCATATTGGCTCTTTGCGCACTAATAATGGAAAATAATACACTTCAAGCAAATTTGAAAATTATCTTCGTCAACATGGGATCAAACATCAAACAATTGTGCCCTATAATCCCCAACAGAACGGTGTAGCTGAAAGAATAAACATGACAATTTTAAATATGGTTTGCTCCATGATGTTTTTTGAGAATGTAAAATTGATGTTTTGGGCTGATGCAGTTCTATGTGTTGTATACATAAAGAATAGGTGTCCTTCAAATTCAATCAGAAACAAAACTCCTTATTAAATGTGGCATGGCCACATTCCTTCGGTAAAGCATTTCAGGCTCTTTGGTTCCACCTGTTATGCTTTGATACCTGAGGTAAAAAGAAATACACTTGGTGCTAGAATTCAAAAATGTATCTTCTTGGGGTATTCCAATAGCTCCAAAGGATATCGTCTCTATGATGAAGTCAATAAGAAGTTTGTAATAGCAAGAGATGTCATATTCCTTGAATCTTCCAAGGCTAAGAATGTTGTTGAGCGGCAACTTGATCGCCTGGATAGATTAACACATGCAAAGTATTTTCAAGAATTTGATAATAAGATTCGACATCTTGAAGGGGGGATTCATACAATGAATTAATCTATGGAAGCATTTTCCGAAGCACTCTCTCCCCCACATGAAGAACCAACAATGGATTACACCTTGAACGATGTGATTGATAGAATTGAGTGATTGAATCTTGATTAAATTCCAACTTAGTCAAATGAGCAGCCTGGGCCATCTCGGAAAGGTCCCCCAAATGGCTGACAAAGACACTAGAAAATGTTCGTCTTGATGAAGTTGGAAAGATAGGAACAAGAAGTTCCACTAGACAAAACGAAGGTGACATATAAAATTCTGATTCACCTGTTGATATGGATATTGCTTATAACTGTGAATTGAATTTGTCTATAGATCATGAACCAAATTCCTTCAAAGAAGCTACTTCTTATGTTGAATGGAATGAAGTGACACAAAAGGAGTATGATGCCTTGATAAAGAATGGCACTTGGAAGCTGGTTGATCCTCCTTTGGGAACCAAACCAATTGGCTGCAAGTGGGTCTACAAGAACAAGTACAAATCAGATGGCTCACTTGACAAGCACAAAGGCAGGCTTGTGGCAAAAGGTTTTGCACAGAAAGAAGGGGTCGATTATGAAGAAAAATTTCCCCCATAGCAAAATGGGCCACAATCCAAACACTCTTTTCCCTAGCAGCGTAGAAGGGATGGAAAGTCCATCAGATGGATGTAAAAACTGCCTTTTTAAATTGAGATTGATCCAGAGTTCATAATTTTTTCTCAAAATTCAAAGTTACGGGATTGGGTTGAAACTAGGATGGTTGTGTACAATTCGTCTTCTTGATTCTAGCGCCGTGAACAGTTCGAAAAATTGATGAAGTATAAAGAAGATATTGCGTTCTGATCGAAATGGAAAACAGGTAAAATTATGACAGTTTGACCAGGTTTGACTAGGATGCACAGTCAGCAATGTGGATGTACAGTCAGCAAAAAAGAGAATATTCCTCGAAATATTCCTTTCTTAGGACCAATCATTGGATGACAAGTGTCAAGTTTTTATTTGTGGTAGGGGGTTGGATGAGCTAATTATAGGGTGCCACGTGGCCAGCGCTGAGGCCACCACCTGGCCCTAAAGTCACATTGTAAAATTTTAGGAGAGGTAGCAGGGCTTGACCCCCTGACCTCCCTCTAGGCACGCACACACCTTACCATCCATGCTACGCAGTGTTTCTTAACCTCCATAGGTTGTGGATTTTTATTATGTTGTATTGCATATGTATATGTGGGTTGGGAACTGCCGGCAGTCCCAACTTGCTAGCGGTCCCCAATGATTATGTCGCATGGAAAACATTTAACATCTCCAAAACTACGTGGATAAACACTAACTTGTCGGGAATTCAACCCATGGTTCAACGTTAATCTCAGTCTCCTATCGTGAGTTCTGCTAACCGCCTCTTCTAGTTGACGTTTTGGGGGTGTGCATGTGGCCACCGCCCAACCGTCACACTTAATGCACAGTCTAAATTGGCAGAGAAGTTAGGGGCGCACCATTTTTTTGCGGCCTACCCATAATTAACTCTAGTTAACTGGAGTTCTCCACTTTTAGTGGAGCTTTCCTAGGAGATACTGGGAAAAAGTGTAGGAGGCCAAATTTTCGACCATTCTAAGTGAATGAAGAGTCATTTTTGACTCATTGGAGCATTCTGAAGCCATTGGTGCAGAGAAAATAGCCATTAGAGCACTGTAACTACATGTAATAGAAAAATTTTGAGCATAATGAAAGATGGACAAGCCATTGGGAGTTGGACCAGTAGATGTAGCCTAGGAGGGGTGAACTGATTCATAATGCGTGCTGTGTAAATTTCATCTGGTGACTTATTTCTTTATTTTACACTATTGTTCTGCGTTATTTATGCTTAATTTATGCTTCTAATTAATAAAATAATTTGCAAATCATGGAAAAACTCATTAATTCTTATGCAAACTAATAAGACAAGTATGCACATGTTTTTAAAACTGAAAGACACTTCACACAGAAAAACTAATACAGTCATTTTCAGATAAGATGGTATCAGAGCTAGATTTTTTTTCTCTAGTGTTGTTTAGTTCAAAGAATTGTTTAACTTTTTGCAAGTTTTAGATGCTTACAAGGCTCAAGCTCAAAAGGGGAGAAGGAAAATTGGTGGAAGCAGGATGGTCTCAAAAGGAGCCAAAGCAAAGGAGAGCAAGATTGCCACAATCTCCACCACCTAGTTCACCTCCTAAACAAGTAGAAGCTACATTAAGCATGCCTCATGAGGAAGGAGAAATTCATGAATAATTTGACCCCAAGGAGCAAGAAAGAGTGTTTAGGAAAGCAATTCTTGACATGACTGAGATGGTTAGAATTATTTATCAAGAAAGGAATGAGAGATTGGAAGGAGAAGGATCTAAACTTCAAAAGGAAGTGCAAGGATCTTCAGGAGGTCAACATGATGAAGACAAGCCAAAGAAGGGAAATGGAGGAAATGGAGGAAATGGAGGTAATGGAGGGCCACCATCTTCACCCTCATCATCATCATCATCATCGTCTACTTCTTCTTCAATACATCAGCCACACAATTCCAAGAGCACCGGTAAATCTCCTTTATTAAAACTTGATGTTAAGTTCAAATTGCCAATTTTTAATGGTGAAGTAAATGTAGACAGGCTAGATAATTGGATTCGACAATTGGAGGTCTATTTGAGAATACAAAACCTTCAAGACGATGATACAAAAATTCAATTAGCTTCTTTGAGAATGGAAGATGAAACACTTGTTTGGTGGGAAGCCAAGACAAAGGAGGAAATCAAGAAACATGGTAAAATTATTCTATCATGGTAATATTTTATTGTTGTTATTAAACAACAGTTTTATCCATTAGCCCGTATGTAGAAAACCATCATGAACTCGCAGAACTTTAGGCAGTTAAAGGGACAAAATGTGCAAGAATACACCCAAGAATTTAGTAGAAGAGCTCTTTTATTAGGGGTGGATTTTTAGAGCCAAGACACTTTGCTAAATTACATAGGATGGTTACATAGATACCTAAAACATACTATTCTCATGTTTAACCCCACCAGTCTAGATGAAGTTTGTGTTTAGGCCACACATCTAGAAGCTAGAGGGAAGAACATTTCTGAAGAGGGTAGAAAGAAACCTTTTAAGGGTAAAGCTAATGAAAAGACCTCAAAAGGTAAAAACAAAAAGAATGCATCTATTAAGAAAGAGGGAGAAAAATTAACTTGTAAAAATTGTTCAAAACAAGGCCATGATGAAACTCATTGTTGGAAATTACATCCTGAATTGAGGCCAAAGAAACCCAATAACAAAGGGAAACAAAAAACTGTTTCTACAGCTCAACATGATTTAGGATCTGATTCAAGTGACAAAACTGAAATTACAGCCATGGGATTGAAGAGCATGAAGGGAAAATAAATTGAAACTAAACCTAGTACCAGTACATCAAACTATCACATACACACTTCAAATGAAGAAGAAAGAATAGAATTGTTTCATGTGAGGGTCATATCAAAGCATACCAATATTGACATACTGTTTGACAGTGGGTCACAAGCAAACATAATCTTTGAAGATTTGGTCAAAAAACTTAACCTTGAGACCATACCACATACAAAACCATATCCATTGGGTTGGATTTGTAAGGATGCAAATCTACAGGTTTCAAAGAAATGTATATTAAGGTTTGCAATCACTGCAAGCTCTCTTGACACAGTTGAATTAGATGTGGTTCCGCTTGACATAACTGGTATTGTATTAGGGAGTGCTTACTTGTATGACAGGAAAGTGATCTTTTATCGCCATGATAACAAGTATCATTTATTAAAATATAGCAAGGAGTTCATTGTTAGAGCACACCGCAAGAAGACAAACATTGCTTTGGTAAATGCTGGACAGGTAAAGAGGCTGGTAAATTCAAGTAAGAATTTTGTTCTTCTTATGATTAAGCCTAAAGCTGATATTAATCATGAATCTTTTGAAGGATGTGATCCTAGATTGAAATCAAAATTATATGATGTGGTTAATGGGCATCGTGAGATGTTTTAGGAGCCAATAGGATTGCCTCCAAAAAGGGAAATTCAACATGAGATTTAGTTGCAACAATATTTTCCTCTTCCAAACATCGGTATGTATCGCATGTCGATAATGGAGAATGTTGAAATAAATAGGCAAATCAAAGAGATGTTGGAAAAAGGAATTATAAGGCCAAGAACCTCGCCATGCGGTTCACCCATAGTCTTGATACTAAAGAAATATGGGACTTGGCGCATGATGTGTGTATATTTTTGAGCTTTGAACAATATTACGGTAAAAAATAGTTACCCACTCCCAAGAATAGATGATTTTCTTGATCAGCTGAAAGAAGCTGAAAGTGATATATGGAAAACTGCATTCAAAACCAAACAAGGACTCTTTGAGTGGCTAGCTATGCCTTTTGGTTTAAGTAATGCACTAGAAAATTTTATGCCAGTTATGGATAATGTTTTGCGACCATTCCTTGATGAATTTGTTATTGTGTAGTTATATGACATTTTTATTTTCAGAAAAACAAGAGAAGATCATGTCTTGCATGTAAATAGAGTGCTTGATATTTTGAAGAAAGATAATTTTTTTCTTAAGATGTCAAAATGTGAGTTTGGAAATACTTCTTTGGTCTATTTGGGACATATTGTAGGAGGAGGAGAATTGAGGGTTGATCCTTCTAAAGTGGAGGCCATTGTGAATTGGCCCACACCCAAAACAGTTACTGAGGTAAGAAGTTTCTTAGGTGCAGCTCAATATTGGAGGAATTTTATTGCTAAATTTTCTTCCATCGCAGCTCCTATGCATGCAGTGACAAGTGTGAAGAAAGGCTTCCAATGGGGAGGCAAACAACAACAAGCTTTCAAAGCTTCAAAAGACAAGATCAGTTCAGCTCCAGTCCTTGCATTACCAAATTTTAGATATCCATTCGAGATACAAATTGATGCTAGTGACTATGCCATGGGCACAGTTCTTTTGCAATGTGGTAAGCCTATCGCCTTTCATTCAGAAAATTTTAATGGTGTTGTGACTAATTATCCTACATGTGAAAAAGAACTATATGCATTGGTACAGAGTGTCAAGAAGTGGAAACACTACTTGATGGGTAAAGATACTATTGTACACATCGATCACCAACCATTACAATACTTGCAGTCGCAAACAAAATTGCAGCAATCAAGACATTTCATGTGGATGGGATTTCTTCAACAATTTCACTTGGTTATAAGGTACAAAAGAGGTATATTAAATAAAGTTGCAAATATGCTTTCGAGACCAATCATTAGTGCTTTTACTCAAAAATGATTTTGTTGTACATGAGAGTTACATAGACCAATATGTACATGACATTGATTTCCAAGATGTGCATGCTATTTGAGTGAAGGGAATCAAGTTGAAGAAAAAGATTAGCACATGCATAACAATTAGTTGTTTCATTTGGGAAATCTATGTATTCCACAAGGAGAGAGGATAAGTGTCATGAGAGAAGCTCATTCTTCTCATATTTCTCGACACTTTGGGGTAAGCAAAGTAGTGGCACATCTAAAGAGGTATTGTTATTGGCTGCTCATGATAGATAGTGTGTCACATTTTATAAGAGGTTGTTCTATGTGTGCAACAAGTAAGCCTAGCAATAGGAAGCTTGGATTGTACACGCCACTACCAGTACCATCAAGGCCATGGGAGAGCGTCTCCGTGGACTTTGTTGGAGGTCTACCTATGTCAAGAAAGCAACATGATTATCTTTTTGTAAGTTTGGATAGATTAAGTAAAATGTGTATACTTATGCCATGTAAGAAAACCATTACTGTTGAACAAACTGCTAAACTTTATTTTCAAAATGTTTGTGTTCATTTTGGATTACCCACTTCTATTGTTAGTGATAGGGATTCCATGTTCATTGGGAATTTTTGGTCAAATCTATGGAGAATGATGGACACAAAAGTGAAAAAGAGTATCGATTTTCATCCACAAACAGATGGACAAACCAAAGTGGTGAACAAAACAGTTGTGCATCTATTGAGAGGATATTGCAGCAAACATTGTAAGTTGTCGGGTGAACAACTGCATTAAATTCAACATGCTTACAACTAGGCAAAACACTCTTCAACACAAACCTCACTTTTGAAGTATGCTTTGGGTATTTGCCAAAATCGCCATTAGACTTCATCTTTGGGAAGGATGTTGCGGTTTATGGCCATAGTGACATTGATAAGGCTCGAAATTTCATTGAGTAAATTCAGATTATACATAAACAAGTTCAAGAAAAGCTTGAGAAAATTCAAAGCAAATACAAAGAGAGGCATGACAAACACTGGGTTGATCACAAGTTTCAAGAGGAAGATGAGATATGTTTGCACATTAGCAAATAAAGGATGCAAGGGGAAGGTAAAAATCTCAAACCCATTCACTATGGTCCTTTCAAGTTCATAAAAAAAGTTGGTAATAATGCATTTCAACATGATTTGCCTTCTTACATGAAAATGTACTCAATTGTTAATGTTGAAAACTTATGCTTGAATGAGCCACCTTTGATCGATGATCAAGGAAGTGATGTTCAACTACCTTCTATTGAAGATTTATCGCTAGAATTTCTGGATGAGTTCAAAGAAGATACAATTCTTGACAGGAGGACAAGAGCATCAAAGAGGGGAAGTGTTGACTACCTTGGAATTGGGCTCAAAGGCAGTAAACCAAGCAAGGAAAAATGGATGGAGTTTGGAAAGGCGAGGGAGTTGTACCCTCATATAATGAACAAGTAGTCAAGTCTTTTGGGGTCCAAAAGCTTCCTAATGGGGAGGAATGATCCGGAGCATACATTTTGCTCAAAATTAAAAGCTACAGGATTTGGTTGAAACCAAGATGGTTACGTAGATCTCATCTTCTTGATTCTGGCATCGTGAACGGTTTGAAGAAACGATGTCATATGAAGAAGATATTGCATTATGATCGAAATGGAAAACATGTAAAATTACAACAGTTTGACCAGGTTTGACTGGGATGCACAATCAGCAAAGTGGATGTACAGTCATTAAAAAAGAGAATATTCCTCTAAATATTCCTTTCTCAGGACCAATCGTTGCATGAAAAGTGTCAGGTTTTTATTTGTGGTACAAGGTTGGATGAGCCAATTATAGGGTGCCACGTGGCCAGCGCTGAGGCAGCCACGTGGCCCTGAAACCACATTGTAAAATTTTAGGAGAGGTAGCAGGTCTGGACCCCTGACCTTCCTCCGAGCACGCACACACCTTACCATCCACTCTACGCAGTGTTTCTTAACCTCCATAGGCTGCGGGTTTGTATTATGTTGTATTGCATATGTATATGGGGGTTGGGAACCACCGACGGTCCCAACTAGCCAGCAGTCCCCGACAGTTATGTCACATGGAAAAAATTTAACATCTCCCAAACCGTGTAGATAAGCAATAACTTGGCAGAAATTCAACCCACGGTTCAATGTTAATCGTAGTCTCCTACCATGAGTTCCGCTAAGTGCCTCTTCTAACTGACGATTTGGGGGTGCGCATGTGGCCACCGCCCAACCGTCACACTTAATTCACAGTGTAAATCGGTGGAGAAGTTAGGGGCGCACCATTTTTGGAGGCCTGCTCAGAATTAGCTCTAGTTAACTGGAGTTCTCCACTTTTAGTGGAGCTTTCCTAGGAGATACTGGGAAAAAGTGTAGGAGGCCCAATTTTCGACCATTCTGAGTGAATGAAGAGTCATTTTTGACTAACTGGAGCATTATGAAGCCATTGGTGCAGAGAAAACAACCATTAGATCACTTTAACTACATGTAATAGAAAAATTTAGAGCATAATGAAAGATGGAAAAGCCATTGGGAGTTGGACCAGCAGATGTAGCCTAGGAGGGGCGAACTTCTTCATCATGCTTGCTGTGTAAATTTCATGTGGTGACTTATTTCTCTGTTTTACACTACTGTTCAGTGATATTTATGTTTAATTTATGCTTCTAATTCACTAAAATCATATACAAATCATGGAAAAACTCCTTTATCCTTATGCAAACTAATGAGACAAGTATGCACATGTTTTTAAAACTGAAAGACACTTAGCACATCAAAACTAATACATTCATTTTCAGATTAGAGATCTAAAGGAAAAAGTTTTTATGTCCCAGCCAGAAGGATTTGTTGTGAAGAGCTAAGAACACAAAGTATGAAAATTTATAAAATCCTTGTATGGCCTCAAGCAAGCACCTCGAGCCCTATTATCCTTGAAAATTATTATAATTAATAATTTAAGTAAATTTTATTAATTTTTCTTCATTAGTTTTTTTTTTTTTTTAAACATATTCAAATTTAAATTTAAGATCATAACTATATTTATTTTGTTTATTAAGTCCATTTTATAATAATAAATTAATTAATTACATCGAAGGTGTTTTCTCTTCGAGATTTAGCTATGCAAACACTGTGTACCACAACGAATCAATGAGCTTAGATTTCGTCCTTCTCTATCCAATAGTATTTCACCATGTGCTTACTGTTATTGTCGGACTTGAAGCATATTAGACTTGAAGTGTCTTTGGTTCGACTCTCTACCACAAGCTCACTGCCATCATTGCTCTCTCCAACCCCGCCTCTGTTGCCCTCTCTGTATCATTGCTAAGTAGTTTTTAATTTTAACTGAATTAACTAAATTAAAATACAATAAGACATGGTTTAAAGATTTTAGCTAATCTGGTGAGGTGTAACTATGGTTTCTGAGCGAGGTATAACTCTAGTTTGTAAGCGAAGTGTCGACTTTTTCACAAATACAGGAAAATAAGAAGGGGAAATTTTAGTGTAATTAAATTTCATGGCAATGGCGAATCCAACTATAAAACCCAAATGGCGTTGCCTTGGTACCAAATCACTTGTAATTGACCACATTTTACATGGAATTGTGGCTATTTTTCAACCAATACTCTGCCACAAGCTTTGCAAATAATGATGATTCACATTTTCAGCTTAATACACCTTAGCACAGGACAACACTTGAGTGCATCAGATGGTGGCATGGGAGGGGGGAAATCTTCATAAACATCCCATTTTTATTTCACTGGTATCTTTGGTGTGGGACAAATAAGAAGATTTTTGAAGGGAGGCCAGTTACTACTGATAATATTTGCCATAATATCATTAGTGCATGGGAAAAGCTGAAGTTAAAAAAAAGGCCTCCAAGAGATTTATTGAAAAGACTGCGCCCATTTGAAATTCATTATCCTGTTGTCTTCTTTGAAGGAGCCTCACAAAATAAAAAATGTGGTTGTGGGTCTTGGCTAATGATTTTTCCCACATGCCACTACAAAATTGACTGGAATAGGGAGATGAGATCAAATATGAGGGCGGAAATTTTAGCTTTATGGGGTTTGCTGTGGTTTGCTTGCCAGTTGTATTTGGAGAAGCTATGGGTCTGTGGAGATTCAAAAGTTCTCATAGAACACATGAACAATAGAACCAATCTTAATCCGGGTCATCTCACACATTGGCTGGAGTGAATTCATTCCCTAAAAAGAAATTTTAACGAAATTACTTTCTGCCACACCTACAGGGAAAAAAACAATAAACTTGACCGCCTCTCAAAAAAAGGGTTGAATAGGGTCTTTGGTGAAATGCACTATGCTTTATACAATGCTAGTGGACTTGGTGTGGAAGAGACTGTAAACTTCAGTTGAGGCATCTATATATTTGTTTGCAGCGGTCCGGAAGATAGAAAGGAACAGTAACTTTTTAGCGGCATCTATATTTCCTTTTTGTTTTTGGTGAAGTAGGAAGGTGGTTGGATTTGGTAATGTTATTAAATCTATTCTGAAGATAGACAAGCAACATCCAATCTAAAAATGTATTTTGTAATAGATGTACAGCTAGCTGGAGTAGAAGAAAATCATGAAAAATTCACCTGTTTGGAAATATGTAGTCATTATATTGACGGGGTGAATCAACCAAGGCTACTTGATAGACTTTGATGTAATGAAAAAGAACATTTTTTTGTTTACAGTTTTCTATAAGTAATTTCCCTAATACATAATATATACTAGTTAGTATTTTTCATGTTGAAAAAAAAAAAAGTTTTGTAGATTGATCATATTCTGCGAGTTTCAATCAAACCATGAACAAAAAGCCTATTAAGGTTCAATTTTCAGTGATTCGATGAAAACTAAGTTAGAAAAATACCATCATTTTCATACCTTTAGAAAGAAAGACCATGCCACTGTCAATTACTGTGGGCAATTGTTATCACTGTGCAATTGGAAAATTTTTATTTGATGACATTATGAAGAAGTGCATTTGCGGCAGAGTAGATGGAGGAAGTTGCTTCGTCCATAAGAAAATTTCGGTTATGCCTCAAAAGAACATGACCTAAGTACAAGATTTGACTTTTACTAGCACTCCAATGCGCTCCTTCATCGCTCACTGTAAAAAAACAGATAAATGCATCACACGCATGGAAAATACCCAAAATCGAGATTTTGTCAGAGCTTACTGAAATTAGTATATGTAGTTAAACCCAATGTGTATTTTGGTTAATGAATGATGGCGGGACGAGATTTTGTTTGTAAACGAGCCCTATTCCTTTATTTCTATCTATTCTCAATATATATATGAACATACTACAGTGAATGAACTCAAAGGACAAAGAAACATGTCTGATTAGAAGAATCAAGTTTGTTCGGTAAATCCTCGAAGGACTTTCCCATTGCATTGCAATTAAATTAATTTTTTAAAACTTTTAAATAAGCATAATTGTTTTTGAAAGCATGAAATATTATCCAGACTTGAAAATTCAGTATAGTAATGGTTAGGAGATGCCTTCCACAAATCGAAAAAAAATCATTTTCTGGAAAAATATTATCAACACCTATAGTTCAACCACAATAGCCTCTTCTTTCAGTCCTGTCGATCCAAGTTCTTGCAACTTCGCTTTGATAGTTAACGAAAAATATGAAAGGTCTGCCTTTTCTTAATTTCCAAAAGTTGAAGCTTCATTTTTGGTTGGATCCAAGCTGACTCCAACCTCGGACATTGAGCTCTCAATAGCGTTCAGACAATTCCTAGAAAAATCATGGCCCAAAACGATAAATTTAAGTCTTTTCAGTGACATTTCAGTGGGCTTCATGATGGGAGACAGTGCAATGAAATTGAATTTTCGGATCTCCATGTGCCTTCGCCTGGTTGCACGAGACTTGGGCTCACATGACAACATATTTTTCTTTGCTATGCTACATAGGCTCCTGTAGACCTCTAGGCCTTCCATGCCATAAAACCTCAATATATACCGACTGCACAAAATTCTCTTCACCGACAACAACAAAGAAAAATCCCTTCAAGCCAAGAAAATACGCTTTCAAACTAGGCTTGAAAGAAAGGGTCTTTGGAGCAAACTAGCCGCCAGATACCAAGGGTTTTATTGTTCATTCAAGAGGAGGCATAGATTTAGAAAGAGGGTTTAGGAAAGTGTCTTTTTCCATCGCACATGTGTTTCTCTTTTATGTAAAAGGTGGGCGCGTTGATATTTTTGTGTAACAGATGGACACATTACCCTATCATGTGACATGTGGATGAATGTTCAGGTTATGTAGAGACAGGGCAACAAAACAAACTTAAAAAAGAAAAAGAAAACCCAAAAATACCAAAACGTTAATTAAAACGGTATCTACTTTTCGATGAACCCAATTTAAATTTATATTCCTCCAGGAGGGTTCTTGGATTACAAAATTCAATCGGCTTTAATTAGTTTCCCATCGCCAAAGGTTATGACCATAAAGTTTCGAGATATCATAGCATAATTAAGCTGACTAGAAACAATAGAACTAATTGATTGCGTGTTGGAGCTATGAGCTATGAGGACGATATATACATTAGGATTCTTGGAGTGGCTGTTAGGTAAGTGGTAAATTAAGTGCCTAGAGCGACCATAACTGAAAAAGGATGGGATCACGTTTAGTCATGAGTAACTTTCGTGACAATGACCTGAAGGTTCTGTGGACGATTCTAGCTTTTACTTTTGACCCAGTTTATTTCCATATGTTTGATGACTCTAGCTTTTATTTATATGTATGATTTCTCTATCAAATACATATACAGCTGCAAGAACTGAGAGACCTGCCTTTCCGAAAAAATTATTATGATGGTGATATCCACCATGCAATCTAGATTCTTGCACCAAGAACTAGGGAGGATGACCATTCTACAAAAAGAATTTCTCTGTTTTGTTATTCAAATGTTCAGTGGGTGGTTAGTTGTATTCAACAAATTTACAACTTTTTCAGGCAAAGTCGGTGGTTTGAATCACAAAATGCAATCTCTTTTGGCTTTTAAAAACAGTTTGTTAACTTGTGGAGGTCATTACACCATATTATCAACTCCTCGTGTAAAAGTATTATACCTGTAGAGTATATTCTAATAGTTTGGGTCAAAATGCTTTGATTTTTAATGATTTTTGAGTCAGAAATTGAAAATTATTTCGAAGTTCTAATTGTTGATTAGTGGGGGACTGATTTTATTTATAAAAAAAATTTGTTTAAAAAAATAATAAATAAAAACCTTTAATATTTATAGATTTTTTTTCCTAAATTTATGGATTTTTGCATAATAATATTTTTTTTCATCCAAAAAACTAGTTCCCATTATGTTTCCTAACCATGGAAAGTCATTGATTTAGAAAACAAAAACAACTCTGCATATTACATTATTTTCCCTTTACTTATTTTCTTCATATTTTCCCCTTACCTATTTTTATTATTGAATGGACTTGGTTCAATTATTTTCCTCAATAAACCTTACGTATATTATATATTTTCAAAGTTCACTTTTAAATTATGATGCAATATAAAAAAATAAAATTTAAATCAACATTATGATAAATAAGATTTTCTTTTTTGTAAATATAATTTTAATCACTACTTAAAAAATAAAATAAAAAAATAAGTTATAAGAATCTTTTTTCTCTTGATAATTTTAATTATATATTAAAAATAAAAAATAAAAATAAAAATTTATAAGAATATTTTGCACTAACACTTAAGCTTTTGTGTAACAAATTTTTTATTTTAATATACTTCTCTTTATTTAGCCCAATTAACTAAATATGAAATAAAATGCATTTCAATAAACTTTTAATTTTTAAAGCTAATATTTTATCCAAAATTATATATATGCACCTATTTCTATTTTGCTGCCAAATTATTTGTTTATTAATTATGTTAGCTACTTTCTTATTAATAGATTTATATTCAGTGTTCCATATTGACTACTATAAACGTAAGAGAAACAGCTATTAAATATAAACCTCACATATAACACTTCACATATTACATTTAGTTATATTTTGTAGAGGTGAAGAGACGTATTGACTCGCGGTCGTCTTCGGCTATGGTCTTGGAAGCTGGACGAGAAATGCCGTGAATGAAACGTTAAATAAGAGGTAGGCCAGTGTGAGGTGAAAGCCACATAAATGTAAGTTTATTAAACTTGGTTGGTTAGTAGGTGTTGACAATACACCTAGAGTTGCGGTGAGTGCCACGGTAAAAATGAAAACGATAACCTCAAGAAGGATAAATCCATGTATTGAGGTAAATTTTAGATAGGCATATTCGTATTCCCCAACTTTATTAATGTTGGATGGGGTGGCCTAAATTTATTTGTTAACTTATGCCACTCTTGTTCACAAACACATGGATTTTTAAATATTGACCGGATTGAGTGGTGTTTACGCTGCTCCTTGGGTGGTCTCAATTTATTTGATAACTTATGCCACTCTTATTCACAAAGATTAGTAAATATTAATTGGATTGGAGTACTGATTGAATCATATTTGGTATTGATTTAGTTATTTTTTAATGAAACTTCTAGTTCCAAAATTATAATATTTTGAATTTATATTAAATTATTTATTAATATTTATAAAAGTATTTCAATATTATTATGAATTATAATATACAATATTTTTGAACATTGAAGTAAATTTTATTAATTTTGCTTAAATAATATTTAATTATTTTATTTATATTAACAAATATTCAAATTTAAATTTAAGATTATTATTATTATTATTTTATTAAGTACATTTTATAATAATAAATAAATAAATTAATTATATTGAAGGTGTTTTATGTCTGAGATTTAGCTATGCAAACAATGTTCACGACAACAAATCAATGAGCTTAGATTTTGTCCTTCTCTATCCAATAGTATTTCACCACCTGCCTACTGTTATCGTCAGAGTTGAAGCATCTTAGACTTGAAGTGTCTCGGGTTTGACTCTCTATCACAACCTCAACGTCGTCGCTCCTCTCTCCAACCCCGCCTTTGTTGCCCCCTCTGTATCATTTCTCGGTAGTTTTTAATTTTAACTAAATTAACTAATTCAAATACTATAAGACATGGTTTAAAGATTTTAGCTAATCTGGTGAGGTGTAACCCTGGTTTCTTAGTGAGGTGTAACTCTGGTTTCTGAGAAAAGTGCCTATTTTTTCAGAAATACAAGAAAAGAAGGGGAAATTTTAGTGTAATTAAATTTCATGGTAACGGCGAATCCAACTATAAAACCCAAATGGTGTTGGCATGGTTCCAAATCACTTGTAATTGACCACATTTTACATGGAATTGTGGCTATTGTTCGACCAATACTCTACCACAAGCTTTGAAAATAATGATGACTTATTTTCCATAAGTTTGGTAGGTTGATCATATTCTATGAGTTTGCTTGCAATAAACCCATGAGCGAAAGAGCGAAAAACCTATTAAGGTTCAATCTCCAGTGATTAGATGACAACTAAGTTAGAAGAAGAGATTCATTTTCATACCTTCAGAAAGGAAGACCATGCTAATGTCAATTACTGTGGGCAATTGTTATCACTGTGCAATTGGGAAATTTTTGTTTGATGACATTATGAAGAAGTGCATTTGCGATAGAGTAGATGGAGGAAGTTTCTTTGTCCATAAGAAAAATTAGGTTATGCTTTAGAAGAACATGACCTAAGTACAAGAGTTGACTTTTACTAGCACTCCAATTCATTCCTTCATCACTCACTGTAAAAGAAAACAGATAAATGCATCACAAACATGGAAAATACCCAAACACTATTCTATGCAAAAGCTAGAGATTTTGTCAGAGCTTACTGAAATTAGTATATGTAGTTAAACCCAATGTATATTTTTCTCAATGAATGATGGGGGGATGAGATTTGTTTGTAAACGAGGAAATTCCTTTATTTCTATCTATTCTCACTATATATATGAACATACTATAATGAATGAACTCAAAGGACAAAGAAACATGTATGAATAGAAGAATCAAGTTTGTTCGGTAAATCTTCGAAGGACTTGCCCATTTGACATTTTTGTAAGACCTTCTTTTACAAAAGTTAGAAACCCTTATAGAAATAAGTGCAGATGTTCTCAGAACAAGTGCACACCTAATAGAAATGAGGGAAAATGATTTGAGACCAAGTTTACCCGAGTTAAAATGAGTGCAAATGCTTTGCGACCAAGTTTGCATTGCAATTAAATTCATTTTTAAAATCTTTTAAATAAGCATAATTGATTTTGAAAGTATGAAAGATTATCCAGACTTGAAAAATCAGTCCAGTAATGGTTAGGAGACGCCTTCCACAAATTGGAAAAAAAAGCATGTTCTGGAATAATATTATTAACACCTAGAGCTCAACCATGATAGCCTCTTCTTTGAGTCCTGTCGATCCAAGTTCTTACAACTTCGCTTTGATAGTTAACAAAAAATATGAAAGGTTTGCCTTTTCTTAATTTCCAAAATTTGAAGCTTCATTTGTGGCCGGATCCAAGCTGACTCCAACCTCGAACATTGAGCTCTCAATAGCGTTCACACAGTCCCTGGAAAAATCATGGCCCAAAATGATAAATTTAAGTCTTTTCAATGACATTTCAGTGGGCTTCACGATGGGAGACATCGAGATGAAATTGAATTTTCAGATCTCCATGTGCCTTTTCCTGGTTGCACAAGACTTGGGCTCAAATGGTAGCATATTTTTCTTTGCTATGCTACATGGGCTCCTGTAGGCCTCTAGGCCTTCCATGCCATAAAACCTTAATATATACCGACTACACAAAATTCTCTTCATCGACAAAAAAATAAAAATCTCTTCAAGCTAAGAAAATACGCTTTCAAACCATGCTTGAAAGAAAGTGTCTTTGGAAAAGACCATCCACGAGACACCAAGGGTTTTATTGTTCATTCAAGAGGAGGCATAGAGTTAGACAGAGGGTTTAGGAAAGTGTATTTTTCCATCGCACATGATTTGTTGTTTTATGAAAAAGGTGGACGCATTGATATTTTTGTGTAACAGATGGAAACACTACCCTATAATGTGGCATGTGGATGAATGTTCAGGCTCTGTAGGGACATGGCAACAAAACAAACATTAAAAACAAAAAATCAAAAAATCCCAGAACATTGATTAAAACAGTATCTACAACAATCAACTTTTTTTTTATGAACCCAATTTAAATTTATATTCCTCCGGGAGGGTTATTGTATTACAAAATTCAACCTTATTTAATTAGTTTCCCATAGCCAAAGGTTATGACAACAAAATTTTGAGATATCATAGCATAATTAAGTTGACTAGAAACAATATAACTAATTGATTGTATGTTGGAGCTATGAGCTATGAGGATGATTTATACATTAGGATTCTTGGAGTGATTTTTGGTAAGTGGTAAATTAAGTGCCTAGTGGGACCATAACTGAGAAAATATGGGATCACATCTAGTCATGAACCACTCTCGTGATAATGACTTGAAGGTTCTGTGGATGATTCTAGCTTTTACTTTAGACCCACTTTATTTCCATATGTATGATGACTCTAGCTTTTCATTTATATGTATGATTTCTCTATTGAATACATATACAACTGCAAGAACTAAGAGACCCGTCTTTTTGATAAAATTATTATGATGGTGATATCCACCATGTAATCTAGATCCTTGCACCAAGAACTATGGAGGATGACAATTCTACAAAAAGGATTCCTTTATTTTGTTATTCAAATGTTCAGTGGGTGGTTAGTTGTATCCAACAAATATACAACCGTTTTAGGCAAAGTTGGTGACTATTTGAATCACAAAATGCAATCTCTTTTGGCCTTTAAAAATAGTTTGTATGATCGTGAATGTTTGGCTTCATTAGGGGAATGTTGAGGTCTAAAATGGGCCTCCTAAGGAAATTATAAAATAATAGTGGAAATAATAAAATAATATTTGATTACATCATCAAATTTTATATGGAAAAAAGAAAAAACAACTTTTTCAACTCATATTTTCAACTTATCTCCCAAATTTGTTACTCAAATTTCGAGTGGGAGTACTCATTGAATGCAAAATTTAGTTCCTCATCCAAGAAGTACCCATGTTGCATACTTTCGGTGGATCCCACTACACGAAAAATGAGAAATACACGAAAATCGTGATTGCAATCATGTTTTTTATGTACTTCTCATTTTTCGTGTACCAAGGTCCATCAGAAGTATGCAACATGGGTACTTCTTACATGAGGAATTAAATTTTGCATCCAACGAGTACTCCCACTCGAAATTTGAGTAAAATATTTGGGAGATAAGTTGAAAATATGAGTTGAAAATGTAGTTTTATTATTTTTTAATCTTTTTTCCCTTATACTTAAAAATTGGTGATTCATCCCCCATGGTTGGAATCATCATCTTTAATCTTATTTGTTCTTATAAAGTTTATTTTTTCTTACATTTTTCTTAGGAGACCCCTTTTAGACCTCAAAATTCCCCTAATGCTTGGAATGTTTCATTCAGATGTTGCTAGTGGGAAGGTGTCTCCTGCAACAACCAAACCGACTTTGTTGTTGTGGTGGATTTTCAAAATTGTAGTTTGAGTGGCATCCTGAGCCCTGCTGCAATGTTTAAATTGATGACCCTGGAGCATTTAGATGTTAGCTACAATAAATTTGTTAGCTTAAAAAAATTTACTTGTATATCTATTCCTATAGAAATGGGTCTTTTGAAAAACTTGAATTTGAATTTTTCCATGTGCTTATGTAGACATTGTATGTAATCGTGTATGGATGATAATCTTATTCAACAATGAGTAGTGTTTTTTGTGAGTCTTGTTATTGTTGTGTGCAAGAGCGACGCTAAAATTCCCTCGGGTGCAACGAGAGAGACAATTTCTAAGAATTCGATAGCCTGTTGTTGTTTTTGTCAGCCTTTTGTATAAAGGCTTCTATCTAATCCTGGATCGATTCCAACACTAGGGATATTAATGGGGACCCTAATTGGAATTGTGTTAATCTCCCCTCGTGGTTTCAATCGAATGTTATAAATATCTCTCACAGTTGTACGATTTTGCCTTTGTCCAGTCTGGAGGACATGCCATGGCTGTCATTCATTTTCTTCAATCACTCTACACATTTAGTTGCACGTCTGACTAGGAATTTTATGAACTTTGTAAAGTATTGTCAAGTGCTCTTAGAAATTTATATCATGCGTCTGAAGGTCCCATCATGATATGGATTTCCCCATGACCAATACTTCAATTTTTTTCTCGTGCTTCTGTTCTTTCCTTCTTGAAATTTGTATAATGGGTTTGAAGGTCCATATGGATTTCGCCACGACTGACACTTCAATTTTTTCCCTGTGTTTTTTTTTTCCTTCTTGAGCTTTCGACATTCCTTTGCACCTCTCAGTGCAATTTCTAGTTAAATTTATAACCAAGTCAAATATTAAATTGGTGTATGAGATCCCTTTTTTTGTGGGATGTTATCATCATACAATTATTTCCCTATGAAACTCCTTATCTTCTCCTCTCAATCATTCATGAGTCCATCATTCCTAACTATACTGAATGATGTTTGTTGAAGAACTCCTAAATGCATTCAGATCGATGAAAGTGGTTTAGAAATTCTTGAAGATAAGTTACCTAATGAAAATATTCATTATCAATCATACAAAATATTTAAAGAATATTTTGAACCCAAATCTAAGGTAACTAAATGTTTTTTATTTCTATTTTTTTTTTTAAATCTAGGAGTTCGGTTATTGTTAGGGGAATTTTAGGAATTAAAATAGTTCAAAGTTTAGAAACAAGTAATTATATCATTAGAAACCTGGTGGATGTTTTTCAAAAAAATGGTAAGAAAACTCATTCTTAAGACTATAATACATCCAACATGTATTTCCCTAATCAATTGTTAACAAAATCATAAGAAAAAAATTCAAATTGTAGTTTGAAATGTCACAGGGGGATCTTTTCTTTCCTTTTTTTCAAAAGAGAAAATATACATTGTATTTATATAAAGAAATGGTGTCTGGGCCAGAACCCATACATTGGTCTACATTTTCAATAATTGAACTAATTTCACGTGTTCATTTGTGGCTAGCCTATTCTTATGGCTATTTTTGCCTACAGTTCTAAGAAGATGATTGTTATAAATGATATTCCAAAATTTCCATCAGTTAATTGGAATATTAGATTTCTTACTTTTGTTAATTAGTTAAGTAAATAAAAGGGTGGAGGGACCCATAAACCCCATAGATGAATAAAATCCACTTTTGTTGTGTGAATGTGCATTAGTTAGATAGTGGATCAACATTATGGAGTAGTGGAGCAGCTTATCAATGAAGGAGGAGTGGAGATCATGGAACATTAATGAGGAAGATGATGGAGATAGTGAAGGAATAAAAGTAAGATCATAGAGAAATAATAATGAAGTGGTGGAGGAAGTGGTGCATTAAATGCACACATGATGGAGAGAGTGGACATTAAATGTAGAGATGATGGAGATCATGGGGAGATAGCACAGTCTTCATGGAGGCTAGTGGCCACATGTGAAACGTATTAATGAGGTGGGCCAAGGTTAGGGGAGGCTCACAAAGCATAAAAGGAAGGTGAGGAAAGCCATAGAATTCATTCTAGATTTTGATATTGTATTTTCATGTGAGATTTCTTTGCACGCTTAAGTTGTTTAGCTAAGTCTGTAGTGTTGTTTAGCACATAGGTCTTCCTAAGTGGGAATCCCACCCTTATCCATGGGGGACTTCGAGTGCCTACTCTGGAAATGTTTATTTGAGCAGCCATTCATCATCTGGCATTTCTTCCACATTCAACCCCTCTCTACAACACATACAAATTCAGGAATTACACATTCCTGCTTGAGGGTTTGAGAGGAGGAAGGTAGTTCTTAGCATTTCAGCTAAGAAACTAGTGGAGGGATCATCCTTTCACCTTGTGCTTCCATTTCAGTCTTCTAGGAGCAGCATTGTGACATATGGTGTCAGACCATCACTCTACAACTCCATGTAGCAGCAGTTCCTCTAGGAATTGCACAGTCCAGCAGTGTAGATCCACTGGAGGAAGGAAGTTCCAAGTATTTCAGCTTGGAATCATGTGAGGGATCATCCCCTCACTTTGGTGAGATTATTTCCATCGGATGTGAGCTATATTTCATCACCTAGTAGTAGGCTACAACTTCATCCCTCTTGACAGCACAATACATTCTAGCAGTTGTGCATTCAACAACTGCAACTTGAGAGGAGGAAGGAGGAGCTAGATTTCAAGCCTCTAGCTTGGAGATTAGGAGGAGGGATCAACCCTTCATGCATTGAGATGATTGTGTATGATTGCACCCATTTTATCTTTCAGTTCATGCCACAGATCTGCATATCAAACAATTATGTATTGCAAACACTAGGAGGGTGATTTTCCAAGGTGATCCAATCTCGAAATCCTTTCCGAGATATTTTGGTTTTTCATCATAGAGCCTAGATTTGAAATCTCAACATCATTTGAGCTCTGGAACAGCCTGATATATGCATCCATTTTCAGCTAGTAGTTATATTTCCAGCAGTGTAATATTCCTAAATTAGCACACAACTAATTGGAATATTAAATTTTGATTTTGCTCTTATATAGAGGAATAAGAGGGTATGGAGACCGATAAATCTACTTATTAGGAATAAACGACACTCCTACTGTGAATGAAGGTCATATAAAAGCTGGAGTTAAGACCCTTATGTGTGAAAAGGGGCTGGAGCATGAAGACTGGGTCAACTTTGACCAAATCAAACAACCCTGTTATGGAGGAGTGGCATTCATGGTGGGACAACACAGTTTTGGAGGGAGATTGATTACATGGAGGTTGTGACCTAATTGAGTGGTGCCAAGGGTGAGGAATCTCATAACTTATATAAGGAAGAGGATGGGAGCCATATGGGGTTATGTTTTATATTATTATTTTGTATATGGTCTATTTAGGCTTGTGTTCTCTTCAGTTGTTTAGCTAAGATTTCTTGTGTTGTTTAGCACATGGTGTTCCTGGTCGGGAATCCCACCTCTTTCCTTGAGAGGCCTCTTGGAAGAGTATTTCACTACCTGGTCCACTATCTGGCATCCGTCCAAGCTACAACTTACTTCTAAAATGTAGTATTTGTTTAGAATTGTGTTGTGTTGCAAGGTGGAGCAGTGGAGGGTTGAGAAACCCAACTTCTAAGCTTCTTTTCTAGTGGAGGGGGAAGCCCTTCATCCGAGAGGCTCGTGAGGGAGATTATTGAGCCTCATTTAATCATCCAGTAGTTGGCTAAGGCACTGTTATCAGTTACAGCGCAATTTTCTGAAGGAAATTCATTATTTCAGTATGAAGTTGCAGTAGAGGGTTTAGAGCCCTTATTGGGGAAGATAGATTTTTAGTGAGGGGATCAACCTCTCATTTGGAGAATCTATAGGAGGAGTTTTTCATACATTTCCAGATTAGATCAGCAACCTCCTATTATCTATCCAGTTGCAGAGATTATTCAGCCCTAGGGCCATATTTGTATTTCTGCACTTTTTTATATTTCAGGAAACCCTTTCCGGGTTATCTTGGAAATGTGCTTGGGAGCTTAGAACTATGTTCCTGACATTTTTTTAGCTATATAAAAACATATCCTTATTGACATATAATTTTTGTAGCAGTTATGTCCTAAAACTACACTGTCATGGTTCATGGCACTTTTATGGCAGTATTTTTACATGCATTGACATATTTGCTTAGAGGAGGCTTGTTTTGTATTGCTTGAGTGACTAGATCCTCAAGATCTTGTGCCTATTATTTGCTCATATGTTTAATAAGATGGTTGTAAATTTGTCTCATATCATGGTGTATTGATTTTTTCACTGTTATTTTCATTATTGTGTTCAAATATTACTACTTCCCCATTTGGGAATATTACAGTGGTATCGGAGCATAATCTTGGCTCAGCCTGTGGATCTCAGCCATTATGCTATCAAGAGAATAAGAAGAAGGAGAAAGATATCAGAATGAGGGAAAGAATGAGTTTTATCTCATCTCTTTTCAGATCGAAGAAGGACCTCACCAAGGAGGTCAAGCAAAAGAAAGAGGAGAAATGCAATGAAACCACACTAGGGTTTCAAGATGAGGAAGGTCCATGTACTTCCTATCAGTACAAGGAAGATCTGGTATTGCATAGAGCTCCAAAGGAACATACTATGCGCTTTTATTTTGAAGAGGAAGACAAGAGGAATGGAGATGGAGGAAACTTATATCATGAGATTCTAAGTGAGTATCTTGTAGAATACAAACCTCAAATAAGGGCTTTCAACGAGAATCTAACTCTCCCACAGTTCATCTAGCTCAAGGAAGAAAAAAGACTTTGCAGCAATGGATTTCTATTATCTACATTTGATGGGTCATCCACATGCACAACAAGATCTTGGGGAATGAAGTTGGATGCATTTTTCCTGCTACATCCAATTGTAGAGAAACAAGCTGTTGAGATTACAACGCTGCACCTTGAGGGTGAAGCAAACATTTGGTGGTTCAACCATTTGCGTCATGCAAGAGTGACTGCATATGCATATTTTACTCAAAGGTTGATCAAGAAGTTTCACAAGAAGAAATCAGAGGAGGAGAGGCCTTCACCATCACTTGCTGCAGGAGCACTTTCATCGGGAGAAAGAACACTTGCACCTTTGCAAAGTGGTCTTGATCTCTTGACATTTAGAGTCCCATGCACTATTCTGGAGATGCATGAGGAGGAGGAGACTTATGCCAGTGCTGATGCAGCCATAGAAGATAAACCATCATCATCAGTAGTTGGGGAGGTCATCACACCGGAGGATGGAACTCTTGTAGCAATGGAAGATGTTCCCAAGCTTTACCGAGGTATGCACATGTTTCCATTTTCTGTTATTTTAGCACATCATATGGAGGATTGTGGGAATATACCATTGCATGACCTAGGGTCAAATCACCTTGCTAATTTGGAGTAGCAGACTATCACTACGCTGGGAAACTTTGGTTTGTCCAATGAGGAGATGTACTTTCATCCTAGTATGTAATTGTTGAGCTGCACACCACTCTTGGGGTTGGAGTGTATATTTTTGGAGGATTGGATGAGTATTGTCTTGATCAAAGCAATGAAGAACTATGTGTTCAACATTGAGCATAATCTTGATACAACAGATGCACCATCATGGATATCAGTAGCGCTATTAGTGAGAAGCAGTGATGAGTTGGGGGACCAACTAATATTGAGACATTCTTGTAACCAACACACTTGTGTAGCAGTGGATAGGTAGATGATTGATGGGAGACATCTTATCTTCCATTATTATGATGGATACTTCTTGATGATCACTTCACATTTTGATGAGAAGTTTTTGCCTACATCTTATTTGGATCCTTATGGGGTCAACTTGTTCATTGATGAGTGGTTTTCATTTGGAGATCTCCAGGAGATTACATTTCAACATCCCATGAAATTCAAGGATAGAAATTTGATTTGGGAGGATGGTATTTTCCATTGGAGGAATACCAATTTTGAGCATGATGATAGACACTCACCATGGGTTGGATGGGTGATGTTGATAAGCAAGAGGCTGGAAATCCACTTGCAGATTTATGACACAGGGCAGCAGGAGGCAAGGCTACACTGGCTACTCTTGGAAGAGTTTGGCCATCATTTAACATATCTTATCTTTGAGGGTGTGTTAGTAGTTGGGATTTGGCATGGCACTGGCATCATATGGCAGTAGGGATTTTGGGGGCATTATGTTGATATGGCATTATTCATGTTAATAATCATGTTTTCCCCTCATGATTTGCATGATCGAGGTGTGAGGAGGCAGCAAGATCTATTGTTTCTTTGGCTACTCTTGGGAGAGTATGGGCTAAATTTCTCCCATACTTTGCATAATGTTTCAGAAGAAAGAGATGGCACAATCAAAGTGCAAAGAGGCTACCCTTCATCATTAGAGGGTTAGGAGGTACTTCCACATAGGAAGGAGACTCCCACACATAGCAACATGATGGTGGATGACTTTGGCATAGGGCATGTCAAAGAATGGAATCATGGAGTGGCAAGAGCCTTATCACTAAGGCCAACAACACTGTCACTTGGGAGTATGTATCTATTGATGGAGTGTTCCAAGGGGAGTATGAATCCCTTCATTTTGTAGACCTTTATGAGGAGATTCTCATGGGAGGGCACATCTATGGACCTCACTTTCAGCCTACTCACAATACATGATAAGAAATGTATTTCTGTATTTGCATTCTCTCACCATCTATGTACAGTGCATTGCTCCACAAAAGGGCAAGATTATCTTTTGGTTTCATGGTCATTCTAAGACCAATATTTGTGATGGAGATAACCCTTCTTTACATGACTTTGGGCAAGTGTGGTGTTATTATTATTATGCTTAGCTGATATATCATGCCATTTACTACCTCATAGTGGATAAGCAAACATGCACAACTAGCAACTTGTTGGGAGACAACTTGCCACATGATGTTCTAAAATAACAGTTGGTAAAATTGTGCTGTATCCACTGGAGAAACCATTGGTACCATCCAAACTTGCACATAACCTTCAGAATTTTACTGATTTGGATACCACATGGTGATGATGTACCATTCACTTTGTATGGGATGGTTTGGGCTCATGAAACTAGAGGAGGGGTCTTTGGCAATCCAGTTGTCCTTTTGTATCTTGAGGGCAACATTATTGCAGCCCAATATCAGCAGAAACTCTACACTTTCCATAAGTGGAGAGAGAGACAATGTGGGGTAGGCCATTTGGTCTATCAAGTTCAACAATGCAACTGACCTTCATTGCAGGAGCCTAAGGTGGAGGAGTATTTCTATGAGCTACCATTTTGGAGGGTGAATCATTTTGCATGGATGATAGCTTGGGTATGGGAGTTTCACATGGGAATGATGGTTCCCAATATATTTCAAATTCCATGCCTCAAGAAGGCCTCTAGACCACATATAGTTGCTTCCATGGATATTCTACTTGTTCATGATGATGGCCATTTGGATTTGTCACCAAAGGCATACTTACACACTGAGGAGGAACAACTTGGAGACTTATTGATGAGACAACATCTTGTTCATTGGAGGAACTTATCATATGAGGATGCTACAGGAGGAAGAGGAGAGGCTCTTCAGTTCTATCCTTGCATTTTCTTGAGGACAATCAACATTTGGGAGGGGAGGATTGTACTATTCCTAAATTAGCACACAGGTAATTGGAATATTAAATTTTGATTTTGCTCTTAGATAGAGGAATAAGAGGGTATGGAGACCCATAAATCTCCTTAGTAGGAATAAAAGGCACTCCTAGTATGAATGGAGGTCATATAAAAGCTGGATTGAAGACCCTTAGGTGTGAAAAGGGGCTAGAGCATGAAGATTGGGTCAACTTTGACCAAATCAAACAACGTTGTTATGGAGGAGTGGCATTCATGGTGGGACATCGTAGTTTTGGAGGGAGATTGATTGCATGGAGGTTATGACCTAATTGATTGGGGCCAAGGGTGAGGAAGCTCATAACTTATATAAGGAAGAGAATGGCAACCATATGGGGTTATGTTTTAGATTATTATTTTGTATATGGTCTGTTTAGGCTTGTGCTCTCTTCAGCTGTTTAGCTAAGATTTCTTGTGCTGTTTAGCACAGGGTGTTCCTGGTCGAGAATCCCACCTCTTTCATTGAGAGGCCTCTTGGAAGAGTGTTGCAATACATGGTCCATTATCTGGCATCAAACCAAGCTACAGCTTACTTGTTCAACACAGTATCTATTCAGAATTGTGTTGTGTTGTAGGGTGGAGCAGTGGAGGGTTGAGAAACCCAACTTCTGAGCTTGTTTTCTAGTGGAGGGAGCAACCTTTCATCCGGGAGGCTTGTGAGGGAGATTATTGAGCCTCATTTCATCATCCAGTAGTAGACTAAGGCACTACTATTAGTTACAATGTATTTTTCTAAAGGAACTACGTTATTTATGTATGCAGTTGCAGTAGAGGGTTTGGAGTCCTAGTTGGGGGAGACATATTTTTAGTGAGGGGATCAGCCTCTGATTTGGAGAATCTATAGGAGGATTTTTTCATACATTTTCAGATCATATCAGCAACTTCCTATTATCTATCCAGTTGCAGAGATTATTCAGCCCTAGGGCCATATTTGTATTTCTACATTTTTGTTTATTTTAGGAAACCCTTTTTGGGTTACCTTGGAAATGTGCTTGGGAGCTTAGATCTATATTCCCGGCATTGTTTGAGCTATATAACAACAAATAATTATTGAAATATCATTTATGTAGTAGTTATACCCTAAAACTGTGCTGTGATGGCTCATGGCACTTGTATGGGAGTATTTTTACATGCATTGACATATTTTATTAGAGGAGGCTTGTTTTGTATTGCTTGAGTGAGTAGATCCTCAAGATCTTGTGCCTATTATTTGTTGATTTGTTTAATAAGATGGCTATACATTTGTCTCATACCATGGTGTATTGATTTGTTCACTGCTATTTCTATTATTGTGTTCAAATATTTCTACTTCCCCATTTGGGAATATTACAAGCAAGGACAACGTAATATGTCCTCCAGCAGATCAACAATTACGTAGTGTCTTCAGTGAGAGGACTTCAGGGTCACTCTAGCCATCTCTCTTGGCTTGAGTGCTATTATTTTTTAGCACTGTTGTACTTGTATTTTCACCTCCTTAATAATAAAATGACTCAGTTGTTCTGTTTATTTTCATGGTGTATTCAGTTTATTTCCATATTGTTGTAGTTTCCATCTATTGTGTTTTATATTATTGTATTTTCCTATTTTGGGATATGACAGTTGTATCATAGCATTATCTTTGGCTCAGCTTGTGGTCATTACATTTCATGACATCAGAAGAAGAAGTAAAAAGAAGATATCTACAATGACTTACGGATTAAGTTTTTCCACACTTCTCTTTAGATCTATGCAGGATCTCTTCAAGGAGGTCAAAGAAATAAGAAGGGAGAGGAAAAAAGGAACCTCAAGAAGGTTTCAAAGGATTGGTGAAGCAAAGGATTGGTGGTTCAGCCACATGAAACATGTAAGAGTGACTTCTTATGCGAACTTCACTTAAAGTTTGATAAATAAGTTTGATAGAAGAAAACTAGAGACACTTTCCATAGAGACATTTTCCGATATTGATGAGAAAGTACATGAGGAGAAAAAGGAAGATGTCAGCACTATCACTCTGGAAAAAGAGAAACTACAACCATCACCAGTTGCAGAGCTACTTGCATCAGGAGAAGGAGAAATTGCATCTTTGCAATATGGTCTTGAGCACTTTACATTAAGAGTCCCATGCATGATTCAGGAGATACATGAGGAAGAGGAGGTAGAAACCAACACTGGTGCAATAGTGGAGGAGCAACCATCACCATCAGCAGCAATTGGAGAAGCCATTGCTCCGGTTGGAGGAACTCTTGTAGCTATGCAAGATGTTCCCAAATATCAGCTGATACAAGTTTTGAAAAAATTTCCATCTCGTATTGTTTCAGCACCTCAGCTTGAGATTTGTGGGGTCATTCCATCAGGGAAATTGCATAACCAAGGATTAGAGCACCTTGCTAATTTGGAGCAACAAACTATCACTGCGCAGAGGACCCTTGACTTGTTCAAGGAAGAGATGTATATCTATCCAATTTTTACATTGTTGAGATGCACACAACACTTTTTGTTGGAGTGTGGAGTTTCAGAGGGTAGGATGAGCATATTCCTAATTAGTCCAATGCAGGACTATGGGTTTAGCATTGTGAATGGAGAGGGCCATGAGACAACAAATGAACCATCATGGAGATCATAAGTGTTGTCACTAAGGAGAAGTGATGAGTTGGGGGCCTAATTATTCTTGGAAAATTCCGATGACCACTTCACTTACGAAGCCTTGGATGGACATATGGTAGGTGGTAGACATCTTGTGATGGATAGCATTTTCCATTATCAGGATAGAGTCTTCTTGATGAGCATCTCATAACTTAAAGAGAAGCTTCTGCCTACAACATAGTCAGAACCTCATGGGTTCTATCGGGCCATCAGTGAGAGGATCTCATGGAGAGACCTCAAGGAGGTTGCACTTCAACATATAATGGAGTGCAAAGATTGCCATCAGATTGGGGAGGATGGTATTATCCATTGGGTGGATACCAAGCTGGAGCATGACAGGAGTCATCAACCACATTTGGATGGATGGGTGAGGATGATGAGCAAGTGGTTGAAAGGCTACTTTTAGATCTATGACATGGGGCAGCAAGAAGCATGGTTGTGCTGGTTTCTTTTGGGTGAGTATGGTTACTACCCAGCATTTCACATATGTATGATCCATGCCTTGCATAGCATTGGTGGGATGCAACAATAGGAGGCATGGATGCGCTAGTTATTGTTGAGAGAGTTTGGCCATCACATGAAATATCCTATGTCAATGGGTGTATTATGGTTTGGTACATTGCATGGCACTCACATGATGTGGAGGCAGGGAGATTATTTATGTTGGTCAGATATTACATTCTACATGTCAATCAGTATATTGTTGCTGCATGATTTGCATTATGATGATGTGAGGTGGCGAAAAGAGTCATTGATGCTTTGGTTACTCTTGGGAGAATATGGGTTGACATTCTCCCATACCTTGCATGATGATAATGTAGGATGGCAATAGGAGGCCTTACTACATTAGCTTCTGTTAGGAGAGTATGACCAACATACTTGGTATGATGATGAGGTGGTGTGGCAGCAAGAGGCATTGCTGCAGTGGCTTCTCTTGAGAGAGTATGGCTACCATACTTGGTATGATGTTGGTGTGATATGGATGCAAGAGGCATTGCTACGATGGTTGCTATTGGGAGAGTATGGTCCAATAGTTTACATGTCAACCCATATATCCCTATTTCCTATTTGCACAGTGTTGAGATGATGCTTGGAGAAAGAAAAGCCAATAGGGACAAGGATTGGAGCATGGAGAGATATAATCTACTCTATGTAGCATGGGTTGGAGAGATAATCTATGATTTGGGACTTTTCACTTGGGGAAGAGACCACTCCATTTCATATATCTCATGCAGAAAGGAGGCTCCTAGACAACATATGGTTGCCACTTAGGGATTCATTGATGTGGAGAGGCATCTAACTACACAGTTGGAGGCCATTCTAGACTTACTAGAGAGGCAACTATGGAGTTGGGCATTGATAACACATTGGAGTAGATGGGGATACCTTCCATACGAGGACGCCACTTAGGAGGGAGATGGATTTCTGCAGCATCTAATTTTGCAGTTACTTGAGGACAAGCAACATTTTGGCGGGGAGGACTGTAATATTCCAAAGTTTCCACCAGTTAATTGGAATATTAGAGTTCTAAATTTTCTTAATTAGTGAAGTAAATAAAATGGTGGAGGGACCCATAGACCCCATAGATGAATAAAATCCACTTTTGTTGTGTGAATTTGGGTTAGTCAGATAGTGGATCAGCATTATGGAGTAGTAGAGTAGCTTATCAACGAAGAAGAGAAGAGATCATGGAACATTAAAGAGGAAGATGATGGAGATAGTGGTGGAATAAAAGTAAGATCATAGAGAAATAATGATGAAGTGGTGGAGGAAATGGTGCATTAAATTCACACAAGATGGAGATAGTGGAGATTAAATGCAGAGATGATGGAGATAATGGGGAGACAATGCAGTATTCACGAAGGCTAGTGGCCACATGTGCAGAAAATTAATGAATGGGCCAAGGCTAGGGGAGGCTCGAAAATAATAAAAGGAAGGTGAGGGCAGCCATAGAATTCATTCTAGATTTTCATATTGTATTGTCATTTCACATTTCTTTGCACGCTTCAACTGTTTAGCTAAGTCCGCAGTGTTGTTTAGCACACAGGTGTTCTCAAGTGGGAATCCCACCCTTATCCACAGGGGAATTCGTGTGCCTACTCTAGAAAGGTTTCTTCGAGCAACCATTCATCATCCGGCATTGGTACCACATTCAGCCCCTCTCTACAGCACATACAGATTCAAGAATTACGCATTCCTTCTTGAGGTTTTGAGAGGAGGAAGGTAGTTCTTAGCATTTCAGCTAAAAAACCAGTGGCGGGATCATTATTTCACCTTGTGCTTCCATTTGAATTTTCCAGGAGTAGCATTGTGACATCCAACATCAGGCCATCACTCTACACCTCCATGAAGCAACAGTTCCTCCAGGAATTGTGTAGCCTAGCACTATAGATCCAATGGAGGAAGGAAGTTCCAAGTATTTAAGATTGGAATCCTATGAGGGATCATCCCCTAACTTTGGTGATATTATTTCCATTAGTTGTGAGCTATATTTCATCAACTAGCAGTAGGATACAACTTCTACCCTCTCGACAACATAGCCCATTCCAGCAGTTGTGTATTCAACAACTGCAACTTGAGAGGAGGAAGGAGGAGCTATATGTCAAGCCTATAGCTTGGAGATCAGGAGGATGGATCAACCCTTCATGAATTGAGCTAATTGTGTATTATTGAAGCCATTTTATATTTCAGTTCATGCCACAGATTTACATACCCAGCAGTTATGTATTGCAAGCCCTAGGAGGGTGATTTTACAAGGTGATCAAATCTGGAAATCCTATCTGGGTTATTCTGGGTTTTCATCATAGAGCTCGGATATGAAATCCTAGCATCGTCTGAGATCTAGAACAACATGATCTACACATCCATTTTCAACCAGCAGTTATATTTCCAACATTTTCGGCAGGGACAACACATTATGGCCTTCAACAGATTGACATTTATGTAATGCCTTCAGTGAGAGGACTTCAAGGTCACTCTAGCCATCTCTGTCGACTTTAGTGATATTATTTTTTAGCACTATTGTACTTGTATTTTCACCTCCTTAATAATAAAATGACTCAACTGTTCTGTCTATTTTCATGGTGTATTCAATTTATTTTCATATTGTTGTAGTTTCCAGCTATTGTGTTTTATATTACTATCTTTTCCTATTTTTAGATATTACAATAAACCTTAGAAAAAATATCTAACAAGAATATACATCTACATAACATCAAAAAGATTATAATTATGGCATTTTATCACACAATGTGAGTCCATTCTTAAATAATTATTCCGTGCAGCCAAATCCATCAGCGTTTTTGTGTTGTATTTTCCCCCTGAGCTACTCTGGCTCCTCGCTAGTCCCACCTTCATCCTTGTTGATTTAATCTCGTTGTTGGAGATTTATTCAATTTCAGTCACTTTGTTGTCCATAGTTGTCAATTAAGTATGGATCTCAACTTGGAACATCTCCACCTTACTCTATAATAGCTTGAAATTAGTGTTCATTAAAAGATCGTAAGTTTCTCTCTCCTTCTCTTCTATGGACCCCTTTTGATTCAATGGTTTGAAAAAACCTTCGAGCAACACTAATAATTTGGAAAAGAGTCAATTTAATTGTGCTTGATCCTCATGAGATGAAGTCCTAGGCTCCTCCATGGAGGATAATTTCCTTTCCAGTTTGTGAATCCCAAAAGATGGTAGAAACCTCTATTCACGAAGGGAGATACTTATGAAATAAAAAGATCTTGGTTGGAGAAGAGAAAATGTGTGTTGTATATAACCTATTATACATCTAATCCACCATCTTATAGCATTGAATTTCATTGTGTGTGAATCCACACCTGAATCCTGACTAAATTCTTGGATTGTCATTTGAAAGATATACCAAAGAGGTAACATTAACTCCAATCTATTGCAGATTTAAAAAATTAATGGAACCAAGTTGTTGATCACTTGTGCAAGATCATCCCCTCCTTGAATTCTTAAGGCTTGAGGCCACCTTTTCCTACATGTTATATCCTCCATATGCCAATTTTTGATCTAGAAAAGACAAAGGTACATGTTTTTTGATATGTGTGGTTGTAGAGTCATTGTTGGCCACCTATCCATCCTTAAATGTGTTGGTATATTGTCCAGGTTTCGCTTGTCGGGGTAAGATCTTACCTATACATACTCTTTATTGATGGCTTGATCCTTATTTTGACTATTTAAACCTTTATGAATAATTTTTTCAACATTCATATTATACAATGTGATGAGGGAAGCGGTGAGTTCAATACACACTAATTCACTTCTAGTTTCCCCTACTCCTGGTAGTTCATTTGTTTTACACGGAGTTAGATTTATCTTTTAAATTTAAATAAACAGGAAATATTTATATTTTCTCATATCTCAAAATTCCAAAGCAATTCTTTGTAAAATCGGGGGAAGAGTTGAACTGTGTGAATCTTTAATGTTCCACAACTGCTGAATTACTATCATCGAGTCTCCGTTCACAAGGATTTTATTATTCTTATTTTTTATTTTGGTTCCCATACCCTTCCTGCATAGTTCAAGATATTCTACTTGATTATTGGATGCTACTCCCAAGCCTCAAGAATATTGAGACTATTTGATCGTCGAAGCAAATGATAAACCCTGCTGCTCCTGCAATCCATGGATTTCCCTTTAAGGTTCCATTAAGGAATAGTGTAGATTGATTCCTATCGTAATTCCAGTACAAAAATTCCTTGTACTTATGCCTGATACAAAAATTTTTTTTTGGTTGAATATTGAAGCTACTTATACCGTGATCTGGCAGCTTTCCCACTCAAATATGTTACCTTTACTCTGGATTTAGACTATCTATTTCTGATTCTTTTTATCCCCATATCATGACTTCCTGAAACAGGATAATTGATTCTTTTTGAGCCACTAAGAGAGGGTCACAATTTTCTCCTTTAAATATATATTTGTTTCTAGCAATCCAAATTGACCAGCAAATATATTTTGGGAGTGCTTCACAACAATAGTCTGGGAGGGATGAAGCATTCCTTAGACAAGGGTATTTATTCCTCCATATTTCAAACATTTCAACCCATGTTCCTATAGTTTCTTCTATTTTTGTTGTATTTGAAAATTCATCTTGCCATACTTCCAAGGAGAAGGGACATTGCCTAAACAAAATTATGATGTCTTACTCCGATTATTTTCACAATGCACATATCAGTGGGCCTTAGATGTTCATTTTCCTAATATTTTCAGTAGTTAGGATTTTGTGATATACTAAGGCCCAAAAAAAACAATTGACTTTAGGAATCCCATCATTCTTCCATACTTTCCTCCATAACTTATTTGGAGTTGGATGGGGAGCCTTTGAATTAGTATTTATTGTCCCTCTTTCAAAATATATCCTTAATGGGGGCTTATCCTCGATGATCGTTGATCTCGAGATGTGACTGGAATTATTTCCCTTATTTTTAGATTTTTCATTAAAACTTCCCAATGTTCTTGAACATTTGGAGGTAATGCTAGTATCAACCACCCTTTTCAGCTCCCATGCTCATCCCATATGGAGATGTCTTTTAAATTCACATATCCTTTGCTCCTCATCCAATTTCACGACTCTCAAAGACCATGCACAAACCTTCCTATTCTTCAAGGGGTCCTTCTAGGGAGTAATTATCTTTCCATATATTTTTGTGGGCTCCATTTCCAGAGTGGAAAATACAATGGTCAATGCCTAGTGGAATTGCTTCTTTACATAACTTCCATATATTGGATCTTGAACATGTGCATTGAACTACCTCAACTTTGAGCATTCCATTTGAGTGGAAATAATTTCTCAGCAAATCTTATTTCCACCATTATTTGGTATTGGATAGAAGACACAACACAATTTTTTCCCAAAATTCAAGATTCATGAAGTAGGGATCCTTGATTTCCAGGCCTCCATACAACATTGGGAGTTGAATAGTGTTCCAATGCACCAAATAGAACCTTTTTTCATTATGTTTCCCCCATTTCCGTAAAATTTTTATTATTAAATATCCTATTTTATTTACCACATTTTTTGGAGTTAATATACCACAATACATGTTCAAAGGAAGTTATTCTAACATAGATTTAATTAAAATAAAATTCCTCTCGTTATTGAGGCACTACACTCCCCAAGATTATATTTTCCTTCTGAATTTTTGAAGGACATCATTCTAATTATCCATACTTGATGTTCATATACATATGGGGATACCAAAATACTTGAAGAATTTCCATCCAACTTATTCTGGGTAATCAAGAACATTTGATATTTCTCTCGTCATTATTTCTGAAAAACTTCATCCATACAATTATCTCTTTTTTTTTATTCACTAGCCTTAACAATATATCTAGATAAGTGTTAAGAAATCACTTGAATTAAGAGTTGATTATTTTTGAAGCTACCCCACCTCCAAATAGATAAGTGTGTCTTTCAAAAACTTTGAATGATTAACCTCTTTACTGTCTCTAGCAATATTAAGTCCCATCAATCTTCCTTTTGACCTAACTAACTCTAGGTTTCTTCTTAAACTCTTCACTACTAGAATGTATAATAGGGGGAGATGAGGAATCGTTTCCTTAACCCCCTTGAAGAATATAAGGAGGAGGAGGGCCTACCATTTACTAAGGGGCTATCCAAGGAGTGTAAATACAAACTTTTATGCATATTACAAATTCATTACTAAAACCAAAATTTTCCATAACAGAGAAAGTAAAAGAGTGTCTTACCTAGTCGAATGTATTGGACATATCCAATTTTAAAATGATGTCTAGCTCCCTATTTATTTTATGGAATGGATGGCCTCTTGTACCAATATCACATTGTCCAAAATTTGGCACTTTTTCATAAATCCCCCTTAATTTTCTGATATCATGACTAGTAATATTGTCTTTAGTTCTTTTACAATGACTTTTTTAATAATTTTGTAAGTTGTATTACAGAGAGATATGGGACGGAAACAAGATAAATTGACAAGCATTGACTCTTTTGGAATAAAGGCAAGGAAGGAGGAAGTTTTACCTCTTCCTCATTTGTCCTTTTTTTGAAATTGTTGAGAATTCTCATTAGATCCTTTTTAATCATTTTCCAAAAAGACCTAAAGAAATTGATTGTGAATCCATCTGGACTTGGGGCTTTATCTAGGTCTAGAGACCATATTTCCTCAATAACTTATTCCTCTATTATGGCATTCTTAAGTTAATACTTTTCAACTTATGAAATGATTGATGGTGGGTAGAAGAGGAATTCATTTTTCTCTTTCTGTATCATTCTTTTTGTTCTTTGGAACAGAAATCCTAAAAGTGTAGAAACAATTCATGATGTATGTTAGGAAAAATGTAAATTTTAGGTTTTCCTTTTAGGCTTATTTCCTCAGATTGATTGCAAAATTCCCTAGCCTTAGTTTGTTTATGGAAATATCATTTTTTCCGGTCTCCATCCTTTAGCCATGTGCTATAATATTTGAGCCTCCAATATTCCTCTTCTTGTCTATTTGCATTATGAATATGTCTACTTAACTCATTTTACTCCACATTTGTCATTCCTATACTGGATTAACTTCCATTGAGAGTTGATGTAGTTGTAGTTGTTTGTTAAGCTACTATTTCTCTTGACCTGGGGGATTAATTATCCCTTAGCTAGGATCTAAGGGCCTTTTTTACTAATTTTAATTTGGTGTCCCCCAAAAAAGGAAGGGATCCATCTACCAAGGTCATCCATTACTAAATTATTAGATCAAAAACTCCTTCATGTTGTATCCATCCTGAATTATAGCGAAATGGAATCAGAGCTAGATATTTTTAAGGATCTATCTCTAGTTGAATAGGACTATAGTATGGATTACCTTGTGTTAATATTGATGATACACATTATACTCCTTTAATTAAGCAATTGATATGTAACAAGAAATTATCCAACCTTACCGTTATATTCTCATCTCCACATTTTCTATTAGTCCAAGTGTATTTCCCTCTTTTTGTAAGAATGTCAATAAGGTCCTATTCACTCACTATTTCTTCTATTATTTCATGGAAAGGATATTGCACTTTGTTAGCCCTTTTTTCTCTGAAGAGTATGAAATTGTGTTTAAATCACCCCCTAGTATTATTTTTGTGTTCCAATGGCCCTCCCTTAACTTCAATAGAGAGTCCCATAAATCATATTTTTCCCCAAAATTGACTGGAACATATACATTCACAATTAGGATTTTTTATTTGGTATCATTCCTTAAGAAAATTTTATATTTGGTATGATACATAGTGGATCATTATATTATTTTTCATCCATATCGATGTTTTCATAGTTGAAAAATTGGAGGAATCAACTTTCAAGACCATTTTTACCAGCGGGACCCAGGTTGGTAAATCAGGGTTTGAAACCTTCTAGGAACATTTTGAGGCATAAAATAATGTTTTCTTGGGGTAAAACTTTACCTCTTTAGAGAAAAACCTTCTTTTCCTATTCTAAACATATACGCCTTTCTGACAGTACAATAATCACGTCAATCAGAGTGTGTATGCGAAAGTTATGCTACTTAGAAGTTGACCTTCTTGTTTTCAACACTATAATTCAAGAGGATGCCATTTAAGCTTCCATTAATCATGAAAAATGGAATATATACATTATTATTATGTATAATATTATATAAGTCTATATTGTAACTCTAGTTAAGAGTTGAGGTAGTTAAACCTAACCATTAATAGGCTATCGAGTTGTGTTATAACTGGGCCACTAGGCGGAAAATGGGTTCCACTATTTCACGTGCATTTGTTCCATAACTAAGAAAAAATAGGTGAAATGGATAGGATATAGAAAAAAAAAAGAGGAGTTTTGGATTGTAATAGCCCATATGCCATAGGCCATACATTTTTGTACTCGCAACCATATTTCCATTCAAATAAAGAGAGCACAACAACCTCACCTTCTAGCTGGGTCTTTCACTCGAACGGGTTTCCCAGGTCATATCTTGTGTCAAATGTGTGTGTTATATTTTATTTCGATTTTATTTATTTTATACATAATTTTAAATTCGCATGCATGCACTATTAACTATAAATCTAATGAAAATTTAATAGTGTATAATTTCGTATTTTAAATATAATTTTATTAGATCTGCTGTGATGAACTATTGTGGGGAATCTCAATGAAAGTTTACAGATCATAGTGGTATCAGAGCAGGTTTATTTGGGTATACTGTGGATATTTGCAGGGAATCTATATCAACAGAGCCAAAAATCATAAAACCCTAATCATGGCCAATGAATTTGTGAATTACCCTCGTGATCCTATGGAGGATAAGTTTTTGTGGCTGGAACAACAAGTCATCGATATAAATCATAATGTAAATTTCTTCATGGTGGCCCTAAGCAATAATCTTGGGATATTTGGAGAAGAGGGGGTTCTAATGTAGAGGAAAAATCATAGCAGGGATTAGGAGATCGAGAAGCATCAGAGAAACAACCAAAGAAAGAAACCAAAATGATCAAACCAGTTCAAGTGCCATGAGTCAATCATAGTCCCTGTTCAAAATTGATTCGAAGGTCTATATCAAGTCATACCACAATGAGATTGATGCTCTGAAGTTAAATCACTAGTTGTAGCAAGTGGAAGTGTATTTTAGTGTCCATCACATTGAGGAAGATAATTTATTTCATTTACACATATGAAATTCGAGGTACATGCACTAACTTGGTGGGAAATCCATATAGAGAACTTGAGCTTGGAGAGAGAGCATGTAATGTAAAATTTGGAGGAATTGAAAACCCTCATTAAGCCACATTTTTACCCTATTGGGTATGTAGAGGAGCAATAGATCTGATGGAATTACTTGAGGAAAAAGTTGGGGAAAACCGTATAGGAGTACACCACAGAGTTTAGAAAGATGACCATAATGTTTATTATCTCCCCAAAGGACCCATATGTACTCCTCAAGTATTTGGGGGGTTTACAATTCCAACTTTGGGAGAAAGTGATATTGTTTAAGCCCAAATCAATGTGTGAGGCTTATGTATAGGAACAATACCTAGAGAATAGAGGCTTGAAGAAAGTGTAATCTAATGGATCAAAGAAAAATGAGTAACATGGTACTTATAAGTAGGAGAAGAAGAAGAAAAAAGGGGTATTGATAAAAATATTATAGCCACATCACATCACTACAAAGATCCCAACAACCACTGCAACCAATGCCACATTAATGGCCATACAAAGGAAAAGTGTTGGAAGTCACATCCAAATCTTAACCCAAAGAAGAGAAACGAAGAAAAAAAGAAGAAGAATATCAATTCCATCAATTCAAGCAACCAAGTTGAAAGTTTTTGGGACATGGATGAGAATAACGTATGAAAATTAATGCAGAAGGAGTTGAATATGGGTATCCTTTAGCAACAGGAAGAGAAATAAATTACCAAATTCTTTGATATAAAGATACATGTCAATAAGACAAAGACTAATTCTCTAAATCATTGGAAAATATTATTGCACTAGAGATGAATAAGAAATTAGGATCATAAGTTTGTTATCATCCAATCCTATATATACTGGGATGAGTAAACAAGGATGTAGAGCATAAGGCAATAAAATAGTACAAAAGAAGATTTTCCATTAGTGTTGATTGTATTGGTGAGGTAAAACAATATGTGGTTCCCCTTGATGCATGTGGAGTCGTGTTTCGGATTCCCTACATGTATGTGTAAGATGCAATATTCATGAAGATAGCCAATTAGTATCGGCTCATAAAGGATGGAAAATTGGTCACCATTAATGCACACAAAGGAAAGTAAAAAATTGTATTGGTAAGTTCCAACCAAGCTAAGAAATTTATTAGTTCTTGCAATAAGTATGTTTTATTATTTTTAAGAGAAAATAATTATGTAGAAGAGTTTGTAAGAGGAAAGGCATCCTTGGAGGGGTGTTCTAAGAAAAAAAAATAACTAGAAGAGTTGCTATAGGCATACAAGGATGTGCTTTGAGATCTTAAAAGGTTGCCACCTAAGAGTGAAGTGTAGCTTGAGATCTAGTTATTTATGGACTCCCCATTGCCAAAAATGGAGTTCTATGGGCAGCCTATTATAAAATTTAGTGAGGTGAAGAAATAGTTGCAAAAAATACTGGAACAAGGTGTCATTCGACCAAGTAGATCACCATGTGGGTCACCCATAACCAGTTTTGCAAAGAAGGATGGGACTTGGCAGATGTGTATAAATTAAAGAGCATTGAACAAAATCATGCTCAAGAACAAGTACCCCCTTCCTAGGATAGATGATCTATTGGATTAGTTGCAGCAAGCAAAATACTTCACCAAGCTAGACTTAAAGTCTGGATATCACCAAGTTCAAGTCAAAGAAGAAGATACCTAAAATACCACCTTAAAAAATAGGAAACATTTTTATGAGAAGTTACTCATGCCATTTGGCTTTTTTAATGCACCGACTACATTTATGAGATTGATAAATAGTGTACCTCACCCTTTTATAGATTCATTCTTTATCATCTATTTGGATGATATATTGGTACAAAGTGCTGCTTGGGAGTAGAACATATCACATTTCACGTAGGTGCTAAAGACATTAAAGAAGCATTAGTTGCTAGTAAATCTCAAGAAGTGTGATTTTTCACAACACTCTTTGGTGTATGTGATAGGTGGAGGAGAGTTGAAGATAGATCCTGCCAATATGGAGCCATCATGAAATGGTCTATGCCTACTAATGTTTATGAGCTTAGTTGTTTCATTAGGGAAAAAAATTATCCGAGGAAATTCATAGGCTCATTTTCAATGGTAGTATCATTGATCCACACCATAATAACAAGTGGAAAGAGCTTCCAGTCAGGAAAAGGTCAACGAAGGGCTTACGAGGAGATAAAGAAGAAGATTAGTCAAGCACTAGTTATGACATTACCAAACTTTCAACAACCTTTTGAAGTGGAGATAGATGTGAGTGGGTATTTTATGGGAATTGTCTCGATGCAGGGAGGAAGTTTTGTATGTTTTTATTCTTAAGTATTTAATGGGGCAGTTCTTAACTACCCTACCTATGACAAGGACATGTAGGACCTGATGTAAGATGTGAAGAAGTGGAAGCACTATTTGATGGGAAAGGAGACAATAATCTACACAGATCACTAGTCATTGCAATACCTGCAAGCACATAGTAAGCTATAGTATATCATGCATTATAAGTGGATAGAGCTTATACAACAATTTCATTTAGTGATTAAGTACAAGAAGGGAAACAAAAACAAGTTTTGACATTCTCTAAAGGTCACCCACATCAAGTATCAAAAATTTGGGGACTCTTATGCACATGGAGTCATTCACCTATGATGCATAAAAATAGGCATATTGAAAGGATGAAGACTTCAAGGAGGTGTTTCAAAAGTTGCAGAGTCAAAGTCATGTGTATGATGGCAAAAAAAACCATTGAATACCATCTCTAGGATGGGTTTCTCTATAGGCTGGATAAGCTATGTATTCCTAAAGGTGAGTAATTGTAGCTAATTAGAGAGAATCTCACCTACAAGTTTGAAATGAAGTTTGGAGTAGGTAAGAACATGACCAATTTCTAGATGCATGTGTATTGGCCCAAAATGCAAGAGAGTGTAACTAGGTTCATAAGAGGATACAATATTTGTTGCACTGACAAACCTAATAATAGGAAATAGGGTCTATATCATCCCTTACCTATACATACTCATCCTTGGGAAAGCATTTCCATGTACTTTGTGGGAGGTTTACCAAAAACCAAGGAGGGACATGAATACCTATTGATGGTAGTTGACAGGTTCAACAAGATATGTGTTCCGATGTTCTATAAAAATACTGTTAGTGGGAAACAAGAGGTGGAATTGTTCTTTGGACAGGTGTAGGTGAAATTTGGGATACTAAGGAGCATCATTTTAGATAGGGATATGATATTTCACAGTGCATTTTGGACTACATTAGGGGAGAAGATGGACATAAATTTAAAGATATCTACAACATTCCATCCATAGACAAATGGGAAGACAAAAGTAGTCAATAAGACTTTGGTGCAACTTTTGAGAGGATACAAACAGGAGCATCCAAAGACTTGGGATGAAAATATAGTGTATATATAACATTGTTACAACATAGAAACACACATTTCTATAGGAATGTCCCGATTTGAAACTTGTTTTGGTTATTTTCCACCTTCACCTTTGGAAATTGCATATGGGCAGTAAGCAGGAGTAAGGGAAGATGTTTTAGGAGACACCTTGAGTGTTGAAAATTTTATAGAGAAGATCAAACATATTCATATACAGGTACAAGAAATATTGTAGAAGTTGCGGGAGAAATATAAGGTTGGGCATTATCAACATAGAACAAAGAAAACATTCATGGTGGGAGATAGAGTATGGCTACAGTTGAACAAGGAGAGGCTACAAGGGCATAGTAAGAAAATCAAGGCTCAGAGGTATTGACCCTTCGTGATACTAGAATAGGTGGGTGATAATTCCTATCAACTTAGTTTAACACCATATATGCACATCTACTCAATTGTGAATGTAGAGATTTTAAAATTCTATGAGCCTTCCATGTCGGATTTGGAAGAGGAATAGGTCTTGCCTTTTGTGGAGGATTTGGCAGCAGATGCTCAAGTAGACTTGATAAAGGAAACAATTTTTCATAAGATGTATTCAACTATGATATAGGTGTTGGTTGTGGGAAGAAACAATGTCTAAGGGTCTGGATTTTGAGGTAATGTATGGAAATGATTACATGGATCATCCCTAGAGTGATATGAAGTGATATGGGTCTCTAGAAAATTTTCAGAATGAGAAAAAATAATAGTACTAGAGTTGACATTAACATATGCAAGAAAGGCTAAGTGAAGGTATAAATAGATGGTTACTTCCCACAAACAATAAATATAGGGTTTTTTCATCTACAAATATTGGCCACTAGGGTTACCTTCATCTAATGGGGATGAGTGAATCTCATATTTTGGGTGTCAAATTCAGAACTAGATTCTCGACCAATAGTTGGGAGCCTCCTTTGTCTAAGCCTTACCCCCTTCACGATTTTTTGTTATGCACCAATTTTTGCTATTGAATGGTGGAGGATTTCGAGCTCCCAATAAATTCAACCAACTATATCTCAATGCATAATGATCGATGGGTGTTTTTTGGATACCTATCCCACCAATCCTAACCTAAATAATTATTATTTTTTTGTTTCCCAAGTGGGGTTAATCAATGTTGGCTAAGTTAATGGTTAATTTTAAGGTTTTAGCTTAGGGTCATGAAGCAAGCATTGTTTACTTAATGGTGTGGAGGTGTGTGCAAGTGAATAATGTGTGATAATTTGCAAATAAATAAATTATTTTGCATAAAAGTACAGGAAATAAAATAAACTACATAAAAAATAAACAACTTGTTATAAATGCACAAAAAGTACATATTTACAAATAATAATATATTTCCACTTGGTTGGAGGCTTTAATAAAAAAAAGGAGAGGCTCTAAATAAAGTACAAGTTGGCTATGAATGATGACAGTGAAATCATGAATGAAATGCAAATATTCTTGTTGTTTAATAACCAAATAAATGCAAGTAAATCAACATAGAAACGATGGTTTTAGGGCTATAACAAATTTAGAACATATCTATCTAAAATGTTGTTTAACAAAGCTGTGTGTTGGGAGAACAAAATAAGACGATAAAGGCCTCTTTTTGAACTTATGTGTTGTTAAGAAAATATTTTTTCATATCTAAAATAGGCAATGGTGAAACACGGGTTTCTTATCTAACATACAGTAAACTCCCAATTCAAAATTCTAACTCACTTGGTTAGAGAATTACTAGAAACCCTAAAAGAGCTCCTTTCTTCCTCTAAAGGCTAGAAATATGATCTGATCTAGATCTGCTGATAGACTATATAAAGAGGGGTACCGAAAAGCCAATAGTGACTAGAAATTTGAAAATACAAGAAACATTTTATAAAAAAATAAATGGTTGTTGCGGAAAATGTATTTGGAAGTACATTCTTGTTGCAACTTCTAGGGTGGTTCTTGGATATCCTAACACTAGTAAAGGGGAAAATAATGTAATTCCTAACTCACTTTTGGTCAAAAAATATGCATTCCATTCCTAGCGAATCTCATGAGAGAGATAGCTCAAATTCTTGCAACTACTAAGTTGAGACCTTTGACGTGTAGGACATGACTAAAAAAAAAGCAGGTCCTCCAAAAATTACCAAAAAATGAAATATTTCCAAAAATAGAAAGAAAGGAAAATAACATCACAGAGAAAAAATCATTAGAAGATGATGTGTTCATCTCCCCAGTGGAGTTGCTATTTTTTAGTTGGTTTCCTACATAAGGTTTAGCGAAAAATATTTTCCTACCATGGTTCTAAGTAGTCTAACAACAATGTGGAGTTTAAAAACCTAAAATGCTAATGATGAATGTGCTTATACCATATCTGAAATATTAGAAGAAAAGAACAAACAGTGTGTAGCAACAAATAGAACTAGAAACACAAACAAAATGTCAATACTCTCATGTCCAATGAGAAAGCTATCTTCAAAATATGGAAATATAACACCCATGGAGAAAGATGCAAAAACATGAGTTGTAATGTCCTCCTCCTTGGGAGGGTTCTTTTATCTACTTCTTGCGGATGTAGTGGGTCCTTTATTATGAGGCATGTTGAGAGAAAAATGGTTTAATAGAACTCTAATGGAAAGCTCAAATGAAAAATAAGCAAAGGTTCAATAATGAAATCCTGTTCGTAAAAATTAGTGGAGACATCTCTCTATTTATAATAAAATGATGGATAAAGTTTGATATGGTCATGTAATAAAATATTTGTTGGACCAAATCAAGATCTAACCATTTTTGGTATTTTATTATTATTTGTGAGAGGAAAATGTCAAATAAAAGGCCAATAACCTTTATTTAGATCTAATTCAAAAATAATTATTAATTGATTTGATTAATAAAAATGGGAAAAATAAATAAAAAATAATTAATTAACAATTCGGTTTATTAAATTACTTCTAGGTGAAATGGTAAAATGAGTTAGAAATAATTATTAAATAATGATTTAATAAATTATTCCTAAAAAAAGTTGAAAGTATTAAGGAGTAATTAATAAATAAATGATTTATTAAATTATTCCTATGGAAACACAAGATGTGAGTGAAAATATTTTTAATTATTCTCACTTTGATGGGTAAAAAAGCAAGAATGACATAAAATTAATGAATTTATGGGTTATTCTCATGTGGATAAATTAGTTAAACAAAAATATGGGGTGGCAGGAGGGGGAGGCGTTCTTTATAACCCCAAATGAATTTTTTTAGCAAGGTATTCATTGGGATTAGGGTAGATGACCAATATCCAACGTGATATGCATGGCTTACTTGAAACATCCCTGGTGAAAATTCAATGTAATAAAAGTTAATGAAGGAAAAATAATAACCAAGGTCATGGGACACATATTCCAAGTTGAATGTTGGGCAAAAAATCCTAGTGTGGGTGTTCCTATGGTTTATTATGGCTATGGAAATTGACAAAGGTAATTGCTAAGGCTTTGGAAAGGCAAAGTGGCATTTATTGGCATTTATTTATGAAAATAATGGAAAATAGGAGAAGAGGGAGGTGAAAGGTCACAGGTTTCATGTGAGGAGGAAAATGAAGGAAAATAATGGAAACTAAAGAAAATAGAGGCTTCATTAATAAAAAGGCTTCTAAGAATCAGTTGGCAACCTTTTTTCTGTTCAATTTTGGAGCTATCATTCTATTCTCTCTCTCATACTCTTTGATACTTAGATTTTTCTTGGAGAAATATTAGAGAGTGTTGAATACTTAGATTTTTGGAGTAAGAAGGAAAATGAAGAGAAGGAAAGTGTAGATGAGATCGAGATCAGCTACAATGGGTTTTGTTTGCATGTACCGAGTTGCATATATGTTTTCCTCACTAGTTTTTGCATGCATAGCATATGCATGTGGTTTCGTGGTCATGATATGTCATTCACATGGACGATTGTCATGATTAATAGTGGATTTTCCTAGCCTTGTCATTTCCTAGATAGCCAAGGTGTAGTGGTTCATTTCATTTTTGTTTTTCTATTTGGTTCTCATGCACCTTTGGCTATGGGTTGAGCTATTAGTTGCTAGAAGCCTTGATTGGATAAAGGCTCTAGAAGGCTTGTAACAACTTGGGTTGAGTTACTAGTCCTAGAAGCCTTGGTTGGACAAATGATTTGGAAGCCCTTGGTGGGTTGAGTTACTAGTCTTAGAAGCCTTGGTTGAAAAATGCTCTGGAACCTTGACGAAAACTATGGGTAAAGTTACTAGTCCTGGAAGCCCTAGATGAAACAAACGACATAAATCCCTGAACAACTTGGGTGGATACGAATCTAGTGATGGTTGTGATTTCCAACCATGAGGTGGAATCAATGGTTGAGGGATGATGTGGTTTGGCCTTTGGAATTCATGGTTTGGTTTTGATTAACGTGTTTAATGAGATACCACATTCATGCTTGGAATATGGCACGGAGGTGATTGGATGAAGAGAGATTTGGCTCAGCCATTTCTATGGTTAGGTGGAACGTGGAAGTACCAGAATTGGTTGCATTTTACTTATGGAAATAAGAGCTATTTTCCTCTTGTATTGATGGGTAAATATATTTTTTATGATGTGGCTTATATGGTTGTTCTATGCTTGTCATTTCTGTTGTTCATATGCTGGTTATGATGTATGGATCTCATCCTATTTTGATTTGTAAATTAATGAACAATGTATCTATGCCCAAATAGATGATACTGCAGTTAATGTGATGAGACATCAATTATTCTTAGAGATTCTTAGATAAGTATGATACCCCTCTACTCAAATATTTTATTTAAATTGTAGATGACATATTTGTGAAATGTTTGATGAAATGCCTGTCATAGCTAGTAGGGGTCTAGTCAAGTCCTTGTTCAAGTGTTTGTTGTTACATCATTATTCAGCTGTTATATTTCAGTTATGAAAGTGTCATAGGATTTTGGGAAGTGACCTGAGTTATGGGCATGAAAAAGTGGCACAGAAATCAGGGTCATAGGCTTAGAACTACTAGGAAAAGTCCCCATTTGCATGCATACCCATGTTATGTGTGCGACTGGAGGTTTACAGTCTCACCCTTTCCCATGTAAAGGGAGCGAATGGGTGATTGGTGCATGAAAAGGTGAGGTTGGATCAGGGTCTAGCCTCCTGCAAGGTTGGAGTGTCTTCGAGGTGTCTTATAGTATGTGCATAAGGTTTATGTTGTTATGTGGTGTCGGTTCCACTTCCTTAAGGTGACTAGGAGGTTGAATCAGATCACAGTAACTCTTCATCACATGTTTACCCTAGTTGGCTAGATACTTGGGTAGATGTGGGAGGATGGTGTTATAGAGTGGTATCAAAGCATGGTTCTCCACTTGGAATGGATGGGATGTATGTTGGTTATGCATTCATTTTGTTGGGTATGTGTTTCTCATACTTGTGGTCTATGTGCTTGTTGCATCTAGATGGTGGTGGTCATGTTTGGAGTGATATCACCATGGGATAAATAATGGTGTTGTTGTGAAATGTGTTGTCATGAGTGTATTAATGGCTATGTATTATTTATACATGTCAAGTGCTCAAATATTTTTAGTGTAAATTGGTATGGTTGTTGCTGTCATGCATGGGGTCATGGTATGTGTACGTGATATGGTCATGCATTGATGATTGTACTCTACCTAGAATGACGTTTATGTGTTGATATACCTATGTGTTATATGTCTATATGTTCTTATGATTATGTTTGTACATGTATTACGCTGAATGGTTGATATTTCATATGAGATATCCTCCCCGAATTATGATAAGGTACGTTAGTTTACTGTGATTTGGTTTAGCTAACATGGGATGCCTTGCAGGAAGAAATGAAAGATGACTAACAAGATGGTAGACTACAAAGATTATCCCAATGAATCAAAAGAGCACCATGGTGTTGGTATCTCTTTTGACTTTTTGACACATTGAGAAGTTTGAAGGAATAAATAACGAGTTGCAAAACATACAACGATAGAATCATATAGGCACAAGAAAAATTAGCAAAATTCAATGTGGTAATTCTTCAGAGTTTGTTAGGAGGATAGGACTAATGGGTCATATGGATTTAGGTATTAGGGTGGTCACAGGTCTTATAGAGATGACACAACCAGAGATGGCAGGTTATTGGACACTTGGGATAGGAGAGGTGACAGACATAAGTACTATTCTTGTTCTGGTTCTAAAATACACTATGATCATCATCATTATCATCCTTACAGGAGGAGTGACAAGGGATATTCTCTAGATGAGGTCAAGAAAGAAAAGGCACCTACATTTGATGTGGAAATGAAGAAACCACATGATGGAGAAGCATAGTTTCTTGGTATGAGGAAGTTATTCAGGTTGCATGATTACTCAGAAAACGTGAAAGTTAGAATAACTACATTGAGTCTTAAAGGTAAAGCATATATTTGGTGAGAATATGTGAAGAATTTTAGGGATATTTATGAGGAGAAATTTACTTGGAGTGAATGCAAGAGACTATTTTGGAAGAAGTATCTATCAGAGAGATACTATGATGATAGGGAAAAGGAATTTTATGAGCTAAAGATGGGATCTATGACTAATGAAGAGTACACGAGAAGATTTATGGAGTTCTTGAGGTATGTCCCTTACCTAAAGGATGAGAAGGCCAATATTCAACGATTCATCATTTGGTTTCCGATAGAATTCAAACATAGGATTGATGTTGATGAGCCTAGATCATTGAAGGGGGCCATTCATAATATAAAGCATTGTGAAATCATAGAGTTGAGTTTCAACAATGGATTTGGTAGGAAGGAGTTCCATTGAGAATATAAGTATATTCATTGAGAAGAACTCGGTGCATAAGTTTCGTAGTGAGGGTTTCAGCTGCAGACCTGTGCGGGGGAAAGAAGAGACAAGCACATTAAAGAGAGCATATTTTCAGTTTTTCTTAGATTTTTAGTTGCAGTATTAGGCTTTCCAATCCAATTAGTATGAGTAGATCAAAGTTTGCATACTATCATGATGGGAACTATTCTCTTCATAGTGGTTTCTAGTGACAAGGAGACTGGTCAACTTGGAGAAGTGAAGAAGGTCATTTAGACATCGACAACACAGGGCTATATAGGTGTAGGAGGGTAGTACTAGTGGAGAGACCAACTTCCTCGCTAAGAGGAAGTGTTATTTTTTGTAGCATATGACAGGTTTTCTAGTCTCTATTTTTGTCTAAGAGGCTAAGGAACATGATTTTTCCAAAACACAGAAAAGGTTTCACGAGACAAGCTTGTGAAACACTTGAATTAAATTAATTGATCAATAATTAAAATCACTTAAGTCTAACTTATAAAATTTGATTAATTAATGGGAATTCATTGAGGACGATTGAGAATGTCCTAGAGACTCACATGAATTAAGCCTAATATGATATTAGTCGTTGATGAGGATATAATCATGGTATTTGAAGCTCCAATGAGATATTATAAGAGAAGATCGATGGGATGAGGAGACACACAACAAGAGGGAGAGAGAATTATCTAGATAGTGTGAATTTCCTAGTGCATACTGATTGAGTGAGGCAAGAATTCAAGCCAGTGGAGGAGCATCATTGACTGAGGGAGTAACATAGATAATTTTGGAGGAATTTCCTAGCATATTTCAAGTGTCAGAGAGGTAAGAAAGAGGAAGGCCGAAATTTTCTACATAAATAATTTCTAGGAAGTGCGATTGAGCCAGAAACCCCAGTGCACGTACCAGGAAGATATTGATTCAGTTGGTGAATTCCGAGATACCACCCATATGGGAGAGAAAGTCATTCCTAAAGGTAGAATGAGGCTAGATGACCTAGTTAGAGGAAGTTTCAAGGGTCATCGAGAATTGTGTAGGCCAGTAGCATGAGAATATATTAGGCAGTGCCAACAGGGAAAAAAGGATGTTAGTTGACTTGCAGAGAGAGAACATTCTCTCCCAATTTTTTTTCCATATTATTTTCTGAAGTATTGCTAGTACGAAATCCATATTATTGTACTTAGATTTTTACTACTACATAATAATAATTTAAACCCTCATTTTTTGCACTATATTTATTTGGGGTTTTCAAGGGGCATTAGTCCAAAATAGTTTTGTTAATTGTGTGGATCAATTTCTTAGTTCCACCTTAATTTTCCACATCGTATTTATTTTTTTGTAAATATTTGTAGTGTGATTTATTCGACATTAATTATAAATCTAATAAGTTACTAATCCGTTAGGAAGATAAATTTCATTAGTTGTATTTGAAGGGATTTTCACATGGTTTTAGAGCAGTGAAAATTAGATCAGAGGCTTAGAGGGAAGAGGAGGAAAATTGTGTAGCTTCAGAGGGAGTTCTATGAAAAATTTCTCTAGATATATGCATGCCAACCAAGGGTGTGAATTTTAGATGCAGTGGGGTTCTATCTCTAGATCCAAGTGGGGGGAAGAGTCAAATAGCCCCAGGAGTAGAATTTACAGGAATTTATTTTGGTAGGAAGGTGTTCCATTGAGAAGATAAGTAGATTCGTTGATAATACCTACGTGCATAATTTTTTTGTGTAGTTTTTATCTGCAAACTTGCCCAAGGAAAGGAATAGAAAAGAACACTAAAGAGAGGATATTTCTAGTTTTTCTTAGATTCATAGTTGTAGTAGCAGGATTTCCAGTCCAATTAGTGTGAGTTTCTAAAGAATGACTTCCAGAGGGAAGTAGATATGTGCATTACAGAGAGGGGTTCGATTACCAAAAGAGAAGTTGAACAAAAAAGAGAAGGAGGTTTCTAGGATTAACCTCCAACTTATTTTAGTTTCATAGGGATGGCAACAACATGACTTAAGGATCAAGACAAACTAGACGCAACCTCCAACTTTGGCATATAGAAGGTTAGAATGCCATTCATATTAAATGAGTATGGTATGAAGGAGTATGAAAAGAACATTATTCTCATACCTACAAATTCTCAACAAAAAGATACATACAAGAAAGAGATTGCTAAGCCTAAAAGGATGATCCTAGAGGGTGTTCGGGATTGTATCATTCCACATATTTCTACATTAAACACATCAAAGGAAATGTGGTACACCATAGTAAATATGTATGAGAATCCATTAGAGAATAAAAATATTATTCTTAAGGAGAAGCTGAAGACCACCAAAATGAAAAACGGATAAGGCGTTACATGCTACCTCACTAGGATTCAGAATGTCAGAGATGAACTTGTAACCATTGGAGAAAAAACATCAGATAGTGAGCTAGTTCGAACAATTCTCAATGGTTTCATCAAGGAGTGGGATGCCTTTTTCCAAGATATTTATGGGCGAGATACACTACTTGGATGGGATTGTTTGTGGAGTGACTTCACTTGGGAGGAGAAGAGAATCATCCTTGCAAATGGTACTACTAGAAGTAACAACAAGGGATAGAAATAGGATGAGGAAGATGAGGAAAACAAAGCCCTTGCATATAAAGGGTCCTAGTCAAGGACAACGCTAAATTGGAGGAGAGAGAAATAAGAAATATATGTTGAATATCAAGTGGTTCAATTGTGGTGAGTATGGCCATTATGTCACACTTGTTCTCAAAGGAAGAAGGAAAAGAAGCAGTAGCAGATAGTAGCTTCAACATAGATTGATGAAATAATCACCAAATTAGAGGAGTTTGTGTTAATAGCAATAGTACCTTGAGGTGGAGGAGAAGCTTGATACTTATGCATATTAAGCTAGGCAGGGTCCAATATAGTTGCATATTGTTGCAACAGAACCATCATCTTTTCTATAGGGGCCCACAATATTACGGTAGCAGGATTTAGTGTTAAAAGAGCTAGTTATAGCTAGTACATGTGAGAAACTATAGATCTAGAAACATTGACTCAGTGTTAGTAGGATGCATTCAGCTGGTAGTTGCAGAACTAATTACACTCAGTTTACGTGAGACAATTGTATATATAGTTAAAATGACACGAGTAGTGTTAATTTCCCAATAGTAGGATGCAAGCATAGTTCCATCCAGAATATTCCTAGCATAGAGCTACGCAGCCGAGTTTCTAGTGCAGGTGGAGAGTGTGAGTTTTGGGGAGGGAGAAAAGTGATTTCCCATAGGTAGAGTGAGAATCACAGGGACTCTAGGTTCAGAGGGATCAGCCCTATGGAATTGAGGTCTTTAGGATTGGGAGAGGTCAGAATCATTATTGCAATATTTGCAAAAATAAGCAAAGATAATAACAGAGTCGTATCAACAACAATATGAGTAGATTATATTTTGCATAGTAACATGATGGGAAATATTCTCTTCAAAATGATTTCCAATTATAAGGAGACTGGGTAGCTTGGATAAGTGAAGAAGTTCTTTCATAAATCAACAAGAAAAGAATATTTACGTGCAATAGAGTAGTATTGGTGGAGAGAACACCATCCTCGCTAAGAGGGACTGCTAGTTTCTGTAGCACAGGATAGGTGTTCTGGTATCAATTTGTGTCTAAGAGGATAAGAGACATGATTTATCCAAAAAATATAAAAGGTTTCGCTAGATAATCTTGTGAAACACCTCAATTAAAATAATTGACCAACAATTAAAAATTTCCTAACTCTAACTTAGGAAAATTGATTAATTAATGGGAATTATTTGGGGATTATAGAGAATGCTTTAGAAACTCATATGGATCGAGTCTAATATGATTTTACCTATTGATGGTGATATAATCATGGTCGTTAAAGCTCCAATGAGATATTATGAGAGCAGATCGATGGGATTAGGAGAGACACAACAAGAGTGAGAGAACATTATATAGGATGTGTGAATTTCCCAGTGCATGATGATTCAATGAGGGAAGAATTTGAGCTAGTGGAGGAGCATTAGTTATTGAGGAGGAAGCAAAGAGAATTTTGGAGGAATATTCCAATAGATTTCCAATGTTAGAGAGGTAGGAAAGAGGGAGGCTGAATTTTTATTCAAAATATTCATCTAGGTAGTAAGATTGAGCCAAAAACTCCAATGCAAGCGCCAAGAAGAGATTGCAGTATCAAAATTTTGAGGTATACAATGGGCCTCTTAAGGAATATAATAAAATAATAGTGGAAATAATAAAACAATATTAGATTACCTCATTAATTTTACAGGGAAAAAATAAAAAAAAAAATACTTTTTCAAATCGTATTTGCAACTTATCTCCCTACGATTTAACTCAAATTTCAAGGAGGAGCACTAATTGGATGCAACATTTAAATTTTCACCCAAGGAGTACCTATGTTGCATATTTTTAATGGACCCTACTACACAAAAAATGGGAAATATATGAAAACATGTGATTGCAATTTAGTTGGATTATTTTCCAGAGGATTGCAAGTGAGGCATCTACATTATTGTACTCATATTTTTATAACTACATAATAATAATATAAGCCCTTATCTGTTGCATCGGTTTTCCCTTCGTGGTTTTTCTGGGGACATAAGTCCAAAATAACAATGTTAATTTTGTGCATGGATTTCTCAGTTCCAGTTTAATTTTCCACAATGTATTTATTTTTTTGTGAATAATTGTAGTGTGATTTATTTGATATTAATAAGAAAATTAATAAACTACTAATCAATTAGGAGTTTAAATTCCAGTAGCTACACTTCAAGGAATTTTCACATAAGAAAGTCAAAATTATGTGTTTATATATATATAATAATGAGTTATAATTATTCATTTAAAAAATTTACAACATTTAAAATAGTTTTGTTTTATTATGGTGAATTGGTAGCTCGAGTAATTTGGGTGAAGCCAAAAATAAAACTCAAGAGTTGCCACTATAATATCATGAAGATTATATCCAATAGCCCTAAGAGACTCCACTAGGATGGGGGAACCTACTCCTTGAGCCTTATCACAAGTGGTGAATGTACCCTAGTGGGATTTGAAACCGGGTAGAGGGGATAACATTCCATTGTATCAACAATTGGTCATCCCATGACGAGACTCAAAATAGCTTTAATAAAGAAAAATTAAATGCTTATTAAACAAAATGTTATATAAACACATAATTATACACATGTTTATAAATAATTTTATTTTATTATGACCAATGTTAAAGTTATTAAAATAAATTTAATATTGTTATCAGGATATTTAAAATCATGTGTATGTTCAGTATGTGTTAAAATCTTTACATGACTAGATCCACATGAGATATGGATGTTTTGGATAGTTTGGATAGTTTACATAACTAAAATTATTTTTGTATAGTTTTTGCTTTTGCTTTTGACGATTTATGGTAAGCAATTTTGGTTGTAATAGTTTTGAAATACATGGGGATTTTTCCCATAATTTTGTAGATCCAGTCAAAGGAACTACACTTATATTCTAATCCAGAGTTGATGGGTTGGGGGTTTATGAATGCTATGATATGTATATAATGTATTGTAACATTGTAAAGGAGCATACTAAAAAAACCAATCTGTTTTTCCCAGTTTTGGGTTCCAAGACGAAAACATTTTTGTATATTTTCTATGATTGCTATTGTACATTTTCTGTTTGTTTTAAGAATTTTTTTATAGGTAGTTTTTATATAAGGTTAAAACCTAGAATGTATTTCCATTGTTAAAATAAAAGGTAAATTTTTAATGTAAATTTTAACTAATTTACAATTCTAATTTTTTATAATAAATATGAATCCTTGTATAAGGTGATTTTGGATGTGAGTTGTTGTGGGAAGAGTGAGGATTTCGTACTTCTTTTAATGAGTGAGGTTGACAAACCTCCCTTGCACACTATGAAGGATGACGTGGTATTCATTTGGTGCACAAGTATTCATGTTATTATCATGTTTGGGTGTTGGACATATCCCTGCTAATATTTAAATACAAACTAGAATACGCCTCATTTTTATTGATTTCTCACCCAAAATGGTGTTTGACTCGTCAAGTATGAAGGAATTCACCTCCATTACTTTAACTCAGTTTTGGCTATTCAGTGTAGTCCATTTGACGATATGTCTCAAGGCTTTCATGTTTCCTTGTAAGTTTATATGTGTCACTCTCAATATGTCTCTGTGTTTTTTATCACCTCAACTATATTCCTTTTTTCAACACTCCTGTCCCTATTGTGTGAATCTCTCTAGTTAACTAGTATCACTCCCCATTTCCTTTATCACTTCCAGGGGGCATCAATGGGTAAATTTATGAAGAGGTGGTAGTGGTCGCAACTCTTTAGGTGGCTCGTCGGGTCAACAACAAGTTAATTCCTTGACGCATATTTATAGGGAACAAATATGGTAGCTAAATAGGGATTAACTACATGAGGTGGAATATGATTTCGTGTGATAGAATAATTAATTGTTTGATTATAGAGTTATGTAGATAGTGGAGGCTTGGGCACTAATGGTGGGGCACACTTTCAAACAAAAAAACAAATATATGTACACAATCGACCTCTATTAGAATCTATAAGTGCTCTTGGGCTACATCCTTCTTGACAAGAATGATGCCAAGGATGAAATGTTTCTACTCTTGGATGACATGGTGCTGCGACCAAAGGATATGAACAAAAAAATAATAGAAATAGAGGAGTTCAATGTGTCTTTAGGCCCAAACCAAGACACCACAACCCTCTAGAAACTATACTAATAGAGATTGATTCCTCCAATACTACATATTTTACTTGGTATTCTATTGTATTTTGTCATTTTTGTTTAGTTGTAGATCTCTTAAGGCTAGAAGACATTATCTAAACGACTCTTATGTAGCTCTTAAGGGTGAAATCATAGAGTTGGGTTACACTTTTTGGCTAAAAAGAGCACGTTTGGGTGGAAAAAAAAAGGCTTGATCAAGCCAGTTAAGCGCTCAATCAAGCATTTTTTAAGCGCTCTATCGAGCTCCTTGGGCATAAAAGATATAGCTCGATCGAGGATCAAAAACTAACCCTTGATTGAGCCATAATAATTGCTTGGAAGTTTTTTTTTTAATATATACTACTTTTGTGGTCTACGTGCGCCATTTGCACGGACCGTGGGAGCTTGACCAAGAATTTGACAGTAACTCATCTAAGAGGATTGGAGCTCGATTGAGCATTGGAGCGTTCAAATAAATCTTGCCAAACACCCCACCAACATCGTAGAGGCTCAAACGAAGGTAGGTATTCTATGCTTTGTATTTATTGCTTCTTATTTTTTTCAAAATGTAAAAAGTTAATTAAAAAAAGCAACAATGTAAAAAAACCGTGAAAATCAAGTAACTTAGAAAAAAACAACAATGTACAATAACCATGAAAACCAATTAATTTAAAAAATAAAATCAACCATACAAAAACCATGAATACCACAAAACGACCTTAAACAAACCATAGAAAATCACAAAACCAACAAAGAAAACAAAAAAAAAAAACCTTGAAAACAACTTAGAAAACAACAAAACCAACCTAGAAAATCATAAAAAAAACCCTTCAAAACAACCTAGAAAACACTTCGAAACCACAAAAAAAAAACTATAATTTAGGATTTAAATTTGTTTCTTTAGGAATTTTGTAAAATAAATTTTTTACTATTTCTTTTGGAATTTAAAATGCATTTTAAATTTCTATCAAATTTGATCAAAAATATACCCCAAAAAACTCTAAAACATAAAATGAAGCTAATAAATAAGTAAATCAGGAGCTTGAGATTGACATAATGAATAATATTTCTTATAGTATGCCTCTATTTATAAAATAAGAAATTTATTTTATTTTAGTATATTAAATTTAAATTAATTTATATTTTAAATATTTTCTTAATAACAAATATAGTATGATTCTAACTTTAAAAATAAAAATAAAAACTTTAAATTTAAAAATTTTAAAAAGAAAATTATATATATAATGTAATTGTATATAATTATAACATTTTACATAACATATATATAACTAAATAACTTAATATATAATTAACTATTATTTAACTATAATATCACATAGTTATATATTATAGTTCTATATATAAAATATATAACATTATATATATATATATATATATATATATATATATATAAAATTCAATTACTATATAATTATATATATTTAACTAAGTTATAACTTACTTATAATATCACATAAGTATATATTATAGTTCTATATATATTGTTTATAACATAAAATATTTTTATAACTATTTTGTTTATAACATAAAGTTATAAAATAAAACTTGATAATTATTTAACATGTATAATATAAAGTTATTTAACATAACACATATATAACATAACATGTAACATAACTATGCAACAATATAATTATTTAAATTTGACTAAATATATTTAACTATATTATAACGTTATAACATATCATATAACTAGATATATTATAGTTCTATACATATTGTTTATAACATAATATAAAATTTTCTATAACTATTTAACATAGCATAACTTGTTATTTAACATTTAAAACATAACATGTTAACATAAAATAACTTATTTCTATAATTTTTTAGCATAACATAACTTGTTATTTAATATTTAACATAGCATAAAATTATATAACATATGTAATTATAATTTTAACTATTATACTATAACATCATATATATATATATATATATATATAGTCATATGTTAAATGCTATATATATGTGTGTGTGTGTGCGCGTTATGTTAAATATCATAGTTACAGTTACATTATGTTATTGTTATCGTTATGCACAGTGTACATGTTACACTATATATATATAGTGTAACATGTACATTGTGCATAACGATAACAATAACATAATGTAACTGTAACTATGATATTTAACATAACATGCACACACACACACACACATATATATAGCATTTAACATATGACTATATATAATTATATAACTATATATATAAGTTCATGCTTCAACAATGCAACATTGATAGATACATTAAATCCATCATGAAAAGTGCATTTGGTCTAGTGAATAAAAGCATTTATACTCTTTTCTAGTCTGTACCATATTGTTTCATTATGTAGTGTGCTGTACAAGAAACATTGCCTTCGTGTGCTTGCACCTAGTACATGTCATGTGTCAAAGTCAAACATTAAGAACTTAAAGTCTATTGTAGTATTTAGTTGGCATAAAATTTTATTAGTTTTGTAAATTAGTTTATTTCAAATTTTTATATGTATATTTAAATATTTTTGCGTTATGAATAAAATGAATTATTTAGAAATGAGAAAAAGTGTGAGGGCATATTTGATCACTTCTTTCGATTGTGTTTACATGGAACTCAATGTACTTCGGTTGATAAATTATAAAAAAATGGACTCTAAAGTTTAGGACTTCACACTAGATTATTATACTTGAGTTTAGAAATGGTTTTTTTGTCAATATTTTTTTCTTGGATTAATTTATATGTATTATATGTATTATATGTTAATATGTTGAGGCATGCCATAAACACACCCCAACTACAGGTCATCACAGTGCGAGAGGTTTTGTTTTATGTGTTCGGGCTTGTGATAGATCACTTAACCCACCGAGAGTTCATGTTCCCCTTGTAGATTTTGTCTCTAATGCTAGTCAGAGTGTCAGAGGTAGTGTTTATGTATCTCTTGATGACCATGATACATCCAATGGATCTTCTTCACCCGTTTCAGGTACAACTCCTTCTAGTTTGTTAATTATATATATGTTAAATTATGTTTATTATTTACAGGTCCTCATTAGACCAAAGCTGAGGATCAGAGTGCAGCATCGATCACTTTGTGGGATGATTCTATAAATTTTGAGTCACATTAGAGGATGTTACGAACCGTCATACACAGATCACAATAGATAGAGAAGATCCTTGCCAATTAACCAACTCATCTTGCATGGTCATTGATGCTGGATATCATCACTACGATGATCGATACATATGAGAGGTTGGTCCCACATAACCCCCTATTACAATTCATACAAAGGATCATGAGGCATGAGGTTAGAGCCCCAAATTCTTGGGAGGTGGTGAAAGAGGCCACCAATGACATTTATGTTTGTGGGGAGTTATTCAACATCCCTCTAGATCTCTCTCCTAGACATAAAGGTCTGATTCCCTCTGGATTCTGGTTCATGAAACCCCTTTCATGTATGATAGATTCATTGGAGCTTGGGGCCAGTTCCCCGACCATTACCAGGTCACCATTTATTTTACTAATAATTTGTATGCAGAGTTTGTGTTACATATGAGGCTGAATTACACTAATACCAGATCTCATTATTATGGACCCGACTTAGGACGTACCTATAAACGTGAGGGGGATAGTAGTGACCGTAAGCATGTACCACCACCTCTTATATTCTTTCCAATATCGTCTTTGAGCTTGGTGTTATAGACAGAGCTAGAGGAGTTGTCACAACTCGATGGTGAGACACGAAAGGCTATTGTGGACAACACAAATACATAATTGGATAGTGTGCATATTGCATTGGATGGATAGGTTAGGATACCACCACCATTGCCTCGTGACTCACTGGTTCCCTTATATGTTGATGCATTTTTCGTGAGTTTACCCTTTGACCAACTTTTGACACATGCATGTATGTATCGTGATGCCATTCATGAGAGTTGGAGGGTGATAAACCTGTGTGACATAGACCAGATACACACACACACACACACACACACATATATATAAGCTTTTGATTCTTATTTCCAAATTATCCATAATAATTTATATTAAAATTTCCAATTTGTATTATATTTCATTTATATTAATAAGTTCATGATAACATGTAGACACATCCTAGCTATATGGATGAGCTTATGTGGTCATCCGAGGGGGAAGATGATCAGTTAGGCCATCCTCAATTGGCACATGTTTCCATGGATTCTCCTCCTCCTCTGCCTCCACCTTATATTTTCACTAATGTGGAGGAGAGTCACTAGGTACAACCACATGGACCAAAAATTGAGGTAAACTTTTTTTTATTCCTAAGACTTCATCATTTTCTTTTTTTAAGTTACACAGATATGCTAATTAATTTCTAGACTGATTATAATTTTTCCTTTCTATTGTGTACACGAGACCATATGTAGAGTGTCTTTGATGCCAATTTTATGTGGAGACATGAGTAGAATACTAGGTTTATAGGCACTGATGATGTGGGCCCATTAATGCACGACCCAATCATCAAGCCACGAGCAGGGGAGCACCAGACCCAGATTCATGTCAGACCCCCATCCTATCTAACTTGAATTTGGACTCAAATGAGGTTAGTATATTCATGTAGATGTAATTAAAAATGTGGTTCAATATCATTTATTTCCATATTTTTTATTTTTTACAAATAATTATCTAATTAGTTTGAATTTGAATGCGTTATATTACAGTACTAGCTTATGGACACTTACTTTGTGTGGCATAACTCACATAGGAGTTATGGTGGGTACTTAGAGTGTCATAATTTATATATTTTCAGGCACATTACATAGGTCATATTCACATGTGTGATACAGACTTTGTATATTTTCATACATGGACAGTTTATGGATGTACATCATGGACATTATTTTAGTTTATGGATTCTTATTATTCACTTAAGGGATGTTCATGTGATATTTTTAATTTGTATATATTTTCATATGGATAGTTTATTGATACATGTATTCATTATCTCAGTTCATTGTTTTTTATTTATATTTTTAATGGATGCTCATTAATTTTTTAAGTTTATGTATTTGTTAAAATTATTTCGCTAGTTTAATAATTTTTCTATATACTATAACTTTTATTAGTAAAATATATGTTCATTTTTTATTTTGAGTTTCATAGACTAAGAAAATAAGTACAATCTTAAGTTAATATGCAAGTCACTTTGATACTTAAAATGAACTAAAATATATCATATATCAATTTAATATTGAACATGGAAAGAGTTCCAATAATGCTTCATATTGGCTTGTAGAAAGTGTATTTTAGTGCAATCAACATGTCTATTATTACAATTGAATTTCAAAATAAATTATTTGAATTATAAAGTCATGTATATATATATATATATATATATATATATTTGTGACTCACCGAAATACCATTGTATGGACAACTTTTCTAAGTATTTCAATCAATTTCTTATGTCAAGTTTCAATTAAAAAACAAAAATATGATTGAAATAAATTTTATTCAATTTTAAAATATGCCATGTAAACAATGAATACATTTTATTCAACATCATTATTTATTTTAATATTATCTACAAGAGATTAGTCATAACATGATATAAGTCAATCGTATTGAAATTTAATATATAGGTCAAACAACAATATATGACAACATTTATATAATTTTATATTTGATCAAATTTTCTAAATTTACAAGTAGTTATCCAATTATTTCAATCAATTCCTTATTATGGAAATAAGTTTTATTCAATTTTTAAACATTTAAATTTGATTGAAGTTATATATTCAATTTTAAAAGGTGTGGAGATGCAAAAATTACAAATACAAATTTGATTTGATTTGGTTTTGTTCGAGGTTAACTACAAAAGCTTGGTCATAATGCACGTTGTCAATAATTTTTTTGTGCTTAGGTTGAAAGAAATTCATCTACTAAAAGAAATAAAAAAGGATGAGAAATCAACATTGACACTAAAGTCAATGCATCTAATGAAAACAATAAAATAGTATTAGAAATCAACATCTACTTTGAAAACAATGTATCTAATGGTGTGAGCAATAAAATAGGATTAGAAATCAATATCTACACTGAAATCAATGCATCTATTGTTAGCAATTAAATAGGATTAGGAATCAATATATACATAGAAATCAATGTATATAATACAAGATCAATCAAACATGATTATAAATTAACATATTTAATGAAATGAATACATCTAGTGGAAACAATGAAATAGAATTAGAAATAAATGCATATATCCCTCCCTCTCCCTCTCCCTCTCTCTCTCTCTTTCACTTCTCTCCCTTTTTCTCCCCTCCTATCTCTCTTCCCTCCTACCCTCCTCTCTCCCTCTCTCTCCATCTCCCTCGTCACTCCATTTCTCTCTCTCCATCTCCTCTACCAATCTCTGTCTCTCTCTCCACCTTTTTTCTATATGTATTTCTTCTTACCTCCCTCTCTCTCCCCATCTAACTCCATCTCCCTTTATCTCCCTCCCTCTCAAGTCCTCTCTCTCTTCCTTTATCTCCCACCTCTCTCTCTATCTCTCTCTTGAACTTTGTCCTGCAACTCTGTTGACTATCTCCTTCCCTCTCTCATTCTCTACCCCCCCATCTCTCTATCTCTCCTTATTTTTATTTCTACCTTTCACCTTGTTGTACATATTCCCTTCTCCATTTAAAGTTTTGGCCACCAGTTCCTTTAAAATCTGTTTCAAATGTCTTTGTGGTAAAAAAAAAAACCCCCCATATCGCACTCATCGCCATCTTCTCCGCCCCGAAATACATTGTCTAAATGTTTAAAACCCGCATTTTAATATATCGGGCCGAAGCCCCCAAGTCCTAAGCCCCTCCCCTTGTTGCTGTCATATGACTCGAGTCCAGGACCACAGGTCAAAAGAAAAGGGGCTTATCATTTGAGTCCCGGGCGCCGTCGCAACCGTCCGATCAAATTAAATCAACGGCACGGCAATTAACTTATATGGCGGCCCCCACACATGTACCCCGCACTCAAAAACCGGCGGTAAATCCCCGCACCACTCTCGTCGGCATGGCGGTATTTACCACGGGGGCAGCGATCCCATACAGAACGCGCCGCGTGTCCTCAGTACGGGCGGGAAACCGCTTTTCTCCCGCGCATTAAAGGTCGTCCCACCGCCGGGCAGCGGAATTCGTTGGAGCCGTTGGATCCATCGAGCCTGATCTGACGGTGGATTTTCTCCGGAGTTGCTCGCCTGTTATTTCTTCCCCACCACGTTCTATGGCCCGCCACTGTGTCGTTCTCACCCACTCTCGCTCGTTGACTCCGCCACGTCAGCCTCCACCTGTTCTCCCGTGCACCCACGTGCCATGCCCCCGGGTACCCGTGACGTCATATCATTATATATAAATATATATATATGTGAGCGTTTGTTCATATGTTTTTATTCATATTTGTCATTATTTCTTCCTCACGACCCGACTGTGTCACAAATAAAACCCACATTTCGTCTATCTGTCGAGCCTCCATTGTTTTTCTTCCGCCACCCTGAGTGTTCCCGTCTTCCGTCTGTGTCAACGTCATCATTTTCATCTCCACCTTCACACCCCACACCTCTGAGTCTGTTTTCTCTAATATGTTTATGAGTTTTGCAGGTTTCAAAGAAATGAGAAGGCGTTTTAATTTTCCGCCTCCGTTGCAGAGATCAGGAGCCCATGAAGGACGATTTTCTGTGGGTGAAATTTAATAAAGAAGCTGAGGGTAGGTGCGAGAAATGACTGCCATCGAAGAAGACGAAGACATGGACCTACAGAACCCTCCAGAGAAATTCGTCCCGCATTTAAGATCCAGAATTCAAATCCAAAGCTAAAGGGCCGAGAGTACAGTATAGGAAGGCAGATTATCTCCAGTCTCTTACGGCAACAGATTTTCCCTCGGCTATAGGCATCACATTGTACATATTTTATCATTTCTGTCTTGTATATAAGGAGATTTTTATCTCCCAGCATTTATTTCTTTAGGCAGATTGTTAGGTATATTCATTTATAGATAGTCATTCATAGAGAAGGCGCGAATGTTTTCCGCCATTTTATTTAAATTGGGTCATTAATTATGCCTCTTCTCCCTCCTCCTCTAGAAGTTTCTGTCTTCTCTATAAATACTCAGAAATAAGACATTGAAAAGGTTCCAGATTTCTGTCAGCAAGCTGTGCAGCGAGAAGACTTCTGTATACATTTTGTAACATTTCTGTATGAAGTTTCAGAGCCCGTAGGGTCTCAGTGAGGAGGGGTTATAACTGTATTGAGGATTCTGGTCTTTGGTATCTCACAGTATGTAACTTTTCTCATGTGTTAATACATTATCTTATTTCATGCAAATTATCTTCTTGTATCATGTTCTAGAATGCGAGTGGCTCACTAGTTTGCAGTAAGGATTCATCTTAAGTGGTTCCCTTTCTGGAATTAGTCAAGCACTTTAAATAGGCCTAGTCATGATATACTGTTCCATGTTCACTCTTTCCATATTTTCTGCTATATTAGTTGCTTGAGGAGGGTGCTTTTAAAACGCCATTGTCATATAAGGATTCGTAAATTGGTGCGCCCTTATATGGTTCTGTTGTGTATCTGGGTATCAGTCTCATGTCATCTAATATCTTCTTATGTTTCCTCACTGCACTCACTTCCTGATATTCGATTTCTGTGATATATTATTTGAATCGGCCCTCTTTACAGTAAGCGGTCTCTTAACTGTCTGGTGCTTTCATGCTGAAGTTTTACATGATGTTCCTACATTATTCTTATCCTTGTATCAACTTCTGAGAGAGATTGGTCCCATTCAAATCTAGTTTCCTTGTTTCAAACAAGAGATAGTAAGTGAGCTCTTGGACTGACAACCCAATTATAAAGGACTCCTTGCTATATTAAGATGTCCTAAGCACTGGTCTATGGCAACTCTAGGCTGTCTCTAGGGGGGTGACAAAATCATCCACAACATCTTTCTGGCGCCGTTGCCAGGGAGCGAATTCAAGAATATCAGTTTCCCTGGGTTTTCGACAAATTGTTTTCACTCTCTAATCAGGTGAGCACAGAGAGTTGAAGAGTTGCATATCTCTCACCTTGGCGACTCCATTGGTCTTTATTTGATAAATTTTATTGGTAGTCTTGGCTCCTCGTAGGCCACATTTAAGGTCAGATACAACTCAACTGAAAACACCTTACGCGTCTGACCCAGAGAAGATCATTCATAAAAGAGTTTGGAAGGAGAGGAAGTCAGCCTGTGCTGAAAACCCTGAATATTCTGTTGAAGATTATCCGCCCTCTTCTTCTCAAGAAGTTAGAACAGAAAATCCCGAGTTTTATTTAGAGACTCCGCGTAGAGGAAGTACCTGGATTGAAGAAGAATCTCACCCTACTTTCGAGGTTGAAGAAATTAAAGAGGTCACTGAAATAGCTCCTGTTAACCGTGAATTATTCCCATCCACACCTCAGACCTCTGTGCAATATATTCCCATTGTTATTCATACTCCGCTTCCTCCTACCCCTCTCCCTTCATTTGTTTCTCAGACTGTTGTACAACCCCCACCTCCGCCAATGGCCAATGTTCCTGCATTTCTCTTGAACAAATATGCTCCTCTGGCTTTACCCCAGGTGCTGAATGATATGCCGCAGGATTATTTGAAGATCCTGCCAAGATTTAATGGTGAAAATGATATTGATGCTCAGAAACATCTCGAGACCTTCTGCTCTTTTGCAGAGAACTTAATGTTGAACATCTGGATGTGGTCCTGAGATTATTCGTGCAATCTTTGGAGGGTGAAGCCAGAAAATGGTTCAAGACGCTGGGAAATCGTTCTGTGACCACCTGGGATCAAATGGAAAGTGTTTTTCTTAGAAAGTGGGGAGAAAAGAGAGATCACGGTCAGTGTCTCACTGAATTCAATACTATGAAGAAGAAACCGAATGAAGGGGTATCAGAATTTATCAAAAGATTCAACAAGTTATATTTAAGCTTGCCTCCGGAAATGAAGCCCCATGAAGCTACTGCCAAGATAATTTTCATAGCAGCCTTTGATTCTGACTTTGGATTTTCCTTAAGAGAAAGGAAACCTGCCGCTTTGGATGATGCACAATCAGATGCTCTGGAATTAGAAGCAAACTTTGCCTCCACTGGGAAACTGAAAGGAAAAGCTGAGCAAGATACCAGGAGAAAAGCCAAAGAAGAGGTTTCTACCTCTAATCAAGAACAGGATTCAGATAAAATGGATGAGATAAGTAAAATGATAAAGAAGATGGTCAAGATGGAACTGGAAGCTAAGAATGCACCTCCCAAGAATTTCTACAATACTCCAAACAGAGGATATAATCCCCAGCATAGAAGGCCACCTCTCTAGATATTGCCGAGAGAGACAAAGGAACAACAAGATCAGGTACCTCATCCCCTGTACCTGGAAGGCCCAGTAGATGACTCCACTGGAGAAGCAACCTATGAATTAGAAGATTCAAATCTGGCTTTTTCGAACAATGATGATATGGAGTGCCCCCTGCAAGAAGAAGACGAAGAAGCAGAGATTGACCATTACTGCAAGCAGTTTGCTGATTTTATGGAAGCACAATTCAAGGTCAAATATGATCTCAGATCCTCAAGGAAGAGGACCAGAACTCAGGAGCAAGAAGAAGAACCACCTCAGAAAGAAGCATCTGCTCAGAAGGAATCAGCAACCAAGAAGAATGGAGAAATAAGGCTGTGTGTGGATTTCAGGAATTTAAATAGAGCATCTCTCAAAGATAATTATCCACTGCCTAAAATGGATCACATCCTGCAGAAAGTGGTGGGAGCATCCAGAATGTCAATGATGGATGGATTTTCAGGCTACAATCAGGTAGCTGTTTTCCCAGAAGACCAGAAGAAAACTGCATTTACTACACCATGGGGAACCTTTATGTATGCCAGAATGCCATTCGGATTAATTAATGCAGGAGCTACTTTTCAAAGGGCAATGGACATAGCCTTTTTTGGGGAGCAGGACAAGTTCTTGGTGGTGTACCTCGATGATATAACAGTGTTCTCAAAGAATGATGATGAGCATATTGAACATTTAAGAAGAACTTTTGAAAAATGCAGAAGGTATGGCCTTTCTCTTAACCCTCAAATATCTTTGTTTGCATTAGATGAGGGTAGACTTTTAGGGCACATTGTAACAAAGGATGGAGTCAAAATAGACCCTAAAAGAGTTGAAGTAATAAACAACATTCCTTTGCCAAGGAATAGGAAAGAAGTACAGGTGTTTTTGGGTCGAATAAATTTTTTGAGAAGATTCATTCCTAACTATGCTGAGATAGTTAGGCATATAACCAATATGTTGAAAAAGGACAATGAAGTTAAGTGGTCCCAGGAGTCTAGAGATGCATTTACAAGGATAAAACAAGCATTTTCTGAAGCTCCTGTATTAGCTGGACCAAATTACAGTAAGCCATTTATGATATTTTCATTTGCTTCACCCCATACAATTGTTGGAGTATTATTGCAGAAAAATGAAGAGGGATATGAACAGCCCATAGCATTCTTCAGTCAAGTGCTGTATGATACTGAATTGAAATATAATATATTGGAAAAGCAGGCATATGCTCTGGTAAAGTCCCTTAAATCTTTTAGAGTTTATATTTTGCAATCTCATATTACTGCTTATGTTCCCACAGCAGCTGTAAAAGATATTCTAGTTCAGGGAGACAGTGAAGGCAGAAGGGGAAGATGGATTGCAAAAATTCAGGAGTATGATTTGGATATAAGGCCTACTAAATTGATCAAAGGACAGGGACTTGCCAAGATGTTATCTGAATCAAATCACCAGGCATTGGGCATCAATTTATCTGTGATAGAAAATGAAGAATTAGAGAGAGAAGAGGAGCAGCAAGGACTAGAAATGGCCACTCAAAAGATACATGTGAAATATCTAAATAGTCCTTGGTACAAAGAAATTGTTGAATATCTTTTAACACTTAACTATCCTACAGGGTGTGATAAGGTGAAATACAGAGCTGTAAGAATGAAATCACAGAAATATGTAATTGCCAATGGACAGCTCTATTGGAGAGACCCTCTAGGTATATTGCTGTTATGCCTCACAGAAAATGAAGTGCAGAATATAATGACAGAATTCCATGAGGGAATATGTGGGGGACATTACAGCTGGAGGGCTACAACACATAAGATCCTGAGGGCTGGTTTTTACTGGCCAAAGCTATATTCAGGTACTTTTGCTTGGGTCAGAGCGTGCGACAAATGTCAAAGATTTGCAGAAAGACAGAAATTAGCAGCATTGCCCCTAATCCCAATTCATGTAAACGAGCCATTCCAGAAATGGGGATTAGATTTTATAGGAGAAATACATCCCCCATCAAGTGGTCGACATAAATGGATATTGACGACCACAGACTATTTCACAAAATGGGTGGAAGCCATACCTACCAGAAATGCTACAGATGCTGTAATCATGAGGTTTTTAGAGGATAATATCATATCTAGGTTTGGCTGTCCTGCAAGAATTGTAACTGACAATGCACAGGCTTTCAAGTCTGCCAGGTTTGTAAATTTTTGCCAAAGATATAACATCATCCTGACTCATTCTACAGCATACTATCCACAGGGAAATGGCCTAGCAGAGTCATCCAATAAAACCCTGGTGAGAGCCTTGAAGAAAACAATTGCTGAAAATCAGAAAAACTGGGACTCTCAATTGAAGTTGCTCTATGGGCAAATAGAATAACCAACAAAAGAGCAACAGGGAAATCTCCTTATGAGCTGGTATATGGAAGAGCAGCTGTGTTCCCTTTACAATTGGCTTTGCCAGTAGCACGTTTTATGCAGGAAAATCAAGAAGAACCAGATGATATGATCAGAAGAATTAATCAACTGGTAGAATTGGAGGAAACACGGAACCAGGTGGATCAAAAATTGATAGAATATCAGGAGAAAATGAAAAATGTATTCGATCAGCATGCAAAGGATAGAAAGTTTCAAGTCGGAGACCTGGTTCTTAGATGGGATGTTCGCAGAGCAGAAAAGGGCAAGCACGCTAAGTTTGATCCGTTATGGTTTGGGCCATTCAAGATAGTAAAGCTTGGAAGAAACAACACTTTTTCTTTAGAAAATCTACAGGGTGATTTGTTGGACGCGCCTATGAATGGCCAATTCCTCAAGCCATATTTCCAATTCTGACCCAGGCCGGTAATGCCCGATTGTATATACTGTACATAAGCGGTTTTGATTTTATTTTTGCAAAGAAAAGAATACTGATAATTACCTGAAGGAAAAGCGCAGAGGAAATTGAGTAGCAGAACGAAATATTTGATGGTCTGCGTGTTCTCGACATGCCCGAGGACAGGCATGCCGTCCCCAGATGGAGCCGATGTTGTACATATTCCCTTCTCCATTTAAAATTTTGGCCACCAGTTCCTTTAAAATCTGTTTCAAATGTCTTTGTGGTAAAAAAAAAAAAACCCCCCATATCGCACTCATCGCCATCTTCTCCGCCCCGAAATACATTGTCTAAATGTTTAAAACCCGCATTTTAATATATCGGGCCAAAGCCCCCAAGTCCTAAGCCCCTCCCCTTGTTGCTGTCATATGACCCGAGTCCAGGACCACAGGTCAAAAGAAAAGGGTCTTATCATTTGAGTCCCGGGCGCCGTCGCAACCGTCCGATCAAATTAAATCAACGGCGCGGCAATTAACTTATATGGCGGCCCCCACACATGTACCCCGCACTCAAAAACCGGCGGTAAATCCCCGCACCACTCTCGTCGGCATGGCGGTATTTACCACGGGGGCGGCGATCCCATACAGAACGCGCCGCGTGTCCTCAGTACGGGCGGGAAACCGCTTTTCTCCCGCGCGTTAAAGGTCGTCCCACCGCCGGGCAGCGGAATTCGTTGGAGCCGTTGGATCCATCGAGCCTGATCTGACGGTGGATTTTCTCCGGAGTTGCTCGCCTGTTATTTCGTCCCCTCCACGTTCTATGGCCCGCCACCGTGTCGTTCTCACCCACTCCCGCTCGTTGACTCCGCCACGTCAGCCTCCACCTGTTCTTCCGTGCACCCACGTGCCATGCCCCTGGGTACCCGTGACGTCATATCATTATATATAAATATATATATATATGTGAGCGTTTGTTCATATGTTTTTATTCATATTTGTCATTATTTCTTCCTCACGACCCGACTGTGTCACAAATAAAACCCACATTTCGTCTATCTGTCGAGCCTCCATTTTTTTTCTTCCACCACCCTGAGTGTTCCCGTCTTCCGTCTGTGTCAACGTCATCATTTTCATCTCCACCTTCACACCCCACACCTCTGAGTCTGTTTTCTCTAATATGTTTATGAGTTTTGCAGGTTTCAAAGAAATGAGAAGGCGTTTTAATTTTCCGCCTCCGTTGCAGAGATCAGGAGCCCATGAAGGACGATTTTCTGTGGGTGAAATTTAATAAAGAAGCTGAGGGTAGGTGCGAGAAATGACTGCCATCGAAGAAGACGAAGACATGGACCTACAGAACCCTCCAGAGAAATTCGTCCCGCATTTAAGATCCAGAATTCAAATCCAAAGCTAAAGGGCCGAGAGTACAGTATAGGAAGGCAGATTATCTCCAGTCTCTTACGGCAACAGATTTTCCCTCGGCTACAGGCATCACATTGTACATATCTTATCATTTCTGTCTTGTATATAAGGAGATTTTTATCTCCCAGCATTTATTTCTTTAGGCAGATTGTTAGGTATATTCATTTATAGATAGTCATTCATAGAGAAGGCGCGAATGTTTTCTGCCATTTTATTTAAATTGGGTCATTAATTATGCCTCTTCTCCCTCCTCCTCTAGAAGTTTCTGTCTTCTCTATAAATACTCAGAAATAAGACATTGAAAAGGTTCCAGATTTCTGTCAGCAAGCTGTGCAGCGAGAAGACTTCTGTATACATTTTGTAACATTTCTGTATGAAGTTTCAGAGCCCGTAGGGTCTCAGTGAGGAGGGGTTATAACTGTATTGAGGATTCTGGTCTTTGGTATCTCACAGTATGTAACTTTTCTCATGTGTTAATACATTATCTTATTTCATGCAAATTATCTTCTTGTATCATGTTCTAGAATGCGAGTGGCTCACTAGTTTGCAGTAAGGATTCATCTTAAGTGGTGCCCTTTCTGGAATTAGTCAAGCGCTTTAAATAGGCCTAGTCATGATATACTGTTCCATGTTCACTCTTTCCATATTTTCTGCTATATTAGTTGCTTGAGGAGGGTGCTTTTAAAACGCCACTGTCATATAAGGATTCGTAAATTGGTGCGCCCTTATATGGTTCTGTTGTGTATCTGGGTATCAGTCTCATGTCAGCTAATATCTTCTTATGTTTCCTCACTGCACTCACTTCCTGATATTCGATTTCTGTGATATATTATTTGAATCGGCCCTCTTTACAGTAAGCGGTCTCTTAACTGTCTGGTGCTTTCATGCTGAAGTTTTACATGATGTTCCTACATTATTCTTATCCTTGTATCAACTTCTGAGAGAGATTGGTCCCATTCAAATCTAGTTTCCTTGTTTCAAACAAGAGATAGTAAGTGAGCTCTTGGACTGACAACCCAATTATAAAGGACTCCTTGCTATATTAAGATGTCCTAGGCACTGGTCTATGGCAACTCTAGGCTGTCTCTAGGGGGGTGACAAAATCATCCACAACACACCCAAAAACATACATACTCTCTCTCCTTTTCTTCTTTATAACTCCCCCCCTCTCTCTATCTCTCCACCTTTCTCTCTCTATATGTCTTAAAATTATTCCTTCCCTATATTTTTCTCCGATTCCATCTCTTGAGCTCCATCTATTTCTCGGAAAATCTCTTTTCCTCTCCCTCTCGCCATCTTTGTGTCCCCCTGTCTCTCTCTTACTCTTCTCTCCCACTCTCTCTCTCTATATATATATATATATATATATATATATATATATATATATATATATATATATATATGTTATACAAAAATTAATTTTTTTATATAATACATATTTAAAATGCAAGATTTCAAATGTGTGTTGTAAATTCACCTAGAGGGAAAATAATAATTTTCCAGGGAAATATTATCTACTTTTTCCCAAAATAGTAATGTTTCAACTACCCCCATCAAAGTTTAACACATAACAATTCATGTCTTCCAATTGAAACTATTTAGGTTTTATTTCTTAAAGATAACTTTAGGTTATGATTACTTCATGATTTTAAAAATGACATCTATTTTATTATGCTAGATTTATAAAATAAGGTTAAATAAAATTAACATATTGAGTTAGCTTGTATGGCTCTTTTTTATGTTAATGACTCTTTTGTTGATGCCTATGGCGTATATCAACCATATTTATTAATGTGGTTGTGCTAGTATATATTATAATATAAGAAATTTTAAATTATATTAAAGTTAATAATATTATATTAATCCAAAATTAATAAATTTAATATTAACATTAAAATACACTAATATTAAATTTTTTATATTAATATCATTCCATGATTTAATTTAATAATAATAATAATAATAATATTTTAATATTAATATTAAATTTAATAAAAAATTTACATGACATGATTGATTCAAATTTAATAAGGAACGAAACATAATAAATATATAATAAAAAATATAGAGATGCAACTGAAATAAAATTTCATTTCATTAATATCAAATACTAAAAATGCTTACAGACATAATTGAAAGGAACTAGCTCTGGGGATGACAGCTTATTTCTGAGAAGATATGTGGCGGCTACATGCCTCTAAACTGTGTAACAATGAGGCCCAATGGCCTTTTTTTAATTGAAAATAAGGGAAAACCCTAAATTACCAAAACCCTAACCCAAGGAGATGTAACGCAAAGAGTTTATGGACCTTGTTGCTATTAGTTGGGAAGCCAACTTCACGGGGTTGTAACTTGGTCATATTATCTCCATTTGCCACGTATGATACCTCGTTGTAAATATCTCTCTGAAGACTACAGGTTTGGACATAGTACCCTACCTCCGGCTATGGATCTCAAAAAAACGCCATTTAGGGGGTCAACATTGCTCTGGAAGTTCAGGACCCAAAAATTGCTAAAATAGTAAATAAGAAAACTGATGAAAATGTCTAGTTGGAATAGGTGGGTGGCCACCAATATCCACCTAGATCATTCCCCCCCCCTTTAGGAAGAAATTATCCGCATTGCGTGCAGAGCCTCCATTAGGTGAGGAAATTTTTGCTAAACCTGGCCCTGGTGAACCACTTGCCCTGTTGAAGGAGTTGGACTACTTTGAAAACTCGATCTAGATGGATCCTCTACTAGTGGGTGTTCCTGATCTATGTTTCCATGATCCAATAAGTTGTGGTGTGTTACATGCAGTTTGGGTTTAACTCTGTTTGTGTGAGTTGTTTTTCCATGTAGGATGTTTCCAGTAGAGGTGGAAAGTAGGGTCGAAGGCAGTCCACATTGAACACTGGGTGCAGACCAAGGAATGGTGGAATACTGAGATCGAAGACATTGTCCCCTATAGCCTTGGTGATGGTGTATGCCCCATATCAAAGTGGGTAAAGCTTGCGGTGGGGTTCAACGAGGTGATCCTTTTGCAAATGTAGCCAAACTTTGTTGCCCACCTAAAACTTGTGTGGGCACCCGATGTTGATCATGTCGTTGCTTGTACTTGGCATTGGATTTCTCCAATATGTCATGAAACTATTGACGGATGTAATGAATGCGCTCAATGAAGCTATTCACCTTATTAGCTTTAGACTGGACATGAGTTGAATCTTTCTGAGTAGCTACAAATGGCATGGCTATGTCAATGGGAAATAGAAGTTGGAATCCCAAGCCCACCCTAAAGGGGCTATTTTTGGTTGAGTTGTCGAGAGATTGGTTATAGTTGTGCTTTACATAGGGGAGGCTCTTATCCTATGTGCATGGATGCTTTGAGTTGTACAGGAATAGAATGTGTATGATCATCTTGTTGACGACCTCTATGTGGCCATCAATTTGGGGATGAAAAGTTGTGGACATGGTGATTTTGGTGTCCAACATCTACCAGAGGCTAGACCAAAATGTACTCAGGAACCTGTTGTCCCAATGTAAGATGATAGACCGTGGGATCCCAAAGTGTACCCACACTCGTTTAAGGAAGAGTTTAGCAGTGGCTTCTACTATGATATTCTTCTTACGAGTTGCCATAATGGCCATCTTCGAGAATCTGTCGATGACCATAAAAACATAGTTGTTTCCATGCTTAGTAGAAGGAAGGCCCAACATATAGTCCATGCAGATGGATTCCCAAGGTCGACTAAGGGTATGCAGTGGAGTATAGAGGCCTTGCTTCTTGATGGTCAATTTGGCAATGACGCAGGGAGTGTACGACCTGATGTACTTCCCAACATCTCGTCGAAGGTTCGACCAATAGAAATACTTCTACATCACTTCCACTATTTTCATGACCTCGAAATTCCCAACGACTTGACTGTAGTGCACTTCCCAAATCATCTTAGCACACTCACTTGAAGGAACAAAAAAGTGTCCCAGGTGACATAACAATGCATCCTAGAGGTGAAAATATGGAACTTTCCTACCCTCCAAGAGCGTCTTGTATGTGTGGCGGAATTCTGGATCACCTTTGTAGAGAAGCAACCAATCACAAGTATCATGCCCACAAGAGTTGAGCATGGTGGTTAGTGCCACGATTGATGGTCAGTTGAGGAAATTAAAAACATTGTTGGTGTTTCCCTTCTTGTACTTGATGTTCAAATGAAATTGTTGCAGGTATGTGGACCACTTCTGATGTCGATCGTTCTGCAAGTTCCCTTGTGTCTACATGAACTGTAGGGGTCGATGATCTATGTGGATGACCGTTTCCTTCCCCAAAATGTAATGCTTCCATTTTCGGCAAGCCTACACAATGGAATTCATCTCTTTGTCGTAAGTGGGATACTTCCAGGCTGTGTTGGAAAATGTGTCACTTTCATATGCCACTTGATGCCCCTGTTTAGTAAGAAATGCCCCAACAGCATAGTTAGAGGCACCTATCTTGATCTCAAATGGTTGTTTCAAGTCTACTAATGTGAGCACTGGTGCAGAGCAGAGGCGGTATTTCAGCTCTACGAATGGCTTATTTTGATATTCAGACCAAAATAAATTTTCTTTCGCTCCTCCCTTGGTGACTAGACTCAAGGGCCAAGTGACATGAGAGAATCCCAACACGAAACTGTGGTAGAAATTAGCAAGAACTAGAAAGTTGTGGAGCTTTGTTATAGTGTTTGTGGTTGGCCAATCCCAAATGACTTGGATCTTGGCTGGATCCACATGCACCCCCCGCTCATCAATAATGTATCCTAGGTACTAAACCTAGGCCATGCCAGAAGTTCACTTCTCCAAATTGGCACACAAATTGTGTTGTCTTAGTGTTTGGAGGACCAGTAAGATGTGGTGGAGGTCTGGATGAAGATCAAGATGTCATCCAAGTACACCACTACAAATTAGTTGGTGAATGGCTGAAAGATGTCGTCCATCAACCTCATGAAGGTTGCAGGAGCATTCGTCAACTCGAAAGGTGTGACCATCCATTTGAAAAGGCCCTCCTTGGATTTGAAGGCACTCTTCCACACATCAGAGGGTTCGATTGGTACATGGTGATGCTCGGACTTCAAGTCAATCTCGCTTAAATATTTCCCCCCCTTAAGTTGGCCCAAAAGGTCATCAATCCATGGGATCAAGTACCTATTCCAGATTGTGATCTTGTTTAGTGCCTGATAGTCTATACAAAGTCTCCAAGTCCCATCCTTCTTCTGCACCAACACAATCGGGCTCCCACTGGGCGATGAACTCAGCCAGATGTGACCTTTCTATAGCAGATCTTGAATCTTCCTCCTGATTTCTTCATTCTCTAGAAAATAGTGCCGGTATATTGGTCCATTGGGTAGTGGCACACCCAGGGTCAGATCGATGTAGTGCTTCACCTGACATGTAGATGAACCCATTGTGGGTGAGGAGAAAATGTCCTTGTATTCCTCCACAAATTTTTCCATCCGTCGCTACCACGCAGGGGAGCCCTATTTGGAGGTTTCCCCCACAATCTTCTTATTTCCCTGTGGGCGAATCGTAATGAAAACAAATTTCCCGGTTTGGGAAATAATCTCACTGCATTTCTTTGCAGTAATGAAAGAGAAGGCAGAAGGAGGTACTACCTCTAGTATCCTGTACAATTCATTTCCCAAAGTAACAATAACAGAACGAAGCTTAGACTCATACATAACAGGTCGCTTCCACCAATATGGTTGGCCTAATAATACATCATAAAATTGAAGAGGAGCAACATCACACAATACCTCATCCATGAAGGGCTTGATGTTGTTGGGAAGGTGGCACTGTTGGCTGACACGAATATCTCTTCCTTGGTGAAGCCACCCGATGGTATACGACTGCGGGTGTGTTTTGGTCGGTAGGCCAAGATGCTTCACGACCCCTACTAAATTGAGGTTCTTTTGGCTTTCGTTATCGATAATGAATTGCAGTGGAGAACCCTTCACCCACATATGGGAATGGAATTGTCTCTCCCCCTCTTCTGGATTCTTGGTGTTGTCCCTCTGGAGCTTGGTGGTGGCAATGATGGTACTGGGTTCTGCATCAATGATCTTCTTCCCTTTGTCATTCTCCTTGTCCATTTCTAACTCAGAATCAGAACATCCATCTGATTCAGATGCCTTCAGCTCGACCACTTGTAATTGTTTGGCCCGACACTCACTTAGGTTGTGAGTGAAGATTTTATGAAATTTACACCACTTCCGCTTGTCCTTCTTTGGCTTTGTGGTGTTGTTCTTTGCTTTCTACTTCGACGGTTTGTCTTGAGTTCCTCCACTTCGGCTTTGCCCCTTGTTTTTATTTTTGGGGGTGCCTTTCCCTGGTTTCAGATTTGTGGATCCAAAGTCTTGCTTCTTCTGATTTAATTTCTACTCGATCTTGGCGACATATCGATATGTCGCGCCAAGCGAGGGAATGTCTACGAAATCCATTTCCTCCTAAATTTATCTGTGTAAACAACAACGGTACTTGAGCACCAAATATTTCTATCAATATTTAATACCCAACTTTGTACGCAAGGTATGGAACAAATTTGTCAGCTTGTCCACATCTTGATCCTTTTGCTACTGCAGCGTGGTCCAATGGATTTACTTGTCCTCATAGCTCCCCACAGGGTAATGTTGTTCCTTGATGTTCGTCTCGGAACAAATTCCAAGTGGCTGTAGCTGAAAAAAGTAAAGGTTATTCCTCCTACGATGTCTGCATCTATCCAGCCTTCAAATACATGAATGTCGAAGTTGGCTCGTAACTTGAAGGGAGTGGCTCCTCCAGAGTGACTGTCGGATGAAGATGCGTCGCTCGTGGGCATCCACCGTAGGATCTGAGCAAAGTTATCTATCATTTCGTTCCTCTATCACTCGAGGGCTTTTTCCAACAATATTTTGATTGGATCTCTTTCTCCCTCAGCTTTATTTTCGCCCTCCATAGGAGTTCGTCGGGGTTTGGGATGCTGATCTTGTAAGGGTTCAACCAGATCGAGCCCTAAATCCTTATACACTAACCTCGTTGGGGACATTCAAAGAAAAAAATAGAAAAAGAGCAGACTACTCTAATACCATTGATTTGCATTTAATAAGGAGCGAAACATAATACATATATAATCACAAATATAGAGATGCAACATAAATAATATTTCATTTCATTAATACCAAAAACTAAAAATTCTTACATGCATAATTGAAAGGAGCTAGCTCTAGCGATGGTATCTTATCTCTAAGAAGAGATGTGGTGGCTACATGCCTATGAACTATGTTACAATGAGGCTCAAGAGCCTTTTTATTATTGAACAATAAGAGAAAAATCTAAACAATCAAAACCATAACCCGAGGAGATGTAACATCAGGAGTTCATGGGCCCCGTTGGGGTTAGTTGGGCAACCAACTTCCTGGGGTCGTAACTTGGTCATATTATCTCCATTTGGCGTGTATGATACCTCGTTGGAAATATCTCTCCGAGGACTACAAGTTTTGTCCCAATTTCTTGCCTCTAGCTAGAAAATAACATTAGACCTCAAAAAAACGTCGTTTAGGAGGTCAAAATTGCTCCGGAAGTTCAAGACCCGAAAATTGCTAAAAATAATAAATAAGAAAACTGATGAAATTGTCTAGGTGGAATAGGTGGGCGGCCATCGATATCCACTTGGATCAATGATAACAAAAATTCTAGTGATATTTGGAATTCTAAAATGAGGTAAGAACTTAATTTAGGATCATTCAAAAAAATTGTATAAAGGCTTGATGGAGCATAATAGTTTTATCAAGCTACATAGCTCGATCGAGCCATAACGCTTGATTGAGCCCCTGTTAACCACATATATGGCTCGATCGAGGTTTTACGGAACCCTTGATCGAACTATTTGAATTTGAAATTTAGGTGCTCGATTGAGCGCTTTAAGTACTTGAACGAGCCTCTTGAGTCCTTAAATCCACAATTTCAGCACCCCTTCTAAAAAATATCCTGCAACTCCATTTTGTACCCTAGTGGACTTAGGCTACCTTTGTCCTTAGGTGGCAGAGTTGATCACGTTGGATTCATGAATGAATCCTCTATCCAATGGTATATGAGTTTCACGTTTTCGAATTCATATGATATTTCTCATCTAATTTCTTTTAAACATAATGCTTGAATTTTTTTTGAATGGTTTTAAAGAGGTTGAATAAATAATCAATGTCATAAAATATACACAACAATTTTTTTTTCAAAAAATATAAGTATATTAGTCCTCTTCAAAATGGTACTTTCCCTTTTTCAATTTATTTAAATAGTTGAAAAAACCTTAGGTGAACACACTTGTCTACAAAATACAATTGAAATAATACTTTGCCAACTTTGAAAAAAAAAAAAATTGCATAAAAAAACAAATTTTTAATATGAAAAACTTAGGTATTTCTGTGTAGAACATGTCGATACATATATTTTTTAAATTACACATTTTAGACTAAGTTTCATACATACATACATAGATGTACATGTACATGTACATATACATATACATATACATATACATATACATATACATATACATATACATATACATATACATATATATATATATATATGAGTAAGTTATGCTATGTGAACACACACATACCTTTTAAGATAAGGGAAAATTTTCAAGGACAAACATTTTATTTAAAGGAAAATTGTCATATTATAGGACACTAAATATTTTTGCAAAAAATATCATCAGAACAACAACATTATTCTCCACAATTTCTCTTTTTACTAGAACATAATTCTCCACAATTTGTCTTTTTACTCCGAATTTGTAACATGTTATTAAAACCTAAAAAGAAAAAAAACTATAAATAATTAAACTTTATTACAAAAAATGTTTCAAGTAAATAGTTTTATTTGAATTTTATCTATTTTCTTTTGTTGTTACTACTAGAGTCTAGTTTACTTTGAGGGAGATATTGTCAATAACCTAACATTTAAAAATAATTAAACATATTTACATTAACAAACTAAATAATATAAAAATAATTAAACATATTTACATTAACAAACTAAATAATAGTAATGCCAAAAAACACCAATGTGGCTCATAAATAAAATCATTGATTTTAAAAGTAGTAAAAAAAAAAAAAAACTCTCTTTTTTTCTTTTTTTTTTTTAAATTTTGAAAAAGTTATGTAATTTCTCCACTACTTAATATATAATTTACAAATAACATATAACTAGCAATTGCCCCAGATGCACTGCAAGGAAACCCGTAAGGCATAAAACAAAATTGAAAATCCTAACATATAAGTAATCATTGAATGATACAAATTTTATTATATGATATGCAATTAGTTGACATATCATATTTAAAATAAAATTATTTTAATAATAAAAAATTATTTTAATAGTCCTGATAAATAAAATATTTCAAATCAAAATTTTATAATAGTGTCACTTTCTATTATAAATGGATATAAAATTAAAAAAAATTAATATGATTGATAAATTAAATATTTCAATTTTAATATACATAGAAAAAATTGTTATTCCTTCCCTATGTAATGTGAAGGAAACCTATCACATTGTAAAAAAAAAAAATTAATAACAAGAATAATTCCATCAATAACCACAAACAATTGCGGTGACATATATTTTAGACTATAAAAACCTGAACGAGACTTCAACGAGGAATTTGGTAGCTGTCAATGGAAAATGAGAAGTTTTGGAGAAAATCAATATGAGTGACCTCGTACTTTATTCCAATTTACTCTTGAAACTTGCAAGACTAAAATACACATGCAAATGCATTCACGCTGCCAGCTTTCGGTCTTGGAGAATCTCCTATATATATGCGGCACGTATGATGATTAATGGAGCGCGTAATTATTTTAATATCAGATATGTATAATTGAGATTATTAAACATCTATGTGATGCAATACAAATTGAGATTATTAAATATGTTAATTATCATAAGTTCTTAATGAATTTAATTTTCATTGAATATAAATCTTACCATCAGAGTTTAGAAGTAATTTTCATTGAATATAAATATGAAGGCTTTTAGTCCTCCAAAGGCATCTTATGTGTTGATATCTCTCTCGGCATCTGCAGCCCTTAATAGGCTTGTGAAGGTTCTGACTTATGATGTTGGCAAAGGTTCATTCTAGGCATTTTGTTTGATCTAGAACAGGTACATGCTATTCCATGAAGCTAGCTCTTTCTTCCAGAACAAATAACTTAGATGTTGATCCCTTTTAGCACATGGACGTGAGCCAAAACATATGGTGCAAATTTTATTATTGGGTCGCAATAATGCTTGTGGTACGTACATCCACACGGATTTGATATGGTTATAAGGGATACATACTCCACTTACATTATAGATCTATTTTGTCACATATAAAAGTGACTTTGTAGGGCTATTTGAATATATATGCACAAATGCATTGTAGTGGAAGTTCAATTAGTCCTTCGGCATTTTACTTTTTATGAAGTCATGTATCGATACGTGGATTGAGAGATTTCGGTATTTTGTATGAATTTGGTTACAGTGCAACTGGTGCAACTTAAATGCATACTCTTGTAAAGAAAATCAAAGGAACCTGCATATGGAGTAGAGTAATCGAAGCTTATATTTTTGTAATTGAGATCCTGCCTATAACAAAGTTAATCAACGGATCTACACATCTATATGTGTGCGCTCATAAATAAAAGTCTGAAGGTAATACTTTTGGGTATGCGCACATAAGTTTATTTTGGCTTGAATGAAGTGCTTAATCTTCAAATTGCTGGAGGCTTCGTATCGTTGTGCTTATATGCATCATAGTTCTCTTAGCCATATTCAGTGCGCTCAAATTCTCTAGAGGTTTCTTCTATCATATGCACACTATATTAAATTTGCTAAAGGTTACTTTTTATTATATTTTGAGAGAGAGTCCAAAGTGTTGTCCCTTAGAAGATTGTCATGGAAGTTGATTGATAGTCATGTAGTAGTAATTGATTTTCTACTATCGTATTGGAGAAGGTCCTATGGATCGATCTACATGCTTAAATAAACAGTTTGATGTACTATGGTTGTGTCTTATGCACCACAGAATTAACAAAGCGCAAATCTAATGAGGTAAATCGGAGATCATAAATATGAGTGCAATTGTCGCATAAATTGTGACTAGGGTTTTGCAGACCAGTATTCTATTGTGAACATGGTTTTGCAGAGATCTTGACATGAGCGCAGAGTCGTGTGATAAGCACACTGTTTATACTTGGATGCAATGAGAATTCATTACAAAGATCAATTCTTGGTGGATGTAAAACAAGGTTGTGGCTAGGGTTTGTAAAGATCTTCGTATATTCTTAACTTTGTATGCTAGTAGTAACTTATGCAAAGATCTATGACTAGTGAAATTTTGTTGGTTGACTTACATGATATGAAAGTTGAAGGAATAGATATCTAATAGAATATGCAAGAAAGGGTTTATTTTCTTTGCATATATATCATTCTTTTGCAGGGATTAATTTAGTACACAGATCATTTAGTGCAAAGATTAGAGGCTGCTCTATGGTAATGTGTTGGAGTGTTATGAGGAAAATTATTAGTATAGTAATGTAGAAATTGATGTGACTAATGGAAATGATTGCAGAGCCAAAATGATGACCTTATATTGTTCATATGTTGCTATTGATTGTCTTCTCCTATCTTGTATATATTGAGTATTGTATGATTACCCCTTGGTTGTTCGTTCATATTTTGCAGAGATATGAGAGAGTTTAATGATTGCACTACTATTTGTTTTGGGGCTTGATGAGTTAAGTGAGGTTTTTACTGTCATATTCCTACTAGATTTAACTTGTCACTATTGGTACATATTGTTCATAGTCTAGAGATTGGACTTCTAATTTATGAGAGGACAATGTTCATTTTGCTGATAATGTTTTGTAATGAGCCTTGTATCATATTCATGGTGAGTAGAAGAGAAGTTGATGTATAGAGAAGTTGACGTATCAAGGATTGGTTGTTGGAGATCCATCAAGATAGTGTTTTCTAGACATTAGGTAGCGAGCATGTGTTTTTGCGAAAGTTTATGTTTCCTAGGGTTTCATCTTGACGTGCCAAGCAAACTTGATTATTGAGTAGTGATAGGGTTCCAAAATTTTGCAGAAATTAGATTGATTACTTATTGCAGAGATGTTGAGTAGTGATATGATCATTGATAGAATTTGATGTTTGGTGTAGAAGCATATTTGACTATTGCTAGGGTTTGATGTGTAGATTGAGTAGGGATAGATTTGATTTAACAAAGAGTGTATTGTAGAATGTTTTATCTTGTTGTTTGTAACACCTCTCCCCACATTTACCCACTTTAACTTGCTCACTAGGGTAAACATGAGATGAGAGTTACTATGCATGACCCAATTTCCAAGGTGCACTTATGGAAAATGGGATCCACATGTCCAAAATTGAATACAAACACTTAATATGTAATATCCCAAATCTGGAACAGCTAGTAAGGCATGCCTGAAAAACGCATTTTTCAGGAATGGCTGCTACAGGATTTGAAACCAAGACCTGGATCCCTTAGATCAATGTATCTAAGACTGAAATTCAAGAGGAGGCTCCAAAGAAATCCTCCTAGGTGGGTTAAACAGGTCTCCCACACCTAGTTGTCTTCAGAAAGTGCTCGATGAAGGGACTGCAACAATTCTTGAACAAGAGACGGAATGGCAACGTTATTTTTAATGAGCCAGCATATATAAACATACAAATAGCCAACAAGTGATGATATAGCAGTAAAAGAGTACAATCTCTTAAGGAAGAAATCACTCAAGCAAGGAAATGCAAGCCCCAATAATACATGTAATAGGAGATAAAGAACACTGCTGTATATATGAAATCCCAGGCTATGACAGCGCTGTCTATTATGGATAGCTATTGCAAAATAATCTCAATACATGAATATAAAACTATAGAGCTCAAATATAGATGGGGGAGCAAGAACTCAACCCCTAGATACAACAATACACAATCCTTAGAAGGATTGGTTGAAATATACACAAAATAACAAATCTGCAGAAATGACAGAGTTGCTCGGCAGCAGCTGCAACTCAAAAACTGGAAATGGATGAATATAGTTGATGATGCTGCAAATGATGGCTGAATCTCATCCGAATGATCTCTCAGGTGAAAGGATGATCCAATCCCTGAAGATCTCACCCTCCAATATAGTGGATCAAGTCCCCACAACAATTGCGCTCAGAAATAACGCAATCTAGAGAAGGGACTGCGCTGTTGGTGAAGGGAAGTGCTTGGCCTGATGCCAATGATCTGCTCAGGAATCTCCCTCACTAACCTCCTAGAGGAATAGAAGCTCCCTTCTCTGAAAGATGAGCCAAGGAAATGGTGTTGTGGAGTTCCCCATTGCAACACCCTGGAACACAAAGTTATCCTACTTGAGGAATAATGTTGTGACTGAAGGAGGTGGCTTTGGCCTTGAGCCAAGAAGTGTGGAGAATGAAGAACAATCCCTCAAGAGGCCTCTCAAGAAGTAGAAGGAATCCCAAATAGGAATTCCTCGGAAACTTTTCTGAACAGCAGGAGAATGCACAATGACTCAATAGACAATGAAATCAATAATACAATTCATGAATAACAATGGCTGCCTTGCCCTCCTTTTAAACAAGTGAAATCACTCTCTCCATGGGTCCCATTATGGTTTCCTCCACCAAATTTCCTCTTTCTTATTCACACTACGCTGTCTTCTAAAGTGATCCACTCCTCCTATGGCAACACTGTTGACTTGGTCAAACCTGACCTTGTCTTCATGCAATTGTCCCCTTTCACACATAAGGGTGTGAAATCCAGTTCTTATGTCTATCCCTTTTCACATGTGAGGTATTTTATTCAAGTTTTTCAATAAGCATGGGTCTCCTTACCCATTTATTTAGCTGCTAGGTGATAAAAGCAAAACTTTAATGGGTGAAAATGTGAAGTTGGGTAACATTTTTTTCCCTTTTTTGAGAAAAAAACATCATTTTTTTTTGTTCGTCAACTTTATGCAAGCCAAAACAATTTTTCTGTTTAGAATTTCATTTTACGATAAAATTAAAATTTGTGAAAAATTTTATTAGCTCTCTATTACTTATTTTTTGGAATTTTTTATAAACATTTGATATGTCAACTTAGCGTTTCTTTGAGTGTGTGTTTTTTAACAATGAAAAGATTCATAAGAAGTCATGTTAATACGCACTGGTGTATTCTTTGAAACTTTGTGTTTTTTAGAAACAAAATGTGTTACAACAATCTAGACAAAGTCTACTTTGGTTTCGTTATATTTACAAAACAAACTGATGCATATCATAATTACTAGAATTTTTTGAACTGATCCAATATGAAAAAACTACTTTTTTTTAATATGTTTTGCAATGCACAAAATTTCTCAACATATAAGTTATAAACTACAAATCTAAAAACTACCCATTACAGATGAAGGACCAATGTAATGCACCATAATTTTTTCAATTTTTTTTATAGTGTATTGGAAGATACAAAATATTGATTTCACTAAATCATAATGACCTTCAGAAATTTTTTGCACCCATTTTATTACAAAATTAATTAAAATTAGTAAATATTTATCAAATTCCATAAAAGTTATATTTCCTTAAAGTAGATTGAATTCTAAAAATGCTTTTTTTGGTTTCGAAAGTTAATTTAGAATGTTTCATGGAGTTTAATCAGGTCAAAGTTGAAGATATGTATTCAGAGCTTGGCTCTGCGTAATTGCAGACGTGTTAGTTCAGCCAAACTTGTAAAAAATTTTGGCTGTATTATTTTTTGTGCCTACGGCTCGTCAAGTCTAACAACACAAAATTTTGGTCGAATTTATTATAAAAGTTCCGCCGAACATTTACTTGACTTTCCGTCGGCCAGAAAATACAACGAAGCCCCTCCAAAAAAACATTTCACGGCAATATAAATTGAAATAAAAGCATAATATTCCATTTATCTATGTGCTAAAATGGGAATATTATAGTCCTCCCCTCCCAAATGTTCCTTGTCCTCAAGCAACTGCAAGGATAGAACTGGAAAGTCTCCACTCAAGGCATGGAGTATGAAATGTGTTGAGGAACACTTTCCCCATGTGGGTCCTCCATCCCCAAGAAATCATCCATACAAAATGAGTTATCGTGGAAAATTTTAGGGGCTAATATTTGCAGGTGGGCTAATTTTCCATGGTTTTTCCAAAAAAAATATTCGCCAATTTCCAATTTTTATAAAAATGATTCGCCCAAATTTTACAATATAAAATTATTTTATATTAAAAATTGCCAAAATTATATAGAGAGTATATTTAAAATCATTATAAATTTGAATAATTGTATAAATACATCAATAAACCTTTTATAATTTACATATTAGGGACTAGTGAGATTCACCAATTTTGTAAACTTCAAGATAATTTTCTATCCTTAAAATTTTCCCTGCAAGTTACCTCTCAACATGGCAACTCTTGGAAATCATCTTCCACCTTTGCCTCCTGCAATATAGGTGGGCTGAAAATCTGATCTTGGTAGACAAAATAGTCTACCCCACGCTGTCCACCTCTCCACTTGGAATAAGTGCAGAGCATATGTTGATCTTGGGCTGCAATAATGTTGCCCTCAAATGGCAAGATGAAGGCTAGACCTCCAAGGATCTCTTCTCCAACGTTATGAAACATGTTGTCCCAAATCATCTCATATGTGATGAGTTGGAACTCACCATCATATGTCATCCAGTCAATCATATGGCTCACCTTAAATGGAAACAAATGTTTTGCTGTAGTGGCCACATTCTCTCTCATGCTCCCATTAGAACATGCAATGCAAATAATGTGGGATATTTCTCCCCCAAGGGACACAGCCAACCAATGTGCCATTCCCCTAATCATGCTCCCAACAAGTATAGAATCAACGGCAAAATAAGGAATCATAATGAGAACCGTGCTTGCTATCATGTGTAGCAAGGGAGAAGGACAATGGTCCCTCAATTATAACCAACGCAGTTTGACCCACAACTGCAAAAGAGTATGATAAAAGGTGTGGCTTCCCAACCGCTTGTTTGCTATCCCGCTCTCCTCATATGTATGGAGGAAGTGAATGATGTATGGTGCAAGGTGAGCATGTCCTCCAAAATACATTTCCTCCACAAGTCCTCCTAGGGAGTGGTCACCAATATTGCTCATGGCCTCCAGTAGACCATGGGGTCTAGAAAAAGGAATGCTCCTCCTTGGAGCAACATCCTGTACATGTACGGTTAAGGGATGAATATATACATTATACAAATCATTATGCACGTAAATAATACCCTTACCATAAGTCTTGCTCAGGCAAACAGAGTGGCCCAAAGATGAGTCTCCTCTCATCCTCAAAGAGAAAAGAGGTGGATGTGCTAACTCCTCCAAAGAGTTATGTATCTCCTCCATCTGCACAGGATCCATGCATCTCCTCATATGATGATCTGTCAATATCATGCAAGTAAAGTGATCCTTGGAATACTCCACCAACAACCTGAAGCTCCAACATGGATCTATCCTCCATAGTGAGAACACTGATGATCCCTTATGAAGAACTTCTGTCACATGGTCTGTTACACTGAAAATTGTCATCCTGACATTCTTCTATGTGTATGAGCTCATTATTCCTCATACTTCCCCGCTTTGCAAGTTTAACATATCAGTTCCTCATGCCAAGCCTTGAAAATCAGAGAAAAGTTCCTAAAAATCTCCTTAACTTTGGTATCGCACTTTCTCTCTATCTTGCCTGCAGTCCTCCACCCAATGTTCAGCTCTCTTACGTACCTGAACGCACTTTATTTGTGTTAAAGGTGCAGACCCCTGTAAGATCAAAAAGGTGCAAGTAAATTCAAAAAAGCTCAATTAAAGTAAATTCTAGAAGCTTCTAGAATGAATCTTGCGGTGGCAGAACCACTCTTTTGAGGTGCATTTATCCCTTACCTTATGGATCTAACCCCTTGATGTGAGGAGCTTATCCCTTTGAAGGAGGATTCTATCCCTTGAAGAGTGGAACTGAAAACCTCCTCTTTTCCACTATCAAAAGAGGCATTGGGTAGCCTGAAGGGGAGTGGAAGCTTTAGAATATTTGAAGTTAAGTGCTGTTGAGACTCAGACTCAGTTAACTAAGAATTTTGTGAGGAGAGATTACATACCTCTATTTGTCTTAGTTGGAGGAGTGCAGAGCTTGTCAAAGTAGAGGAGACTCCTGCTTCAGACCCTGGGAAGGCCTGTGCAACATCAAGGCTCAGGTTGTAAGGTTTTCCTTCTTTTGAAATTAATACAAACATACTCATTTTTCTCAATAAGCTTTCATATAATGGTTTATTTCATAGATTACTTGATCACTATGATAAGCATGGTTTATGATGATCTCTATACAGGTGCTATGTAATATTTTGCTTGTTTGTGACCGCAAGTTTACGAAGATAACTACTTCAAGTGCACGAGGGACAACAACGACTTCAAACAAGCACTAGACATACGGTAAGTATTTTACACCTCTATAGAGCTTTTTGTAAATCATATATGCTTAGAGAAAGATTAGTTTATTTGGCTGTTTGTTGCTAGATACTTTTAGTACTAGCGAGATCGGTCTTGTCCACAAGACGGATTAATCCACACAACAAATTGGCAACTATGCTGGGGAAAGAACTTGTTTTTGGTTCTCTTTTATTTTGATTTGAGGAAACGTTTTTCCTGGTTTTTGATTGATAGATATCTATCTGGGTAGCTTAGGTTTTCCCTATTTTTGAAAATTTTGAAATCTTGTATGTTTTTCTCTAGTTTTTTTGGGGACCACACTTTTTCTTATTTGCACAGTGCAGGCAGTTTCACACTTTTCTTGAGTAAACAGTGGGGTACCACACCTGTTACTTCTGGAAGCCTGCGAACCCTGTTAAAATTTTGAAAAACTCCAGATTTCTTTCTTCAGTTTATTTTTATTTTAATTTAGAGTTTTTTGTTTCTGCCCAGATTGATGATTGTTTCTGTCAAAACCTTTTTGTGAATGAATTTCAGTAGTATTGGTGTTTTGATGATTTTCTAGAAGTTTTGCGTTTTGGATTACTTTTCACTTGGTCTTTGTAGTGATTCGAAGCATTGAAAATTTGAAGTACCTCAGATTACATTGGTCTTTTTTGTCTTTTTTCTGAATCTGACCTGATTGCGAAATCATCCTTTATTGAGAAATCGATCTATTTGTTTCTTTGCAAATCTTCGAAAAAACTTTGTTATAAGTTTTCGAATTTCATTTTTTATAAAAAAACATATTTGAGTGTTTTTTATCTCTTTGTTATTCTGGACGAATAGATCCTTATTTTGCTGAACAACTAAGTAAAACATTCTTCAAAAAAAATCTTAAAGCTTTTATTCAATTAGATTGTCAAAGTTTGTAGATCTCAAGATTAGTTTTATAGTTTTGAGTGCTTTTAAAAATTTGTAGATTTCTTTTGAAGGAAAATTGTTTTGTAGCTTCAAGTTATGAAAGTGAAAGGATTTTGTTGTCAGCTTTGATAATTTGTCCCATTTTTAGTTATTGTTGGAAAGACAAAAATATTTTCTTTCAATTATTTGTTATGTTCAAAGAAGGAATTGTTTATTAAAAGAATTACATTCTCCAACTCTTTCTTTAACTAGAATTTCATTGAAAGGAAATGATTTGATTATCATTTTTAGGTGCATTTTTAGTATTTTTGGAAGTTGAGTCTTCACACCATCAAAGATTCATTTCCATACCCATTGACTTAAGAAATAGCTCATAAAAGTAACGCTTAATTAAAATTCATCTAGTAATCTTTTTATTTTCTAGGGCTCTTATCACCAACATAGCTTAGGCTAGTATCTTGGAGTAGGGAGTAATTAACTCTCCAAGATAGTAAAAACAAACAAGTAGATACATCTTGCGGTAGGAAATAAATCCAATTGTAATTTGTATAATCTGGGAAGCTTATCTTAATGAAGTGAATCACGAGATCATGTCTGAACCTTTGAGACAATCAATTTTGTTTCATTGGGGAAGATAGAAGATTTTGCGTGCATTACAAATGGTAAACCTCAGATTAACCATTGTCGAGGAGCCTGGGGTCACTTGTCGGTAAACATCGGATTGACCATGTCGAGGAACCTTCAAGGGGATTGAGCTTTGTTACTCTGCCCTTGCGCGTGGGATCAGATCGTAGACTGTTCCCCGAGTTATATTTGTTACTATTGGTAACCTTAGTGTCCATAAACTTAAGATTATTTTTTAAGGTGACGGTGAAGGAAATATCTCACTGTACCTGGAGCAAACGTCAACTAGACTCACTTGGACACTCTGGGGGGTTCTGTTCACACGAGATGGGTTTGTGAGGAAACTTGTGCCAGTATGTTTCATTAAGCAGGTTGTCGGGGTAACTGTTCCAACCACTCTTTCTGTATTAAATTTCTACTAAATTGGATTTCATCACCAACTAGTATTTTTAGTACGGGAAGTTACTGTTTGTGTGTGGTTTGAACTCTTAGATTTTTAAGCGTGTGATTCAGCTGTTTGTTTCTTTAGAGACTTTGGGTTTTTTCATTGAAATTTTCTTTGTTTGCGTTTTATTAGTTAATATTTAATCATGGAGGAATTGCCGAGACAATCCCAGAGACTACAAGGGAAACCCCCTGAATATACACCAAGTCAGCTTGAAGGGCTGCATGCTCTAGTATCATCTAGCAGCAGTAGGATTAGATCAACAGAAATTGGAACTTCATCTATAGTTGTTCATCCTGATCATCAAATACCCACAACAAAACACATTCAAGAGACGATTTCAGTTTCTGAAGTTACTGGTAGTATTTCTCCTTCCAGTGAACTAGCTGACAAACCTGAAATATCTGAACCTGAAACTTAATCTTCTGTTTTGGAGACATCCTCAGGATTTATTACACCAACTTCTAGCGATCCTGGTTCACCTAGGGTAAGAAATATCGTCACTGACGATCCTCCATCTGGACTAATTTCTGTTAAATAACTTACTAATCCAGACGAAGATTTATCTCTTCCTGAATCCCCTCATTCTTTAAATATTAGCGAGTGTGAATCTATTTTCTACAGCCCTATTCGAACTAGTCCTTGGTATCTATCTTTGACAATTTTTTTAGAGAACCCAGGTCTTGCTTTTTCTCCACCTCAAATTCCATTTCATCCTACACCCAGAGGTTACTATCCATCATCTATTATGGAAGGAGAGTCATCCATGTTTTCCCAGATAGCAGAAGCATTTTTACACAGTGGTCCTTCTGTTTGTCCGGGATATCAGGCTCTGTCTCGTACTTTCTCGAGAGAAGCCCCTCAACCAATTGAACAAGTGTTATCATCTGGATTTAATGGAGTTAGAACTGAAACGTCGAATGCAGAGAAAATCTTTATGATGTCTGGTAATATTCCGAATCCTAAACCTCAAGGTAGTTAGTTACCGCCTAGGGGTCAATTTCAGGGAAATCAGTTACCGCCTGGGGGGCAACCTCAAGGTAGTTAGTTACCACCTAGGGGGCAACCTCAAGGTAGTTAGTTACCACCTGGGGGGCAACCTTCAGGAAGTCAGTTACCACTTGGGGGTCAACCTCAAGGTAGCTTTTCTCCCAGGACAAACTATGGAATCATATTATTTTGGGGGACAACCCCAAGGACAATACATACCTCAATGATATCAACCTTTAGGACAGTACATACCCCAAGGTCAACCCCAAACTTAATATGCTCCTCAGGGTCCTTATCAACCCCAGCTTTAGTACGCGCCTCAGGGTTATCAACCTCAAGGTCAGTACCCAATTCAAGGTTACCAATAGCCTTCTGGTCAATCATCTGTACAAGGAGCCGGAAATTTACCACTTACTTATCAACCCTACATTCAACCAGGCTATGGTCCTTACGTTCAACCTTCTGCAGGAAAATACCCTGGAATGAACATGGTGTGGGATCCATCCCAATATCAACAGCCTATGCAGCCTAATGTGCAGTTGCCTTATCAACCTAGATATCCTTTGGTTTCTGGTCCAACCCAGTAACCTGTCCAGCCAACTATTCAAACTTCTGCACCTAGTTCTATTCAACAGTCTGGGCCTAGTACACCTCAGACTCCGCCTCAAACCGCTACAACTGCTGCAACATCTGGTCAACCTACAACACCTGTTTTTGGAGTATCTTTAGCCCCGAGTTCTTCTATCCCTGCATCCGTGCAAATCCCTCAAGTCTCTGTACCCCAGTCAGGACCTTCAGTTCAGACTTCAGTTCAGATGCCTATGGGAGAAGCCGGTACAAGTACAGTTGTCACAAGTCAGCCGCAATTCACGTATCAACTGTACCAAGGATATCCTCAATTCGGTCCCATTTCACAAAATCCAAGTTATCAGTATCAACCGTACCCTGGCTAAACTTATCAACAGCCTCAAAAACCCCATTTTTGTCTGGTTAATCCTAGTTACCCAGGAGGTTACACAATTCCTAATGCAAATCCGATTCCAGGTTATCCTGGGTATCCGCCTCCTAGAACTACTTTGGCTACTCAAGGTTTTCGTGACCCTAACCGTCAGTTACCATTTATTGCAACTTTGGATTTACCTGATTTGACATGACTTATGAATGATCCAATTTTCTATTATCCGTATTGGCTGCCAATGCTGCATAAGTTTCCCAGTGATATACCGAAATTCGAAGGTAAGTTAGGAGAGGATCCATGAAATCACGTTATGACTTATCACCTTTGGTGTGCATCTAATTCAATTATTGATGATTCAATTTTCTTGCATCTTTTCCAAAGAACTCTTATTGGTCTTGCAGCCAAATGGTACATTGAGTTACCACAAGGCTCGTTTAATAATTTCAGTCAGTTAGCAACTTCCTTCTTGACTCATTTTCAGTTGCCTCTCAGATACGAAAATGGCATGGAATTATTAACTTCACTGAAAAAATCCACGTCCACGTATATTTCTGATCATATTCATGAATGGCGACGTAGAAGGCGTTTGGTGAAAGTTTACATTCCGGATCAAATTTTGGCGGAATGGTTTGTTAAATCATTATTACCCAAAATCACTGAATATGTAGCAAAGGCTGGTGTTGTTACTGAAGAGCAAGTAATTGCTCAAGCTCAGTACCTTGACCTCATATATATGCAGTCAGGTACTTTACATGAAAAAATCCCCAATCTTCCAAAACAAGGTCAAATAGCTGCTGCTCTCTCAGGGTCTCATGCCGCTGATGGTATGATTGGTACAGTAAATACTAAAAGAAAGAAGAAATCTTCAAAGAATTCTTCTCCTATAATAACTTTACCTGATTCCCCAAAAGGAGAATCTTCCACCAAATTTTCTGCCGACATTCATGTCGTAGAGACATCTACGACCAAATCTAAATCCGGCGGTAAAAAGAAAGGGAAGAATAAAAACAAAAATAATTCAAAAGAGAAAACTGATAAAAATGAATCCAATGATGGAAAACGTAAACCTCACTATCCTTGTTACATTTGTGACGAGGATCATTTTACTAAGGAATGCCCACATCGAGCAGAGGTTGCAAAATTCCTTAAAGGTTCACAACAACCTGTTGTCTTGAAGGATCCTTTTCCAACTCAAGATAGTAATATGGTTGGTTCTACCTCGACTACCTTAGAAGAGCCTATTTTGATGATGTCTCATGTAAGGATTGCGATGCGATCGCAAGATTATGGTGCTAAGAATATTGTTGATGGTAAAGAAGCAGAATGTTCTAGTGCAAATACATCAACTACACCTCCTCCTGTTTCTGGTCCACTACAGATAGAGAAACCCAATCCATACTTAATAATCAAAGCGTCTGCTAAAGGTGTTCTTCGTAAATCAGCTTTCAATCTACATGCGAGAGGTGCTCAGAATTACAACATTGTTGAAGACTTAGCTATTTCTCCTTCAGCAATGTCGGCTTTGGAAGTGCTGCAATCATGCCCAGCACAGCGTAAGTTTCTTTTGTCTGCTATAGGAGCTGTTGATATTCAGGATTCTAACCTTATAATCTTCGATGTAGAAAATAGTACACCTCGCATACCTCACGAAATGGCTTTCCAAATTCCAGTGTCAGTAAAAAACAGACCGATTTTTCAGACTGTGATTGATGAGGGAGCTTCAATGTGTATTATGTCGATTCAGTGTTGGAAATCGCTTGGTTATCCTACACTCAATCAATCTCTGATGATTCTTAAGGCTTTTGATGGTCGAGGTTTCCACCCTTTTGGTATTTTGTAGGATTTACCCATAAGGGTCGAAGGTAAAACCATAAATCTAGATGTGGAAGTGGTTGATGCCCCTCTAGATTACAACCTTCTTCTGGGTTGTAGTTGGACTTATGCTATGACTGTTGTTGTTACTTCGGTCTTTCGACTCATAAAATTTCCATATCAAGGAAGGATCGTTACAATAGATCCGTTAACTTATTTTTCTTCTGACCCAGCCTCTACAGAAACAATCCAGCACATTGGTAAAGTGGCTATCACTTACAAGGATGTTGGAGTAGGTTTGATTAAAGATTCTACTTTACTAGGAACTTTTTCCTTTCCATCTCCTAACGTATCGCCTTCTATTGCAACTATTCACATGATTTCATCAGATATTGTTATGTTTGATGATCCTTGGATCGTACCTTCCGACTCCGAGTTAGATTCAATTGATGGCATGATGCCTTTAAGTCCATTTGAAATTGCATATCAGGCTGTACAGTCACTTTCCGACCCTTCTTCAACTCAAACTGATCCAATGAATGGGATCCATGAGGAATCATTTTCTATGTCTAGTTCAGCCGCAACGACATTTCCTGAACTTGTTCATACTGATGAGCAGATTTGTGAATTTTTGTCTGTTGACGATTTACCATGGGAAGATCTACATCACCGATCTTCATTTTTACCTGAACTAGATCATTTTGAAGATGATTTCGATTCAATTTTTACTACTGAATATGTCAAAGAACCACAGAATCCATTGCAAAATCCTAATTTTGAGTTAAATTTGGAAAATATCTCTCGAACGATTCCAATTGACATTTCAGTAAAACTGGGAATAATTGAAAACATTCATATAGGTGCTTGATGTACAGAAGATGAAATTCAAACTTATAAAGCCCTATTTCAAGAATTTCGTGATGTGTTTGCATAGTCCTATGAAGAAATTCCAGGAATCGATCCGTCAATTGTCGTACATGAAATCAAGACTTACTCAGATGCCAAACCTGTCCATCAACGTTTACGTCAAATAAATCCTCGAAAAGCTGCTGCTATCAAAGCAGAAGTTGAAAAATTACTTCGTGCAGGTTTCATTTATCCAATTCCCTTAACGGATTGGGTATCGAATATTGTTCCTATGACTAAAAAACAAGGAACGATACGAGTATGTATCGATTATAGGGATATTAATCGAGCTTGTACTAAAGACAATTATCCAACCCCCTATATCGATCAAATAATCGATGATTGTGCCGGCAGTGAAATGTTTTCCTTTATGGACGGTTTTTCCGGTTACAATCAAATAAACATACTCCCTGCTGATCAGTCAAAAACAACTTTCATTTGTCCGTGGGGGACGTTTTCTTATTGCAAACTACCTTTTGGATTAAAGAATTCTGGAGAAACTTTTCAAAGGGCTATTTCTTACACATTTCATGACATTAAGCACATTGTGCATCCTTATCTCGATGATTTACCCGCTCATTCATCGCGTAGGGCCGACCATATCACTCACTTACGAGCTATTTTTATGAGATGTAGGAATTATCAAATTAGGCTGAATCCACAAAAATGTGTTTTCTGTGTAGAATCGGGTCGATTACTGGGATTTGTTGTTTCAAAAGCAGGCATTCACGTTGATCCATCGAAGGTCGCAGCTATTGTCAATTTACCTCCTCCTTCGACTTTACGCCAACTCCAAAGTTTGCAGGGGAAAGCAAACTTTTTACGTCAGTTCATTCCTAACTACGCCGAGCTAACAAAGGGTTTTACCCGGTTGTTGAAATAGAATATTCCATTCTTTTGGGATGAGATCGCTGATCGATCTTTTGATGCACTTAAACACGCGTTAACCCATGCACCGTTATTGCATCCTCCCAACTACAACCGAGATTATGTTTTGTACCTCGCTGCTTCTCATTCCACCATTGGGATGGTTTTAGTTCAGGAAGATGAATCTAACATGGAACATGTGATTTACTATCTTAGTTGAAATCTACATCTGACTGAGATCAAATACACACATGTGGAGAAATTGGCCTTGGCAGCTGTTCAAGCTGTCCAAATATTTAGAAACTATATCTTATTACGCAAAACCATAGTAATTTATGACTACAACCCTATGATGTACATTTTAACCAAAAAATTGCTAGGAGGAAAGTATTCCAAATGGATAGTCATCCTGCAAGAATTTGACTTGGAATTTGAAAATCCAAGGCAAAGAAATCTTTGGTTTTCGCAGAACTGATGTGTGATTTCCCTTCTACTGATACTGAAATTGTGATAGAGGAGCCCATTGCGGACGAATCTCTGTTTCTTATCAGTACTCTTGATCCATGGTATGGAGATATTATCATTTATCTCCAAACCCAATCTTTTCATCCTGAAATCTCATGATCTCAACGACGGAAAATACGCTTCCAATCCCAACAGTACAATATTATTGGTGATACACTCTATCGTCGTGGAGCGGATTCTGTTTTTCGATGCTGTCTTACTCATGAAGAAGCTGAGAAGGTTTTAAATGACTACCATTCTAGAGAATGTGGCAGTCATATGTCTGGGTATGCCACAGCCCAAACGATATTGTGCGTGGGTTATTTCTGGCCGTCATTATTCAAAGATTGTATTTATGCAGTCTGGAAATGCCACAATTGTCAACTTTTTGATCATAAGATGCAAGCGCCACCCGCTCCTCTTCACCCTATAATTGCTGTTGGTCCTTTCGCGAAATGGGGTATCGATTTTATTACATCTAACCCTCACTCGACTGGGGGGCATGTGTATATTATATTAGCAGTAGATTATTTTACTAAGTGGGTTGAGGAAATGCCTACATTTTCCGCTGATAGAAAGACTGCTGCAACTTTCGTATTTAATCACATAATTGCTAGGTTTGGTTTTCCTCAAGCCATTATTACAGATCATGGAAGTCATTTTCAAAACGTCATGATGACAGAACTAACAGATCAGTTTGGCTTGCGCCACGATAGTTCCACTCCATATTATCCGCAGGCCAATGGTCTGGTTGAAGCCATAAATAAAGTGTTAATCACCATGATCAGACGAATTATTGGTATTCACAAGACGAATTGGCATTCCATGCTATTTTCAGCACTTTGGGCATACCGAACCTCAGTAAAAACATCAACTGGTTTCACTCCTTTTCAACTAGTTTACGGTTTGGAAGCTGTGTTGCCAATTGAATGCGAAATTTCGTCACTAAAATTAGCCATAGAATTACTCCCAGTTACGTCTGAAGAGGAGAAACGTTTTTTGTACTTGGCTCAACTCGATGAGAATCGACGAAATGCTACAATAGCAAACAAGGCTCATGTTAAAAGAATAAAAGCTCAGTATGATAGAAGTGTTACCCCTCGAAAATTTTCAGAAGGAGACCTAGTCTTAGTTTATGATCAAGCCAATGATAAGCTAGGAGCCGGGAAATTCATGCCCATGTGGCATGGTCCTTTCATTGTTAAGCGAAAGCTGGCAAAAGGGGCTTATGAGCTGATAGATTTTGATGGTGTCCCTTTAGATAAACCCAGAAATGGGCTTTATCTGAAGTGATATTATGCTTAAACTTAGTGTGGAGACTTTTTATTAGATTAGATTTCTTTACTATTGGTGTGTCTTAGATTGGAAAAGCATGCCTAGTTTAGAAGTGTGTTTTTTATCACTATTCCTGCTTATATGAGTTTTACTCTTGATATTGCAGATGTCGACGTCTCTTCAAACCTACATTGGTTTTGATGATGGTGCTTGTTGTAGTACATGGAACATTTCTTCCACAGCTTGGGTTATCTATTCACCCTCTGACAAGTTAGTATCCATGCATGGGGTAAGCCTTGGTCAAACAATGAATAACATTTTCGAGTATAGTGCAGTGATTGAGTTATTATCTGAATCCATATCATTTGGAATTCAGAGTTTGATTGTTAGGCTGGATTCTGAACTTGTTGTATTACAGCTTAACAGGGTTTATGCCATTAGAAATCTGGTGTTATTACAGTTATTTTTAAGATTTCATCTCTTGGAACGTGAATTTGATTACATTGAATATCAACATATTCCAAGACATTTAAATACATTAGTAGATGCAGTTGCTTCTAGTATGATAAATCGACATTTGCAATGATAAAAACAGTAAATCAAAAAACATTCATAACATGTACACAGATAGCTGGTAAATAGTGATATATCATAGTATAAAAGTGTTTTTCAAAAAATATACATCGTCTTCGATCATAGGTTGGAAACACCTTATGATCGGAAAAAATGGTAACACAAAAACTCAAAAATATCAGTCTATGACACGATCATCCCATCACTGATGGTGATCACGATAAGAGACCACTGCTTGGGCCACCCTACATAGGAACCTTCTAAAAGGTCTTGGAACACCAATCACATATCTCTGCAATCTGAGTGGAATCTCATCTATGTCCGTCTCTAGAATATCTAGAGTCAGACGCTCTAGGTGATGCTCTAAATCAGACAGGATTTCTGTTGATTGGCCTGCTGGGGCTGGTGTGGCTGCAAATGGTTGTCTTCTTTCATAAGGTTGGTGATGGGCTAGTCGGCGTGGACCCACATCTGCATTCAAAACTTTTGGTTATTAATTTTCAAGACGATCAAAACATAAAAATATTAGAACTTAGAAATTGTTGAAAATGATTTTACATGATTCATCCCACTATTCCCCAACTGGGAGAGTCATCTCTTGATCGTCGTGGAAATATATCCCGGCGTATGGAAAGTCCTCTATGACAAAAAGTTGGCGATCCAGCCAACGAAAATATGAAGGAGGAAATCAAACAATCTCAGAGCCCTCAATACCATGACGGGCCATTAGTGCAACCCAACGAACCATCCTAGGTTCTCGAGGTCGACCGACATCGACAGGAATACTCTGCAGAGCTAACATGGGGATCCTCTCTAGAGCAAAGGTGACTATGATGGATCCATATCCAAAGTTATTTAGTTTTCCATTCTTCTCTCTGGTTAGTTGGCCTTTTACATTGGCCAACACAGCTTCGCACCAGTTGAAAATGGTGCTTCAAAAACAGTCCACAACAATGCGCATTTGGGAACCGGTAGCCACATGCAGCGCTGCACTTCCACACAGTCTAGTAACAGTAAATGCAATAACTTTCAACTCGGGATGGATGATATTTTTTATATCAATCTATTTGTCCCTAGGGTCTACCTGATCATTACATAATTCTTGTCGAAGACTAGGGATAGTCTAGCCACCTGGCCTAGTCCCAAACAAGGAAAGTTGTTTGCCCCTCTTAGACAAACCAGTCAGAAAATGAATATCCTCCAGCTCAATTTCGAGCCGTTGGCTACCAATAATGAAACACTGGTCCTGTATGTTCCACCCGTGCCCTCATGCCTTGGATGGCCCATAATTTATACAAACCGCATGCTCTTAATGCTTTCATTATGGGAAAATGGAGCATCACAGCGTCATCCAAATCCTCATGCTCATGTTCTCTCCAAATCAACATCTTGTTAATCCCACAATGCATAAAAGGATATGTTAGAACAATCTAATTTGAAAATTTTTGGGTGGCAAATGAGAAATTTAGTTTTGAAATTTGAAAACGCGGGGACTGCACTTTGTCTTCATACAAAGTGCATAGGAACACACGCGCTCTGTGGGAAAAGTGTGGACCCACGACTTTTTTCTACATAGAAAAAAATCGGGGTCCGCAGGTCCCCTGTGTTGCGCCTGCAGACCCCGGCAGGTAATTTTTTAAACATATTTTTCTCCAAAAAATGAAATTTTAAGCCTAAAAATGAAATGTAAACAGATGAAATGCAATATTAGGAGGTCGTGGATTACCTGGAACTGACGGTTCTCGATTTCGTTGGACAGATTTTCCAGAATCTTCACAGGAACTTTTTTACCCAAAAGCTTTTACTTTTCACTCTGAACTTGAATGGTAAAAATGAAATTGAAAAAATATTTTCTATAAGTTTTTTCGAATAGATAAATTTTAAATTTGTTTATTTTTCACTTTAAAAAGGTCATTTTGAAAGCTTTTTATTTATCTTAAACAGGTATGTGTAATGTTTCAAGTTTTTGTGCAGAAATTGGATTTTTCAGGAGAATTGATCGTTTTCTCAACAAAGAGCGTACTTTTATCACTTTTTCGGATTCTTTCAAAAATTTACGAAAAGAGAGAAATATTGGAGTTCTCTTTTAAGCCCTTTTTAGACTCTATAAACATGAAAAGATCTCCAAGTACTTTATTATTCGAACTCGTTAAAGTAAATGAATGATCATCCTTTCAGTATAAGTTTACCCCTTTTACGGACTAAAATGGACTAATTATGAAAAAGGTCTACGTTGACTAATTATGGTCAATAGAGTTCTCTCTCGCATTATTTAATCCTTTTTCGAGCTCAAGAGACTAAATTTACGAAAAAGTACACCCATGGTTTTTTCTTAAGTTTTTTCTTCTGACTCCCTAAAATTGAAAAACATCGAGTTTCTCTTATACTGGACTCGTTAAAATTTAACAGTAAAGGACTTGTTCAATTTCAAACAGGAACAGACCACTCCTTCTTAGGGTTTGAATCTTAAACTAAGTTGAACTCATCCGAAGGATGAGCTTATAAACAAGCAAATGTTATCCTCCTCAAGCTTGTCAAAAATAAAGAGGTACTTGCCAGCAATGGTGGGGGAAAAGAGAGAAAAATGGGCTTGTTTGTTGTATTTTTATTTTTCGAAAACCAGTTAACCACTCTTGAACACGACACTTTCATTCACCTGGGTTGGGAAATGTTTTGCCAAACAGTTAATCAAACCTCATTGAAAGTCTTCATCCAGTTTCTGGGTATTAGCTTTGGGTCAATTTTCACCAAGCCATCTGCAATGTCGTTATGTGTTCAAGAGGACATTGCAAATAAACCACTCATCTGCGGAATATATGTCATCCATTTTGACCATCCCTGAGTCAGTCTTTGCCAATATATTTTCAAAACTTGATCTATGATTTCGTGTTGTGGGCTTGCCTACGACAGATCACTTTCTATCGACGACAACTCATTATCTAGGAAGTTGATCTAGAAATCGTCAGTACCTTGAAATCTGCATGCCTCAATGACAGGTTTCTCTCCTTCGATGACAGGTTACATCATTGACCTTCGATCGAATGATTCCGTGACATGTTCGACTTCAGCTCATTCATTCACATATCATGGATTGTACTGGTTACTTTGAGAGCCATTGACATTACTAGTGGTTTCTCTCAAACTTGTTAACAGTTTACATAATTGATTGGTAATCAAGTGGTTTCTACCATGTTCGACTTCGACACATTCATTTGCATGGATAGAATCGTACTAGTTTGAGATGCGAAAATCAAGACCCTGGATCTGGTTTCTACCATACAGGCTGCAAGGAATTTTGTTATCATTTATATAGTGGACTATTTATAAATAGATGGTTGTGTCCATACTGTGTCTACACATGTCTATACTGTGATGTACTCAAAATCGTTCCTGTATCAGAATAGTTTGAATTAGTTTCTAGTTAGTTTTGATCTGAGTATGGGAATGCCTACCTCGGTGATGATATGTATACATATATATTTTTCATTGAATGTTTTTACAGGTTCTGACTAGGGTGTCCACAGGATGATCCTTGAAATGATAAAGTACTGTACTCTTCATATATGACAAACTTCAGTTTCATCTATTCCAAACTTTGCACTTTAGGGGGCAATTTGTTACACTGAAAATTGTCATCTTGACATTATGCTATGTGTATGAGCTCATTATTCCTCATACTTCCCCCCTTTGCAAGTCTAACATATCAGTTCCTCATGTCAAGCCTTGAAAATCAGAGAAAAGTTCCTAAAAATCTCCTTAACTTTGATATCGCACTTTCTCTCTATCTTGCCTACAGTCCCGCACCCAATGTTCAGCTCTCCTGCGTACCTGAATGCACTTTATCTGTGTTAAAGGTGCAGAACCCTGTAAGATAAAAAAAGCACAATTAAATTCCAAAAAGCTCAATTAAAGTAAATTCTAGAAGCTTTTAGAATGAATCTTGCGGTGGCAAAACCGCTCTTTTGAGGTGCATGTATCCCTTACCCTATGGAGCTAACCCCTTGACGTGAGGAGCTTATCCCTTTGAAGGAGGATTCTATCCCTTGAATATTGGAACTGAAAATGTCCTCTTTTCCACTATAAAAAGAGGCATTGGGTAGCCCCAAGGGGAGTGGAAGCTTTAGAATATTTGAAGTTAAGTGCTATTGAGATTCAGACTCAATTAACTAAGACTTTTTTGAGGAGAGATTACATACCTCTTTTTGTCTTGGTTGGAGGAGTGCAGAGCTTGTCAAAGTAGAGGAGACCCCTACTTTGGACCCCGGGAAGGCCTGTGCAACATCAAGGCTCAGGTTGTAAGGTTTTTCTTCTTTCGAAATTAATACAAATATACTCATTTTTCTCAATAAGCTTTCAGTTAATGGTTTATTTCATAGATTCCTTGATCACTATGATAAGCATGGTTTATGATTATTTCTATATAGGTGCTATGTAATATTTTGCTTGTTTGTGACCGCAGGTTTACGAAGATAACTCCTTCAAGTGCATGAGTGACAACAATGACTTCAAACAAGCACTGGACATATGGTAAGTCTTTTACACCTCTATAGAGATTTTTGTAAATCATATATGCTTAGAGAAAGATTAGTTTATTTGGCTGTTTATTGCTAGATAATTTTAGTACTAGGGAGATCATTCTTTTCCACAAGACGGATTAATCCACACAACATGGTCCTCTTCTCTTTTGACATCTCCTATGCCAAAGATGCAAGTTGGAAGGCTACTATCCTTCCCCTGCTGCTTCTGCCACAACGCAGAATCTGAGAGTGTGGGTAAAGATGATGTTCAGATAATGCCTCTATCCTCCTTGAGCCTACCCAAGACTCTCAGCGCTGTAAAAATACCTCCAAAGGTCTCCACTCCTCTGAAATCACTGAATGGTGCCTCAAAATGTGAAGCATCTCTCATTCTTTGTTGGTCTGGTGGCCTCCTTGGCGAATTGTTTCCATGCAATGAGACATCATCATCAAGAGTATACTGCATATATGAATGGAAAAACTTTTCCCTCCTCTCACTGCGCAATCCAACCTCTCTCTTAGGTGCATCAACCTCATTAAATAGACAGGGATGTGTGCTCCTCATCACATCATGATGGTCATCCTCCCTATCTTCTCCTTGTGTCTCTATGGTTCCACATCTCCTCAACAATGGCACATGAATTGTGCCTTGATCTCCATACATGAGATCCTAGGGACTTCCTTGCAAAGATGCAAGAATCCATCTACCTAGAGCAAGAGCTCCTCCTTCCTCTGCATGAGGCACTAGATGATCTCTAGATGGAACAACGTTTTTTCCCTCAACATGAATGGGAAACCCTCCAACAATGTTGCTGCAAATATGGAATCTCTCCCAAGGTGGAAGTAATTCTTGATTATCAAAGGCCAAGGAGTATTCCCTCTGCACCATCATAGTGCCATCCCCTACTCCTACAACATCATACAATAATTGAGATCAAATCTTCCCTTGCTCTCCAAAGAATAACCCAAGCAACAAAAGTTTTTGTTGCTTCTCCATGCTCTCATCATACAAGATATGTGATGAAGACATAGTGAATGATATGAATGTTGTATCATTACTATGCATCCATACTCTTTGCTACTACATGATGCCAACATCCTGCCACATCTTCTCCATCCTCATACCCTTGGAAAGAGTGTATTCCAAGTGATGGCTAAAATCCTTCAAGAGTAGCCAGCGTAGCCAAGCCTCCTGCTGCTTGATATCATAAACCTACAAGTAGCTTACCAGCTTCTTGCTCACCATCCACATCCACTCAATCAATTATGGATGTCTCATTCAACCCTTCATCTTGGTACTCCTCCCATGAGGGCTACCATCTTCCCAAATCAAATTCCTGCATTTCATGGGATCTTGAAATGCAATCTTCTCGAGGATCAGTTTGACCCTATAAGGACCCAAATAGGTGGTAGGAAAAAACCTCCCATCATGACGTGCACGACCAAAGATATGTCCAACACAGTCATGAAAGATGTTATTCATTCGAAGATGTCCTCCATCTTCTATCTGTACCTGTGAGAAGGGAAGAACCTCCTCAAACTGTTGAAGAATCTTGCACTCCATGATGTGTGGGAGTGCATCTCCACTAAAATCTCTCCTCGAGATCTCCTCCTCATGCATGGTCCTACAAAACAAAAGAGGCCTTGGATCTGCTTCCCGTAGAAGTCTCTCTTTGAGCTATGGCATGCTCATTGAGAGAGTGTCATATAGAGAGGAGAAAGAGTTTCTTATCTCCAGATATCTACTCCTTCTCACTTCTTCCTTCATGGCTTCCTGAATGATGCCGTCCTTCGAGTGTTCACATGAGGAATGGCTCTTCTTTTCTCCATCACTGCTCTTGTGCAGCGCAGTGCTATCTGGCTGCTCTAGTTCAGTTTCATGCAATGATGTAGACCCATCCAAAGTGTTTGTTGAAATGACAAGAGATGGATTTTTAATCATACCTTGGTGAAATGTGGAAGCTCCTTACACGGCTGCAAGAGTTTCCTCCTCACAAGTGTTGGCCTCCCAAACTGTTGAAGGTGAATATTGCTCCTCCATGGTCTCAACAACGCTATTACATTCCCCATCAACTGGTGGTGAGGGCTCCTCCCTCCTTTTTCCAAATCTTCTGATCATTCTTTGAGAAAACTCAACAAGAGTTGAAACCCTTGCGTGGCTTAGATGGTTGATCTGCCAAATATTTGCTTCACCTTCCAGGTGCAGCACTACAACTTCTACAGCCTCTCTGTCTACTACAGGATGTAGTAGGAATAAAGCCTCTAGCTTCTTCACCCAAACCTCTGCTGCACATGTGAGTAGTTCATCAAATGTGGACAATAGAAATCTATTGCCTCTCATCATCCCATAGTTGTGGGGTCTTCTCTCTTCTTTCCACTGAATAAATTATGGTAAAGCTATAGTCTCTTGGAAGGCTCTAGGTTTTTCTCGGTGTTTAGCAAGGTACTCACTTAGAATTTCGAATTCCAAGTGTTCGTCATGCTTCTGGTCTTCTTCTTTGTGAGAGTAGGAAGTGCATGGTCCTTCCTCTTCTCCTTCTTCAATCTTCTTGACCTCCTTGGAGAGGTTCTCTCTGGATTTGAAAATAGATGAGAGAAAGATCATATTCATCATCATATTGATCTTCTTTGGCTGAGACTCACAAGCTGAGCCATAGATCATGCTCTGATACCACTGTAATATCCCAAATCTGGAACAGCTAGCAAGGCATGCCTGAAAATTTCATTTTTCAGGAATGGATGCAACAAGATTTGAAACCAAGACCTGGATCCCTTAGATCAATGTATCTAAGACTGAAATCCAAGAGGAGGCTCCAAAGAAATCCTCCTAGGTGGGTTAAACAGGTCTCCCACTCCTAGTTGTCTTCAGAAAGTGCCCAGTGAAGGGACTACAACAATTCTTGAACAAGAGATGGAATGATAGCGTTATTCTTAATGAGCCAACATACATAGAGATACAAATAGACAAAAATTGATGATATATAAGTAAAATATTACAATCTCTAGAGGAAGCAATCACTCAAGCAAGGCAATGCAAGCCCCAAGAATAGATGTACTAGGAGATAAAGAACACTGTTGCATATATGAAATCCCAGGCTATGACAGCGTTGTCTATTATGGATAGTTGCTGCAAAATAATATCAATACATTAATATAATAATATAGAGCTCAAATATATATGGGGGAGAAAGATCTCAACCCCTTGATATAACAATACACAATCCTTCGAAGGATTGGTTGAAATATACACAAAATGGCGAATATGCAGAAATGTTAGAGTTGTTGGGCAACAGCTGCAACTCAGAAACTAGAAATGGATGAAGATAGCTGATGATGATGCAAATGATGGCTAAATCTCGTCCAAAGGATCTCTCAGGTGAAAGGCTGATCCAATCCCTGAAGATCTCACCCTCCAATATAGTGGAGCAAGTCCCCACTGCAATTGCACTCAGAAGGGACTGCGTTGTTGGTGAAGGGAAGTGCTTGGCCTGATTCCAATGATCTGCAATATGCTTAGGAATCTCCATCACTAACCTCCCAGAGGAATAGAAGCTCCCTCCTATGAAATATGAGCCAAGGAAATGGTTTTGTGAAGTTCTCCACCACAACACCCTGCAACAAAAAGTTATCCTGCTTCAGGAATAACGCTGTGACTGAAGGAGGTGGCTTTGGCCTTGAGCCAAGAAGTTTGGAGAATTTAGAACATCCCTCCAGAGGCCTCTCAGGATGGTGAAGGAATCCTAAATAGGAATTCCTCGGCAACTCTGCTGAACAACAGGAGAATGCATAATGTGTGAATAGACAATGAAATCAATAATCCCATTCATGAATAACAATGGTTGCCCTGCCCTCCTTTTAAACAAGTAAAAGCACTCTCTCCATGGGTCCCATTCATTATGGTTTCCTCCACCAAATGTCCTCTTCCTTATTCACACTGCGTTGTCTCCTAAAGTGATCCACTCCTCCTATGGCAGCGTTGTTGACTTGGTCAAACCTGACCTTGTCTTCATGCAATTATCCTCTTTCACACATAAGGGTGTGAAATCCAGTTCTTATGTCTATCCCTTTTCACATGTGAGGGATTTTATTCAGGTTTTTCAATAAGCATGGGTCTCCTTACCCATTTATTTAGCTGTTAGGTGATAAAAGCAAAAATTTAATATTCCATTTAGCTATGTGCTAAAATGGGAATATTACATAATGACAAATGATTACACATATATCAGCCTAAATTGAGCCAACACTATTTCCTTTCAATTTTGTTTCCTTAAATTTAACACAACTTTCTATTTTTGGTATTATTTTTGGTCCTAAACTTCCAAAGCCATTTTGAGGGCCTAAATGACATTTAAGGGAAAACAAAGAGATCCAAAAACATACTAAATATGTCTCACAAAATATATTTTTGGCCTCCTTGTGGAAATCTTCAAAATGTGGCCTAATGGTTAAGAGCATGTATTTCCTCCTAACAGGTCATAGGCTCAAAAGCATAGGGGGGTAGAGTATGTATTCTTTCGTAGACTTAGCAATAAAATAGTTGCACAAAGGTGGGTCCATTATCCCACAAATAATGAGATATCATACACCAATTTGGTGTCTAGCTTGGCCATGACCTTAAAATTGGATAATAATAATAATAATAGCTATAGTCAAACGAAAATCAAATGGCAAAGTTAGGACCTTGAGAAATCGGAGCTCCAAATTATTCATATATATAAACACTTTGTGACTATGGTACATGTAGGTCATGAATGCATATTTTGTTCACTTTTTTCGTTACTTCATCATATATTCATCAAGAAGGCCTATTGTCATCTCGCACTAGTTGTAATAAAACACAAATTAACACATGCATTCATCTAAGTCAACCATGAGCCATCAAACCATAAATTGGATCTTCATCAAGAGCACATCATATAATAAGAAATATACCACAAATATAACCAACATTTATTTAGAATGAAGCCATGAAAAAGAAATCATATAAACAACAATAAATCAATATTTATTCTCATTGATCACCAATAAAGAATAATACATATTAACATATGCATGGTACCAATTGAATCAGGGACTTTCACATACCACTTGACCATAGATTTGATTGAACCAAATATCTCTTTAAGCCAATCACCCCCATGCCATATTCCAAGCTTGAATGTGGGATTACAAGGGATAAACCAAAACATAACAAAATAGGGAATCCAGTGGTTAAATCATCTCCACCCTCAAGCCACTGTGATCTCACCTAAATCGGTCCAAATTTCACCAAACCAACACAATCTTGGATGCCTCATAATTTATTCACCATACCTAGAGGAATTTTCCTGTCTTAACCCACATATTAAGGGATTCATGAAGAAAACCATCTCTACCCCAACCCTTGATATTTTCTTGACACCACCTGAATCAGGATCCAAAATCTATTGGAAATCCAAAGCTCAACTAAATAGAGAGCCCACTACATCATGGCTATCTATGAAATGGGATAGGAAAGGTTATACATCACTATAAATCTAGAAAAATACCATTCCAATGAAATCAAAATGACTAATAAACAAAATTCACGAACCATGCATTCAAATCCTAATAGGATAATCACACATGCAACCTATTACATGTAGAATCCTCTTGATGGTTGCTCTTTCTTTCCTTCCATTGGACTTTAACTTGCTCTATCGCTTGGTTTTGAAGCATGATATTCTTTTGTTGCAAGATGCATTTGGGATTTGACTCGAAATCTCCCTCACATTCCACTTGCAATATTGATCTGAAAATGGTCTGGATAACTTGTATGTATTTCAAGAACCTACCACTCAGTTTAAATTAAAATGATCTAACTTGTTCTTGACAATTTTGTGGAATTATTTACTTGAAAGTGGTGTATGAATTTTTACTGTTTATGTCTCTTAAATTCATTTTTTCTTACTGTAATTTAACATGTATGACAACAACATAAGGCATAAAATAATCATTCAAACACAACAACAATTTTAATCTAGGAGTTCACTCAAAATCTTATGGGCTACGTCTCCTTTGAGCTTTGTCATCATGACTCAGCTCTTTAGGATTATGGTAATTTTTTTTACAAGTAAACACTTAATTCCAATGAATACAAAAATGATCCAAAGGATTTAAAATACCATAAATATCCCTAAATTGGCTATCCAAACTCTGAAAAATAGCTTTAGGCTCTTTTTGACACGACTCCTTCTGTTGGTGCACTAAGCTGCTCTGAGCTTCTAAATGACACAAAATCCCTCATAAATATGTTTCTGTAACTAAAACCACTCCTTATATATCCAATATATATCAGAAAACAAATATCAATTGATAAATCACTCAAATTGAGCACTGCATTCCCCAAATAGGCTATCCTCCATGGTTTTCTCAGGGCTGCCCAGAACTTCACGTCAGCTTTTCAAGCTCTATAAGTTCTCAAAATTTCTGAAACCACTTCCATTGGTTCCAGAATGACTGAAATATTCAAGATAAATTTCTGGTTCATCAAAACTAGCCTCCGGCTGCTTTGTTTCGCCTCAATCACCTATCGGCACCCCTTGGCACTAGGGTTAATGAAAATGTCTCTGCTGAATTTTTGAACTCTAAAAGTATTTAACACTTGCTAAAACCTATTTAAATAGATTCAGAATGATTTTTTCAGTCAATAATGACCACTGGTTCACTGCATATGGTCTCAAATAACTCTTTCTAAGCCCTGCACTACTGCTGGCAAACACTAGCACTAATGACCCCTAGAACTTTACTGAAGCTTTTCGGCCTTCAAAATTTCTCTAAAGTCTCTAAAAACCATCTAATCAGATTCATAATATCTGAATTATACAATTTTGACAATTGAAACTATGGAAAAGGACTCTAACTCCCTTGGCTAGGCCTCAAACTGAATTTGTCTCATGGTGGCCCTAATGGCTCCTTCATCTTCCTTGAAGAAAAATATGCTTAAGATCACCTCCATTCGACCTGAAACCTATCCCAAAGTGCTCATAAGGTCAAATAGACCCAAAATTGACTAAAATTTCATCCAATTTGGTTCAATATTGATGGATTTATGACCTCCCAAAGAAAATTGCCCAATGTCCCCCAAAAACCCCACTAAATGTGGAGTAACTGCATTTAAGCTAGACAAATTCAGCCTCACTCTGAATTTTTGGTGGGCGCTCCAAATTTCCCGCTAGTCTGACCGTTAATAATAAATGTTACAGTTTGGGTGGCCACATGCCCGCAAACCCCGCGGTTATTGTGGGCAGTTACCGAAACTATTGCCATAAACCGCACCTTAACAGTAACAGTTGGCATGTGAACGTAAATGGCAATTGCAATATTTGTGGGACCAAAGTACCCATCAAATGGACCCACTGTACCCATCCCGTGGACCACTTTGTAACCATTGCAACAAGATTCAAACAAATTTTCAAATCTATTAAAACATATACATGGAACGTGGAATTTTTTTGGGTTTTATTTATAAAGTGGAATTTAATTTAATAATTAAAGTTTTTGAATTAATTATAATAATTATTATATATATATATATATATATATATATATATATATATATATAATTCAATTTTAAAAAATAAAAATAATTCCAATCTTAGAAATATTAGGAATTTTACCCACATATAAGACTAAACTGGTGAATTTTGCAGTTTATCCTAGCATTCAAAGTGTAATAACTTCTTCATAGGGTGTCAGTTTTTCGAACCGTTTGCAGCACTGGAATTGGGAAGACGAGATCTATGCAACCATCTTGGTTTCAACCCAATCCTGTAACTTTGAATTTTGAGCAATTTGCATAACTTGGATATGATCTCCTAATCAAATATAGACCAATAAATCACATGATTAACATCCTATAGATATATTTTAAACAATGAAACATGGAAAACATCATGGACCTTTACTGATGGGGGAAAATCAAGTCTGTAGGCCACTGGTGCAATCCTCTCAAGGATCTCAAAAGGCCCACAATATCGAGGTGCCAACTTGGCACATGATCCAATCCTTAAGGAACTCATATTGTAATTGATACATAAGTACACATGCTCTCCAACCTGAAACTCCTTGAATACTCTATGCTAATCCACATAGCTCTTATTCTTGTTATGTGATATCTCTAAATTCATTTTGATAACTAGCTTCTCTTAATACATATCTCACAACATATCCAGTCCAATCACTCCAGCCGATAGGAGTATTACAACGCCTCCCATATAGAGACTCAAGTGGACTCATCTTCAAGGATTATTGACACCCATTATTATAAGAAAACTCCACCAGTGGAAGATACTCCTCCCAATTCCTTTTTTGTTTCATGACATATATTCTCAACATATCCTCGAGGATCTTGTTAATCCTCTCTATATTCTCAATTGTCTATGGATGATAAGTTGTACTAAAGGCTAGATCTATTCCTAAGCTTGCAAACAAATCCTTCCAAAAATTACAAGTGAACTTGGCATCTCTATTTGAAATAATCCTCTTGGGAATTCCATGCAACCTCATTATCTCCTTATTGAAGATTTGAGCCACTTCACTAGTTGAATTACTAGACTTCACTGTAATGAAGTGAGTTATATTTCTGATTATATCAACCATAACTTCCTTGAAGTCCTCAACAATCCTATAATGAAATCCATGGAAATGACCTCCCATTTCTATTTTGAAATCACAATAGGCTATACTAGACCATTTGGATGCTTGCATTTATCTTTCGCCTATTGACAACCCAAACACTTAGTACCGAACTCAGCCACTTATTTCTTCAAATTAGTGTAATAATAGAAATTATTAACAAATATCAATGACTTCTCGTATACTCAATGGCCTGAATATGAATTGACATGAAATTATATCAAAATGTGCCTCTTCAACTCACTATTATCAAACACATACATATTTCTCCTTAATCGAACCATGCCATCTCAAATGAGGTGATACAACTCATCCTTATCACCCTCACCTTGTTGTTGCAATCTCTACTTCAGCTGCTGGTACCTGTGATCATACTTCCCTGCATGTAATATTCATTCCTTTCAATCTATCTCATAATAAATCATGGGTAAAGTATGATTCTCTTGAAATATCCTACTGAGTGCATCCACAAACTAGTTCTTATTTCCTTTGATATGTCTGATTTAGCCAACCCTCAAGTTTTCCTCCATTCAGATTGGGTTGGTCAAACAACTACCTCAATCCACTATGATCGCTCATCAAAATAAAATTCGTTCTAAGGAGATAATGTCTCCACTTCTTCAATGCATGAATAATAATTGCCAACTCAAGGTCATGAGTCGCATAATTATGTTCATGCACATTCTCCATTATTCATACTTGCAAACCACCTATCCTTCTTGCATCAAGAATCCAATTCTTTCCTTACATGCATATGTATAAGCAAAAATTCCTTATTAGGATCTGCAATCCTCAAAACTAGAGCATTGGTAACCAAATGCTTCAATAGATCAAATCTAGTTGCCCACTCAATAGTTCATTCAAACTTCTTTCGTTTCCTATGCAAAGATGAGATAGGATAATTGATCTTGAGAAGTTCTTGATGACCTTCTTGTAATAACCTACTAGTCTCATGAATGATCTGACCTCATCCACATTCCTTGGAGTTGGCCACTCCATGATTTCCTTAATCTTTTTTGGGTCCACTGTTATCCCTTCCTTATTAACAATATGTCCTAAGTAATGAATCTAAGACTAAAATAAGCTACACTTGTTGAGCTTGGCATACAACTTATGCTCTCTCAACAGTCTTAATACTGTTGCTAGGTACTCTACATGATCTTCCCCATTCTTTAAATAGACCAATATATCATTAAAAAATACTATCAAAAACTTATTTAGGTAAGGGTTCAACACACTATTCATCAAACATATGAAGGTAGTTGGAGCATTGGTACGACCAAAAGGAGCCACCACAAACTCATAGTGGTCACACCTCGTAAGAAATGCAGTCTTGTAGATGTCCTCTTATTTTATGTGCACCTGATGATATCCTAATCTCATATTAATATTTGAAAATATTGCAAATCCCCTCAGCTGATAAAAAAATAATCAATCTGAGGCAATGGATGCATGTTCTTGATAGTCACCTTGTTCAACTACCTATAATCGATTCACAATCTGAGAGTATCGTCCTTATTATTTACAAATAACATTGAGACTATCCAAGGAAATAAACTTGGCCTTATGTATCCCTTTGTAATATTCCAAATCTGGAACAACTACACTATTGGGAATATCTCAAGATATTACCAATGTGGAGATCAACAATACATAAACATGAGCTGGAAATAACAGTGAATACATTAATACAAAAATGCCGGATGATTCACATAACCATTACATTAGAGGATAGCAGCAACAATGTATACAAGATCTTGAGGAAATGATCTCTTAAGCTAGGCAATCCAGCCTCAATAAAACATATACATGACAAATGTATAAATACTGCTACAAGAAAGAAGTCCTGGCTATGACAACGCTGTCTATTATGGATAGTTGTTGCAAAATAATGTCAATACATAAATATGACAATATGGATCTCAAGTATATATGGCAGAGAAATATCTCAACCCCTAGATACAATATACATCAATAATACACAATCCTTAGAAGGATTGGCTGCAATACATGTACAAATGATAATTCTGCAGAAATGCCGGAGTTGCTAGGCAGCAGCTGCAACTAAAAAAATGGAAATGGATGAGAATAACTGATGATGCTAAAAATGATGGCTGAAACTCATCCAAAGGATCTCTCAGGTGAAAGGCTGATCCAATCCCTGAAGATCTCACCCTCCAAAATAGTGGAGCAAGTCCCTAGTGCAATTGCACTAAGAAATAATGCAGTCTAAAGAAGGGACTACACTGTTGGTGAAGGGAAGTGCTTGGCCTGATGCCAATGATCTAAAATATGCTCAGGAATCTCCCTCACTAACATCCCAGAGGAATAGAAGCTCCCTCCTCTGAAAGATGAGCCAAGGAAATGGTGTTGTGGAGTCCCCCACTGCAACACCCTGCAACACAAAGTTATCTAGCTTTAGGAATAATGTTGTGACTAAAGGAGGTAGCTTTGGCTTTGAGCCAAGATATGTGGAGAATGAAGAACAATCCTTGAAGAGGCTTCTCAAGAAGGTGAAGAAATCATAAACAGTGATTTCCCCCGGCAACTTTGCTAAACAACAAAAGAAAGCACAATGTCTGAATAGACAATGAAATGAATAAACCAATTCATGAATAACAATGGATGCCTTGCCCTCCTTTTAAACAAGTGAAAGCTCTATCTCAATGGGTCCCACTCATTAGGGTTTCCTCCACCAAATATCCTCTTCCTCATTCAAACTGTATTGTCTTCTAAAGTGATCCACTCCTCCTATGGCAGTAATGTTGACATGGTCAAACCTGACCTTGTCTTCATGCATTTGCCCCTTTTCACACTTGACAGTGAAAAATAAAGCTATTCTGATGATCCCCTTCACATTATGATGGATTTTGTTCATGTCTTCAATAAGAATGGGTTCCCTTACCCATTTATTAAGCTACTAGGTGATAAAAACAAAACTTTAATATTCCATTTAGTTGTGTGCTAAAATGGGAATATTACACTCCTCCCCTCCCAAATGTTGCTTGTCCTCAAGCAACTGCAAGGATAGAACTGGAAAATCTCCACTCAAAGCATGGTATCTGAAATGTGTTGAGGAACATCTTCCCCATGTAGATCCTCGATCCCCCAAGAAATCATCCATACAAAGTGAGTTACCTCCCAACATGGCAACTCCTGACAATAGTCTTCCACCTTTGGCTCCTGCAATATAGGTGGGATGAAAATATGACCTTGGTAGACAAAATAACCTACCCCGCGCTGTCCTCCTCTCCACTGAGGACAAGTGCAAAGTATATGCTGAGCTTGGGCTACAATAATGTTGCCCTCAAGTGGCAAGATGATGACTAGACTTCCAAGGATATCTTCTCCAATGTTATGAAACAAGCTGTCCCAACTCATCTCATATGTGATGAGTTGGAAGTCACCATCATATGGCATCCAATAAATCATATGGCTCACCTCAAATGGAAACAATTTTTTTGCTGTAGTGGCCACATGTCCTCTCATGCTCCCATTAGAACATGCAATGCAAATAATGTGGGAGATCTCTCCCTTAAGGGACACATCCAACCAATGTGCCATTCCCCCAATCATGCTCTCAATTAACATAAAGACAACAGCAACATAATGAACCATAATGAGAACTATACTTGTTGTCATATGTGCCAAGGGAGAAGGAAAATGGTCCCTCAATTGTAACCAATGCAGTTTGACCCTCAACTGCAAAAGAGTGTGACAAAAGGTGTGGCCTCTCAACCACTTGCTCGTTGTCCTACTCTCCTCAAATGTATGGAGAAAGTGAATGATGTATGGTGCAAGGTGATTATGTCCTCCAAAATACATTTCCTCCACAAGTCCTCCTAGGGAGTGGTCACCAATAGTGCTCATGGCCTCAAGCAGGCCATGGGGTATAGAAAAAGGAATGCTTCTCCTTGGAGCAACATCCTATACATATATGGTTAAGGGATGAATATACAAATCATTATGCAAATATATAATACCCTTACCATAAATCTTGCTCATGCAAATGGAGTGGCTAAAAATTGAGTCTCCTCTCATCCTAAAAGATAAAGGAGGTGGTTGTGCTGACTTCTCCAAAGAGTTATGTGTCTCCTCCATCTGCACATGATTTATGCATCTCCTCATATGCTGATATGTCAATATCATGAAAGAAAGATGATTCTGGGAATACTCCACCAACAACTTGGAGCTCCAACATGGATCTATCCTCCATAGTGATAGCGTGGATGATTCCTCATGAAGGACATCTATCATATGGTCATATCCTTCTTTGACATATCCAATGCCAAAGATGCAAGTTGGAAGGCTGCTATCCATCCCCTGCTGCTTCTGCCACAACGCAAAATCTGAAATGACAGTGGGTGAAAATGGTGTTGAGAGAATGCCTTCCTCCTCTTTGAGTCTACACTAGACTCTCAACGTTGTACCCAGCTCTCCCAAGGTTCCCACCCTCCTGAAATCAATGAGTGGTGCCCCTAGAGGTGAAGCATCCATCCTCCTCTGTTGGTCCAGTGGTATCCCAAGCAAAATGTCTCCATGAAATGAGACATCATCATCAAGAGGTGACTGCATATATGAATGAAGAAATATGTCCATTCTTCCACTGTGCAATCCAATCACCTTCTTAGGTGCATCAACCTCCAAAAATGAATAGGGATGTGTACTCCTTATCTCATGATGCTGGGTATTCTCCCTACCTTCTCCTTGTGTCTCCATGGTTCCACACCTCCTCAAAAATGGCACATGGATTGTGCCTTGATCTCTCCACATGAGATCCTGGGGACTTCCTTGAAAAGATGCAAGAATCCCTCTACCTGGAGCAAGAGCTCCTCCTTCCTCTGCATGAGGCACTAAATAGTCTCTAGATGGCACAACGCTATTGCGCTTAGCTTCCTCAACATAGATGGGCAACCCTCCAATAATGTTGCTGCAACTATGGAATTTATCCCAAGGTGGAAGTAATTATTGATCATCAAAGGTCAAGGAGTATCCCCTTTGCACCATGATAGTGCCATCTCCTACTCCTGCAACATCATACAAGAAATGAGAGCAAAACTACCCTTGCTCTCCGAGGAACAACCCAAGCAAAAAAAGTTCTTGCTGCTTCCTCATGCTTTCATCATACAAGTCATGTGATGAAGACATAGCGAATGATATGAATGTTGCATCATCACTATGCATCCATACTCTTTGCTTCTCCATGATACTAGCAGCCTGCCACATTTTATCCATCCTAATACCCTTGGAAAGAGTGTATGCCAAGTGATGGCCAAACTCCTTCAAGAGTAACCAGCGCAGCCAAGCCTCCTGCTGCCCGGTATCATAAACCTGCAAGTAGCTTACCAGATTTTTGCTCACCATCCAAATCCACTCAATTAATTGTGGATATATCTTCCCACTATTCATCTTAGTACTCTTCCCATGACGGCTACCATCTTCCCAAATCAAATTTCTGCATTTCATGGGATCTTGAAATGCAATCTTCCCGAGGATCAATTTGACCCTATAAGGACCCAAATAGGTGGTAGAAAAAACCTCCCATCATGATGTGCATGGCTCAAGGAATGTCCAACATAGTCATGAGAGATTTTATCCATCTGCACATGTCCTCCATCTTCTATCTGCTCCTGTGAGAAGGGAAGAACCTCCTCAAATTGTTGAAGAATCTTGCACTCCATGATGTGTGGGAGTGCACCTCTACTGAAATCTCTTCTCAAGATCTCCTCCTCATGCATGGTATTCCAAAACCCAAGAGGTCCTGGATCTGTTGCAAGTAGAAGTCTCTCTTTGAGCTGTGGCATGCTCATTGAGAGAGTGTCATCTAGAGAGGAGAAAGAGTTTCTTATCTCTAGATGTCTACTCCTCCTTTCTTCTCCTCTCATGGCTTCCTGAAGGAAGCTGACATTTGAGTGTTCACATGAGGACTGGCTCCTCTTTTCTCCATCACTGCTTTTGTATAGCGCAGTGCTATTATGTTACTCTAGGTCAATTGTATGCAATGATGTAGACCTATCCAAAGTGTTTTCAGAAATGACAAGAGATGGATGTTCAATCATGCCTTGGTGAAATTTGGAAGCTCCTTGCAGTGATGCAAGAGTTTCCTCCTCATAAGTGTTGGCCTCCCAAACTGTTGAAGATGAAGGCTACTCCTTCATGGTCTCAACAGTGCTAGTACATGCCTCATCAACTGGTGGTGAGGGCTCCTCCCTCCTTCTGCCAAATATTCTAATCATTCTTTTGGAAAACTCAACAAGATTTGAAACCCTCGCATGGCTTAGATGGCTGATCCACCAAATATTTTCTTCACCTTCAAGGTGCAGCGCTGAAACTTCTACAGCCTCTCTGTCTACTACAGGATGTAGCAGGAAGAAAGCCTCTAGCTTCTTTACCCAAACCTCTGCTGCACATGTGAGTGATCCATCAAATGTGGACAATAGAAATATATTGCCTCTCATCATCCCGTAGTTGTGGGGTCTTCTATATTCTTTCTGCTGAATAAATTGTGGTAAAGTCAGAGTCTCTTGGAAGGCTCTAGTTTAGCTTGGTATTCAGTAAGGTACTCACTTAGAATTTTGAATTCCAAGTGTTCTTCATGCTTCTGGTCTTATTCTTTGTGAGAGTAGGAAGTGCATGGTTCTTCCTCTTCTCCTTCTTCAATATTCTTGACCTCCTTGGAGAGGTTCTCTCTGGATCTGAAAATAGATGAGAGCAAGCTCATATTTTTCATCATTCTGATCTTCTTTGGCTGAGACTCACAGGCTGAACCAGATATCATGCTCTGATACCACTGTAATATTCCAAATCTGGAACAACTACACTATTGAGAATATCTCAAGATATTACCAATGTGGAAATCAACAATACATAAACATGAGCTGGAAATAGCAGTGAATACATTAATACCGAAATGCTGGAAGATTCACATAACCATTACATTAGATGATAGAAAAAAAAATTTATACAATATCTCGAGGAAATGATCTCTCAAGCAAGGCAATGCAGCCTCAATAAAACATATACGTGACAAATGTAGAAATACTGCTAGATGAAAGAAGCCTTGGCCATGATAGCATTGTCTATTATGGATAGCTACTGAAAAATAATTTCAATACATAAATATGACAATATGGAGCTCAAGTATAGATGGGGGAGCAAGCTCTCAACCCCTAGATACAATATACAACCATAATACACAATCCTTAGAAGGATTGGCTACAATACATGTACAAATGGAAATTCTGCAGAAATGCAAGAGTTGCTGGGCAACAGCTGCAACTCAGAAACTGGAAATGGATGAGAATAATATATGATGCTGCAAATGATGGCTGAAACTCATCCAAAGGATCTCTCAGGTGAAAGGATGATCCAATCCCTGAAGATCTCACCCTCAAAAATAGTGGAGCAATTCCCCACTGCAATTGCACTAAGAAATAACACAATCTAGAGAAGGGATTGCGCTGTTGGTGAAGGGAAGTGCCTGGCCTGATGCCAATGATATGAAATATGCTTAGGAATATCCCTCAATAAAATCCCAGAGGAATAGAAGCTCCCTCCTCTGAAAGATGAGCCAAGGAAATGGTGTTGTGGAGTCCCCCACTGCAACACCCTGCAACACAAAGTTATCCTGCTTCAGGAATAATGTTGTGACTGAAGGAGGTAGATTTTGCCTTGAGCCAAGAGATGTATATAATAAAGAACAATCCCTCAAGAGGATTCTCAAGAAGGTGAAGAAATCCTAAACAGGAATTTTCCCCAACAAATTTGCTAAACAGCAAAAGAATACACAATGTCTGAATAGACAATGAAATCAATAAACCAATTCATGAATAACAATGGCTACCTTGCCCTCCTTTTAAACAAGTGAAATCTCTATCTCCATGGGTCCCACTCATTAGGGTTTCCTCCACCAAATATCCTCTTCCTCATTCACACTGCGCTGTCTTCTAAAGTGATCCACTCCTCCTATGGCAGCATTGTTGACTTGGTCAAACCTGACCTTGTCTTCATGCATTTTCCCCTTTCCACACTTGAGGGTGAAAAATAAAGCTATTATGATGATCCCTTTCACATTATGAGGGATTTTATTCATTTATTTAATAAGAATGGGTTCCCTTACCCATTTATTAAGCTGCTAGGTGATAAAAACAAAAATTTAATATTCCATTTAGCTGTGTGCTAAAATGGGAATATTACACCCTTATCAGGCATATCTTAAAGATGCAACTTTAATTCCACCAAATTAGGAGTGCTCATATTTTATTGTTCATTAGATGTTGGTGTTGCTCCCAATATCATCTCAATAGAGAAACCCGCCTCTTTATGAGGAGGCAACTCTGGAATCTCTGTAGGAAACACATCCTGAAATTGTTATAAGATATGATGCCTCGTCATGAATTCACCATCCTCATCATCCAATCCTTTTTCACTAGAAACATGTACTGTAAACAATACACATGCTTTTCTGTGGCTGCACTTAGCTTTCATTTCTATAATCATACTCACGAATGTAGGCTTATGCTCTCCATGCAAGACTCTCTTTTTTCCAGCCTCAACTAGGAACTCAATGGCCTTCTCATAACAATCTACCTTAGTCCTATGAATAAACAACCAATCCATGCCCAATAGCATGATATATGAATCCAAAGGAATAAATTTCAGGTGTCTTGCGGTAGGCATGCAATTAATCTCAAATGCACAAGATTTCACCTAATGGTGAACCCTTCTCTTGGTCCCTGTAGCCAATTTCACCAACCAATATTTTTCATGCATTTATTTTTTCAAAAAAAAATGATCCATAAGGTCAGGACTATTATAGATATAATTTGATCAAGTATCACTAAAAATGGATATGAATTTATAGAAAATCTTACCTTCCATATCGAGGATAAATCCTTGGTGGCATGCCTACCTACTATTAAGTGTTGCATATATCCTAGAAATGTTATGAGCTATATCTGCAACTGTTTGTGCCTCTTGAGAACTGTATATTTGAGGTTTTCCACCTTGATGCATCAAACATTCCTTCTTGCAATGATCTCCACCACAATTCCAACACTTCAATGGTTCTATGCCACTGCCTTTATTTTGCCGCTCCATAGGACGAGATCCACACCCTTTCTCAATTGCATTGAACTTCTTATGTGGGGCCACATTTTAATTCTTTCCTACATCCTGAGATCTTGGTTGATTCTTGGGCCATTTTCCTTTAGTGTTCTCTCTACCCTTCTAGTCACACTTAAACTTAGGCTTATGCCTCGACTGATCATACAAATGCTTCAAATCCCCAATATATTCCTCCAATAAGAGAGGTTCATTAAACTCAATATAGTCTTTGAATGATACTAACAACCCATTGATGAACCTTTGGACATCTTCTTTCTCGTCCTTGATATATGGCACATATCTTAGTAACTCTAGAAATATGGTTATATTCTTCATCTGACATGGAGCCCATCTTGACCTCATACAATTCCTTGAAATTTCCAACATAATTCTTCTCATACAGGTACTTATTTCTGTAGAGTCTCTCAAACTCTTCCCAATTCAATTTCTCTTCACTTATTTCCATGAAATTCCTAACATCTACTCAATTGATATTTTCTTTTCCTTTAGTAATGAATGTAGTTATCTTAGCTTTCATATTCTCTTAGTAATCATGAACTCTAAATAATTGTGTCATCGCAAGAAGCCATGATTTTTCATCCTCTGGCTTCTTCGTCTCACCATCTAAAGTAGGAGGCTTAGCTTTCTTCAATTCCTCTGGAAATTACTCCTTCTCACTCCTCCTATAATAATTTTGGCGATGATTGCAATGATGTATCTTGGAAGTAGACCTAGAATAAAATCCATGCATTCTAGCCCTCTTGTCAAGTATATCCAAGAGTCTTCCACTCTTTACTCTATCATCCATGTCCATCATGTACCTTCTCTGGGACCTACTTCCATTTTCCCTATTAGTCTTTTCTTTCTATCTATCTCCATAATTGGTCCCTAGCTGTCCATGCTTCTACAAATATGAAAGGATTTGAAGAATAACTACATTAACCTTTTCTTTATTTTCATGAGATTTTGCAAGAATTTCCTAGGCTTCAATAAACCGCTCATCATCAACTTTAAAACTGTTGATCTATGCCCTCAAACTTTTGAATGTGTTTGTTAGATCAGGAGAGTCTCCATCTCCCTTTTTCTCAATTGAGTTCTCCCGCCCCACTAATTTCTCTTCTGGCCTGTATGGGGAGCCATACGAGTTGTATTCACCCATTATGTTGTTCGTCTATCGACCTTCCATTTTCCTACAATGTGCCATTCATAGCTAAATAAAAGAATTATCTTAATTTACTTCAAGTATGGCTATTGCATCTACATAGGTCAATCCAGATTAGAATGATACATAATAATATCACAAAAATATCAATTCATTCCACAATAATGATAAATTAACTTTCATGCTTGCAACAATAATCAACATGCGTATAACCAAATTGAAATGTCATGCATAAATAACTGACTAATAGGCATGCATACACGTCAAAAATATGGATCTGCATACAATATGATTTTACCTTGAGGTCTAATGTCGGTGAGATTTATTTGATACCACTCTGTAATACCTTGACCACATTTACCCACTTTAACCTACTCACCAAGGTAAACATGAGATAAGGGTTACTATGCATGACCCAATTTCCATGGTGCACTTATGGGAAAATGCTGTAGAAATTATACCAATGGGATTCAATCTGATCCTATGATGTACTAAAAAAAGATACTGAATCCTTGTACAATTTGCAGAAATAAACATGATCACATAATCACATAACAAGTAGAAAAATAAGTATTCAATCACACAACACAAGATGTATCAGGGGAAAGCACACTACCTAAAACCTAGCTATTTGTATATTGTATAAAGTCAAGGATCATGAAACAAAAAAATCCTTCTCATGCTGATTTAGAAAAATCGGACAAATACTTAGCCAATTCTCAGCCTCTTCTCAACGTGCCTTTCTCACACATTCCATGAGGAATTGTCACCCTATTAAATAGGAAATTCCCTTGGTTTGATTGCGCAATCCTTCCTTTGCCTCCACGTGACTCTATAACTTACCTTTACAATGTTCTAATTATACAACTGATAGTTTTCATCCCTTTAACCTAAGTCTCCACTGGTCCTTCCTTATAAATGACGTGAAACAACTATTTATAGTGAATTATCAGTTAACTCATTGATCACTCATTGTGAATTAAATCAGGTTTAATTCACTGGACCTATCTCTAGCTCATATCTCAGTTAAAACTAGTTAAATTGATTTTAACTCAATTGATTGAGTTAACTAATTACAACTCATATGTAACTATAACTGGACCCCCTTGAATCATGGGGACAACTCTACATGCTTCCTCTCTAGCCCTCAACTCGGATTTCCTAAGCTAACTTAGTCTTTCTGACTTAGTTAGCTAATACAAGTTGTCATGAGATGAAATTACAGTTTCTCTTCTAATTTAATTAAGTGAAAATTAAATCAGAAGCCCCCTTGGGGTGCCATTTCAACACTCCCTCTCAACAAGAAAGGGATTATTTTCAACCCCAATCCCATCTCTATGCAATTCAAATTTTCTTCTTTCTTGCACCTTTGTCAAAATTTCTATATCTTGCTCCTTTGTGGGAATGTATTCTAATGACATAATCTGCCTCTGAACACAATCTCAGAGATGGTGATAATGGATATAAATATGCTTGGACTTGTCATGGAATATTGGATTAACTAAGAGTTTTGATGCAACTATGGTTATCACAATGTATCACCATCAAATCCATATGTTGATTGAACAAACCAACAAGTATCTTCCTCATCTAGATGGTCTCAAATGCTTCCTGACTAGCTGCCATGTAATCTGCCTTTGCTGAACATAGTGCAACTGATCTTTATTTCCTATTGTAGCAGGAAACTGTTGTTGCTTCTTTGCTGAAGATTCCCCCTGATGCTCTCTTCCTATCGGATGGACTCCCTGCCCAATATGCATCAATGAAGCCTTGAACCTTCATTCCATCTGTCCATCTATACCATAAACCATACTTTGTAGTGCCCCTGAGATATCTCAAGACATGCTTCCCCAACTTCCAAAGAGATTGGTCAGCTTCACCATATCTTGGCTCAGTTGGTTAACTGCGTAGCATATTTATGGTCAAGTGTTCAAAAAATACATGACTGAACCCACAAGATTCCTGTAACTAATCTGAAAATACTGTATAAGTTTTGTTGTGCTAAGTGTATTTTCAGTTATAAAACATGGGCATAATCAGTTCATTAGTTTGCATAAGGATTGAGGTATTTGTCCATGAATTGTAGATGATTTTAGGTGAATTAGAAGCATAAAACTAGCTTAAATAACACTGAACAATAGTGTAAAATAGATAAATAAGTCACCACATGAAAATTTACATAGCAGGCATGATGACGCAGTTCACCCCTCCTAGGATACATCTGCTAGTCCAGCTCCCAATGGCATGTCCATCTTTCATTATGCTCAAAATTTTTCTATTACATGTAGTTACATTGCTCTAATGGATTTTCTGTCTACACCAATGGCTCTAGAATGCTCCAATTAGTAAAAAATGACTCTTCATTCACTCAGAATGGTCGAAAATTGGGTCTCCTATACTTTTTCCCAGTTTCACCTAGAAAAGCTCCACTAAAAGTGGAGAACTCCACTTAACTCAAGATAAAATAGTAAATCCCACCAATAAAGGCACGCTCCTAAACCTCCTCCGAATATAACCACAACATTTAACTTGAGTGGTTGGGGTGGCCAAATGCCAACCCCAAAACCCGCGATTATGGTCACCATTGGGAGGAACCTGTGGAGTTAACTGTGGTTGAAGAGGTCGAAACTCGGGTTGATGGTGTGGGGTTTACGATAACCGTGCAGAGACAACATTTAAACATTATGCCATGTGATAACAATAACAAAAAAACTACTATGGAGTCTGTGGTTGAACTGTTGACTACAGGTTGGAGGTTATGTATAGACCACGAGTTTGTTGTTGCCATGTGACACCACCGTCAGGGAAACACTGGCGAGCTGGAATCGCCAGTGGTTCCCAACCCCCCATACACCATTTCAAAAAAATTTAACATAAACCTGCGACCCATAGTTGTTAATTCATAAAGCGTAGAGTAGTTGGAAAATTTTCTACGTGCCTAAAGGGAGGTCACGAGATCGACCCTATAGACGTAAAAAAAATTTTAACACTCCATTACATGGACACGTGGTAGCCTCAGGGCTTCCCATGTGGCACCCTGTGATTGGCCCTCGAAACCGTACTTTCAATGAATAAAACTGAGACACTTGTCAAACCCTGATTGGTTCTGAGGAAAGGAATATTCTTTAGAATATTCTTTTTTTCTGATCCACCTTGCTGACTTTGCATCCCAATCAACCTTGGTCAAACTGTCGAAAATTTACCTATTTGAAAATTTTCTCAGAATGTGATATCTCCCTCATATGACATCAATTTTTCGAATAGTTCATGGTGCCAGAATCAGGAAGACGAGATCTACACAACCATTTGGTTTCAACCCAATCCTGTAACTTTGAATTTTGAGAAAAATTTATGAACTCTTGATCAACTAATGATCATTCCTCATCATTGGGAAGATTTTGGACCCCAAAATACTTGATTACCTATTCAGTAGATGAGGGTATAAATCCCTCACCTTTCCTACGTCCATCAATTTTTCCTTGCTTGGTTTAGTGCCTTTGAGCCCAACTTGAAGGTAGTCAACACTTCCCCTCTTGGATGCTCTTGTCCTCCTGTCAAGAATTGTATCTTCTTTGAGCTCATCCAACAATTTTGATGAGAAATATTCAATAGAACTTAGTTGAACATCACTTTCTTGATCATCAATCAAAGGTGGCTCAGAAAAACATAAGTTTTCAACATTAACAACTAAATACATTTTCATATAAGAAGCCAAGTCAAGTTGAAATGCATTATTACCAAATTGCTTTATGATCTTGAAACGAACATAATGAATCGGTTTGAGCTTTTTACCTTCCCCTTACATCCTTTCTTTGCTAATGTGCAACCACACCTCATCTCCCTCTTGGAACTTGTGATCAACTTGGTGTTTGTCATGCCTCTCTTTGTATTTTCTTTGACTTTTCTCAAGCTGTTCTTGAACTTGTTGATGTATAATATGAATTTTCTTAATGATCTTTCGAGCCTTATCAATGTCAGTATGGCCATCAATTGCAACATCCTTCCCAAAGATGATGTCTAATGGCGATTTTCGCGAATACCCAAAGCATACTTCAAAAGGTGAGGTTTGTGTAGAAGAGTGCTTTGCTCGGTTGTAAGCGTGCTAAATGTAATGGAGTTTTTCATCCCACAACTTAGGATGTTTGCTACAATATCCTCTCAATACATGCAAAATGGTTGTGTTCACCACCTCGGTTTGTCCATCTGTTTGTGGATGAAAAGCGATACTCTTTTTCAACTTGGTGTCCATCATTCTCCATAGATTGGACCAAAAATTCCCAATGAACTTGGAATCCCTGTCACTAATAATAGAAGTTGGAAATCCAAAATGAACCCAAACATGTTGAAAATGAAGTTCAATAGTTTTTTCATCAGTAATGGTTTTCTTAGATGGCATAAGGATACACATTTTACTGAATCTATCCACAACTACAAAAAGATAATCATGATGTTTTCTCAACATAGGTAGACCTCCAACAAAGTCCATGGAGATACTCTCCCATGGCCTTGATGGTAATGGTAGTGGCGTGTACAACCCAAGCTTCCTATTACTAGGCTTACTTGTTGCACACATACAACATGCTCTTATAAAATGTGAAACACTATCTATCATGTGAAGCCAATAGAAATACCTTTGTAGATGCACCACATTTTTGCTTACCCCAACGTGTACAGCAATAAAAGATGAATAAGCTTCTCTCATGAAACTTAGCCTCTCTCTTTGTGGTATACAAAACTTTCCCAAATGAAACATCAAATCGTTATGAATGTGATAATCCTTTTCTTCAACTTGATTCCCTTCACTCAAACTAGCATACACATCTTGAAAATAAATTTCATGTGCATATTGTTCTATGTAACTCTCATGTAAAATAGAATCATTTTTGAGTAAAGTAGATGCACCAATGATTGGTCTTGAAAGCATATCAGCAACTTTATTGAAATACCTTTCTTGTACCTTATAACCAAGTGAAACTGTTGAAGAAATCCCATCCACCTGAAATGTCTTGATTGCTGCAATTTTGTTTGCGACTGCAAGTACTGTAATGGTTGGTGATCAGTATGAACAATAGTCTCTTTACCCATCAAGTAGTGTTTCCACTTCTTGACACTTTGTACCAACACATATAGCACTTTGTTATATGTAGGATAATTAGTCACAACACCATTAAAAGTTTCAGAATTAAAAGCGATAGGCTTACCATGCTGCAAAAGAACTGCACCCATGACATAATCACTAGCATCGGTATGAATCTGGAATGGATATCTCAATTTTGGTAATGCAAGGAATGGAGCTAAACTGATCTTGTCTTTTAAAGCTTCGAAAGCTTGTTGTTTTTTTCCTCCCCATTGGAAGCCTTTATTCACACTTGTCACTACATGGATAGGAGTTGCAATGGCAGAAAAGTTAGCAATAAACTTTCTCCAATACTGAGCTGCACCTAAGAAAATTCTTACCTTGGTTACTTTTTTGGGTGTGGGCCAATTCAAAATGGCTTCCAATTTAGAAGGATCAATACTCAATTCTCCTCATCTTACAATATGTCTCGAATAGACCAAATAAGTCTTTCCAAACTCACACTTTGACATCTTAAGAAACAATTTCTCTTTCTTCAAAACATCAAGCACTCTATTCACATGCAAGACATGATCTTCTCTTGTTTTGCTGAAAATTAATGTGTCATCTAAGTACACAATCACAAAGTCATCAAGGAATGGACACAACACACTATCCATAACACGCATGAAATTTTTTGGTGCATTACACAAACCAAATGGCATAACTAGCCACTCAAAGAGTCCTTGTTTGGTTTTGAATGCAGTTTTCCATATACCACTTTCTGCAATTCTTATTTGATGATATCCACTTTGTAAATATAACTTAATGAATAACTTTTCTTCTTTTAGCTGGTCAATCAAATCATCTATTCTTAGGAGTGGGTAACGATTTTTTACCGTATTCTTGTTCAAAGCTCGAAAATCAACACACATGCACCAAGTCCCATCTTTCTTTGGTATCAAGACTATGGGTTGTTGATCAACGGTTGTCATTGATGTCAACCCAAGCAGCACCAGGGGCTAACCCAATATTTCATGGGAATTTTGACCTACCAAATTAATATATTCTGGGTCAATAATGCTTTTGATGGTTTCTACTTGTCGAGATGTTTTCGTTGATATATGGCATGCCATGTAATTCTTCACGGTTTGAGAGATATTCATGTTTGAAGTTTGTACCCCCAGTTAGTGGGCTAAAACCCCATGGGGTTGGGACATGGGTCATTGAAAAGTCATAATTAATATTTTTTAAGCTCCTAAAATCCCTCCCACGTTCACTTGTTGAAGCCCCTCTCAACCTAAGCATTTATATAAATTGTGATCTTCATTTCCTCCTTAGGCAAGGGATTTCGCTATCTGAAACAGGTCATCATGGAATTTGTGCTCTAAATTTTTTTCTACGAAGGGTCAGAAGCTAAAATTTTTATGAGGAAAAGTCGAAATCCTGAGGAAGCTTCTGTAAGAATTTCAGATCAAGGTGCACAAATTTTTTGGAGATATGATCTGTAGAAGTTAGGGTTTTTTCATGCTCCTGAAATTCATCTCAAAGACGTGACCTTGGTAAATCCGTCATAAATATCTCTCAGAGTATCGGATTGGAATTATGTAAAAGGTGGCAGATAGTGCATAGTATGTACTTTCTATCTATCAGTTTTAGAGCCAAATGAAGAAACAATGACATGTGGCACGCCATACAATTGCCCTATGCTGAAACAGTCCATAATTAGGGAATTGTGAGAGATTGGGTATAACTCTCTCTTGAAGAATCCAAATTGGGTCAAACCTGTGGCATTGGAAAGATAACTCAGAGGGCTACTACAAGACCAAATATTATATATTTAGGATCTGAAATAACAGAGATACACCAGATTCAATACTGAGCTCCTAGAAGGCAAGAAAAAGCTAGATCATGTGTTGTCAAGGGTTGCAAAGGACTAGAATTTCTACAGAAGAAAAGGAAGCAAGGTGCAGCAGAGGGTAGCATGAAAAGAGAAGCAATCAAGGTACACAACAACAACAAGAAGTTCATCATATAAATTCTTCAAGTGGGCAACACTGCATACAATCATTGTAAAGGTATCATTGTACTTAGTCATTGTAAATACATTATTGTACAAATTTTACTAGTGTCTATCTACCAAGGGTTGAAGAGGCAATGTTGGGAGGTCTAGGATCATCATTAGGTGGTTGTGTCAAAGTTGGGGTTATGGTCTAGTATATCTTCTTCTTCTGCATCATTCTATATCATTGTAAAGTGGACCATTTTCCCTGGTACGGGAGTCCATTCTTCTTTTATTCTTCTATAGGGTGGTAGGGTGGTGCTAGGGTGAGTTGTAGCTCATTGGGTGTTTGGGCATCTGTTCAGTTGACTACAAAAGAATCTCGGGCGTTGGAGCGTCCATCCAATGGGAGCTTGAGAAGAATGCTTTTCTAGATTCTAGGAAGTTGGAGCTTTATTTTCAATTGGAGTTGAATATTAAAGAATTATTAGAAAAGCATTAGGTGGTTTTTGTCCCGGAGTGGGTTTCCACCTTAAAAACTTTGTGCATTTGTGTTCCTCTTGTTTGTTGCTATCATTGTACAAACACTGATAATAATTTAAGATTAACTAATGCTCTAATTGAAAGAAATATTGATTCACCCCCCCTCTCAGTATTTCCAACAATTGGTATCAGAGCTTGGTTCCTTCAGTAGCAGTTTAACAGCTGGAAGGAGGTCATGGATCATACCAAGAATGGTGTACCTCTATTCAATGAAAATAATTATGCACTTTGGAAAGGAAGAATGGAGGTCTATCTCTTGGTGCAAGGTTATGAAGTATGGGACACTGTTCAAAATGGATTTACATCAACTGCGGATGAACAAGGTAAGAAGAATTTGGTAAATGATGCAAAAGCAAAGAATATTATTATCATTGGACTTATTGAATCTGCTTATCATAAGGTGTTGGGTTGTAAAACCGCCAAAAATGTATGGGACAAGCTTGAGAATATATATGCAGGTGACTCAAATGTCAAAGAAGCAAAGCTTCAAATCTATAGAGAAAAATTTGAGCAACTCAGAATGAAATAAGATTGCAACATTGCTGCATACTTCCAATACGTTGATGAAATAACCAATACTCTAGAAGGATTGGGAGAGCCAGTTGACGAGAAGACTATTATACGGAATATTCTTAGAACGTTGCCAAGGAGATTCAACCCAAAGGTATCGGTCTTAGAATACAGTGAAAATCTAGACAAACTTAGCAAAGAGGATTTACATGGAGTTCTCATAGCATATGAAATGAGACTTAATGAAGAAGAGGGTACTTCGCATCTAGAAAATGCGTTCGTTGCATCTAAGAAAACCAATAAGGATAAACAATCTTCAATTGAAAAGACATGCACTTGCAAGTGTGAAGAAAATGGAGATGATAAAGAAGGTCTTTTAGATGAAGAATATGCTTACTTCACGAGAAAACTAAAAATTGGTAAGGGAAAATTCAAAGGTAAACTTCCATTGATATGTTTAAGCTGTAATGAGGTTGGGCATTTTGTAGCAAAATGTCCAAACAAAAGTAATGGCAAGTCAAAAGGAAAGAAAGGCTTTAAGAAATTCAACAAGCAAGAATCTAAAAGGAACTTTCTCTCTAAAGAAGATAGCTCATCATCTGATGAAGACAATGACAGTGAAGAAGAAGCCAATGAGAGAGTATTTTTTATGGCCAAGCACAATAAACAAGAGGTATCAAACAACGAAGAAGAAGGATGGACCATAGAAGAATTTTATGAGGAAGCAATCAAGCTTATAAAAGATCTCAAGGTGGAGAATATCTGTTCCAAAACTCTTGAAGAACAAGTTCAAGGTCTCAAAATTGAAGTTGAAGAACACAATTTCATTGAAGAGTCACTTCAAAAGAAGTTGGAAGAAAGCAACCAAGAAAGGGATGTATTAGAAGTTGAAGTAGTCTCGCTGCGTGAGGAAGTGAAGAAAGGAAAAACTATCCAAAACTGTGCCAACAACTCAAGGGAATTGGAAGAACTCATCAACAATCAATGATCTTACAACGACAAAAATAACATCGGTTACAAAGAAGAAGAAGCAGGACCTTCTACAACAAAATACAATGAGCCTATGAGATCTGACATGCATGTAGACTTCATTGGACAAGATTCGCAAGAACAGCCTTGGAAGACAATTCCTCGACGAAAATTTCCATCTAGGTACCAACATATTTTTTTATGGCTACTGTTATTCATGTGGAAACTTTGGTCATAAAGCTGTAGAATGTCGCACGTGCCCTAGGAATGAATACAATTCTAGGAGATCTGTCAAATATGAACCTCCCAGGGCTCAGCGAAACATCAATAGATTTGAAAATTTAAGAAATAATATTGAATGTTACAAATGTCGAAACTTTGGACACATAGCCAAAGACTGCAAACTTGAAAATCCTCCAGAAGAATCTTCGAAGCCACAGAACGAACGAACATGGAAGAAGAAGAAGAATGATAATTGTGCTCTTGCTCTCAAGGCTCAAAAGAACAAAGATGTGTGGTATGTTGATAGTGGTTTCTCAACGCATATGACTGGAGATAGAAATAAATTTGTATCTTTGAAAGAGAAGAAGGATGGAACCGTGTCCTTTGGAAATGATGGATCTTAAAATGTTATAGGATCAGGTACTGTCACTCTCGGAAGCAAAGATGCTCTAGCCAAGAATGTTCTATTGGTTGAAAACATGAATCACAATCGACTCAGTGTTGGACAAATGTGTGATCAAGGACACACAATACTATTCAACTCCATGAAATGTGAAATCAGGAAAGGTGTATATGGCGAAATTGTAGCTATAGCAAGTCGAGCTCCAAACGACATATATGTTCTAGATGAAGCAACTAAAGCATGTCTAATAGCTAAAGAGGATGATACAATAATTGGTAGCAATGATGATTGACTAAGTAAGAAGTTTGCTACAAAGGTGCAAAGTGATTTCGAGATGTCTTTACTTGGTGAGCTGACATACTTCTTAGGGCTTTAAATATCTCAGCAAGAGAAAGGAATATTTATATGTCAGGCCAAGTACATCAAGGAAATTCTCAAGAAATTTAAAATGGAAGATTGCAAACCCATCCTTACTCCAATGGTAACAGGTTGCAAATTGAGCATAGACGACTCATCTAAGGATGTGGATCTAAGGTTGTACATATCTATGATTAGTAGTCTTCTATATGTAACAGCCTCCCGACTAGATGTTATGCAAGTAGTAGCAAGATTCAAAGCAGCACCAAAAGAATCACATACTAAATATTTTCCAGCATTGGAATATCTTCGGTAGAAGCTTGGGATTCTCCCAAGTTCTAATTAGATTTTACTTTTTCAGAATATAAAGGGAGAGTGGAAGTAGATTACAGGTCTGCAGGATAGTTGTGTGTCAGGGGGAGTGGAAGTGTGTATAGGTTCGCAGGATGGTTGTGTTTCAAGGGGAGTTACCCTTTGCCATTGATGTCAAAGGGGGAGAGAATGTTGTAGGAAGAGGTGTCATGATTGCAGGGGGAGTACTTGTGTTGCCATCAATGCCAAAGGGGGAGATTGTTGATCAACGGTTGTCATTGATGTTAACCCAAGCAGCACCAGGGGCAAACCCAATATTTTCATGGGAATTTTTACCTACCAAAATAATATATTCTAGGTCAATAATTCTTTTGATGGTTTCTACTTGTCGAGATGTCTCCGTTGATATATGGCACGCCATGCAATTCTTCACGGTTTGAGAGATATTCATTTTTGAAGTTTGTACCTCCAGTTAGTGGGCTAAAACCCCATGGGGTTGGGACATGGTTCATTGAAAAATCATAATTAATATTTTTTAAGCTCCTAAAATCCCTCCCACGTTCACTTGTTGAAGCCCCTCTCAACCTAAGCATTTATATAAATTGTGATCTTCATTTCCTCCTTAGGCAGGTGATTTCGCTATCTGAAACAGGTCATCGTGGCATTTGCGCTCTAAATTTTTTTCTATGAAGGTTCAAAAGCTGAAATTTCTATGAGGGGAAGCTGAAATCCTGAGGAAGCTACTGTAAAAATTTCAGATCAAGGTGTACAATTTGTTTGGAGATATGATCTGTGGAAGTTAGGGTTTTTGTAGGCTCCTGAAATTCATCTCAAAGAAGTGACCTTGGTAAATTCCTCATAAATCTCTCTTTGAGTATCAGATTGGAATTACGTAGAAAGTGGAAGATAGTGCACAGTATTTAATTTTCTCTCTATCAATTTCAGAGCCAAATGAAGAAAAAAGTGACATGTGGCATGCCATACAATTGCGCTTTTATGAAACAGTCCATAATTAGGGCATTGTGAGAGATTGGATATAACTCTCTCTTGAAGAATCCAAATTGGGTCAGACCTATGGCATTGGAAGGATGACTCAGAGGAATACTATAGGACTAAAAATCAGATATTGAGGATCTGAAATAACAGAGATACACTAGATTCAATATCGAGCTCCTAGAAGGCAAGAAAAAGCTAGATCATGTGTTGTCAAGGGTTGCAAAGGACCAAAATTTCTATGGCAGAAAAACAAAGCAAGGTGCAGCAGAGGGTAGCATGACAAGAGCAACAACCAAGGTGCATAACACCAACAAGAAGTTCATCATATGAACTCTTCAAGTTGGCAGCACTGCATACAATCATTGTAAAGGTGTCATTGTACTTAGTCATTATAAATACATTATTGTACAAATTGTACTAGTGCCTATCTGTCAAGGGTTGAAGAGGCAGTGTTGGGAGGTCTAGGATCATCATTAGGTGGTTGTGTCAAAGTTGGGGTTATGGTCTAGCATATCTTCTTCTTCTGCATCATTCTATATCATTGTAAAGTGGACCATTTTCCCTGGTATGGGAGTCCATTCTTCTTTTATTCTTCTATAGGGTGGTAGGGTGGTGCTAGGGTGAGTTGTAGCTCATTGGGTGTTGGGGCATCCATTCAGTTGACTATTGAAGAATCCCAGGCATTGGAGCATCCATCCAGTGGGAGATGGAGAAGAATGCTTTTCTAGATTCTAGGAAGTTGGAGCTTTATTTTCAATTGGAGTTGAATATTAAAGAATTATTAGAAAAGCATTAGGTAGTTTTTTCCCGAAGTGGGTTTCCACCTTAAAAATTGTGTGCATTTTTGTTCCTCTTGTTTGCTGCTATCATTGTACAAACACTGATAATAATTGAATATTAACTAATGCTCTAATTGAAAGGAATATTGATTCACCCCCCCC